>JAQHUG010000036.1:747526-767367 GCA_028555095.1 Dicrostonyx torquatus
AGAGAGAGAGAGAGAGAGAGAGAGAGAGAGAGAGAGAGAAACATAAAATAATGATTCTACAAAATGCTCATTTCAGTGCTCGCTAGATGAAATGTTCAGTTCAAATTTTGTTTGGATGTGACATGCGAAAATATTCATGATAGTGAATGAAAATATAAATTTTGGTATATAATTGAATGTTTACACAGGGTAACAACTGAAATGCACCTATGCTTCTAATTGTTATCATTGCCAGAAAGTCAAATACAGCCAAGTTACACAGAGAGGCATATGAGAAACCTGTCACCTCATTTGCTCAATATTCTCCAAGAACTACTTTTAGATTCCAGGATCTTGTTGGCCACGATCACTTCCACCTGCTCTGTGGAAGTAACTAGAAAAGAAATATATATGTGCAATCATTTAAGTGTTTTGCTGCTTTGGGTAAATGTGTTATTAATTGTGTTACTAACATGACAAAAAGAATGTTGATGGCATTACGTTCTTCTCTCTGGCTGTGATAAAAACAATGAGCAGACAACTTGAGGGGAGGAGAGCCTTTAATTCACCGGACACTTCTAGGTTCATCCCCGAGGAAATCAGGGCAAGAATTCTGGCAAGAAAAGAAGCAGAAACCATGAAGAACTGCTGCCTACCAGCCCGTTTTCACGGCTCATATTAACCTACCTTTTCCATACCTCCCAGGACCACCTCCCAATGAGTGTCATTTCCCAAAGTGGGAAGGACCTTGTGACATTAATCAGTAATTGAGGAAATGATCCACAGACTCTTGTTTAGCTCAGTCTGATGAGGGATTCCCTTAACTGAAGTTATTTTCTCCTATACTCCTACATTGTTTGTATCCAGTTGACAGAAGCTAACCACCACAGTCTTTATATATACACATATATGTATATATGTTAATGCACACATATGTATACATGTATTTATATGCATATAGGTATATATAAAGTGTTTCACATTAGTCATTCATATGTGCTTCATTATATATTTCTTAAAAAATTCATGTGTATCAGTCACTTTGACTAGTTTATATTTTTCTGAACTGTCTTTAGCATTTCCTTAATGATTAGTGGTAACCAATCTTGCTAACACAATATTAAAATAAAATTTTTGTTGTTCTTATCATTCCCTGACCTGTTGTTTTCTATTTATTAACATAATTTTAATTTTCTATGCAGAAAAGGAAAGCTCAAAAAGTGCAGTTTATATCTATGTGTATACAGTGAGTATATGTGCTTACATAACAATTATTGAAAATAAGGTCATGAAATTGTAAGAGAGAAAGGGGGGTTTATGACAGGGTTTGGAGGAGGAAAACCAAAAGAGGGAATGATGAATTATATTATAATCTCAAAAAATAAAGGAAATAATTTAATAGTTTAGAAACTTTAGTTTTCCTGACGGCATAGCTGCCTAGTTCCTGAAACAGTTCCTTCCGGAGAGTGAAGCATCAGGCATTTGGTGACAGCACACATAAGCAGAAATCTTATTAACAACCCCTTATGTGAAATGGGCAGTTTGAGAAGCTTCTGAGTCAGGACGGATCTGAGAGACCAGACCTGATGAGTTCTTTGAGGAGATCTCATAGGAGGCTTTCGGAAGACCTGCGCTCAGGTATTCCCAGTGCTCTCAAGGATGTAGGCAAACCACCAGCCTTCTCTTACCCTCAACTTCTTCTTTTCTTAAGTGAGGCTAATATACCTGTGTCCTGTCTACTCATAATCTTGACAGATCAGTAGGTAGAAATGTGATCAGCTATAAGCACCTGCCAACTGTGATGTATAGAATAGGACACAGGCACTTGTACTCCATGTATCTGCTTCCCTTGGGTCAATTCTATTCTGGCTTGTGTGTCCCTGTGTGTACACATGGTGTGTTCATTGTGTGTGTGCACACGTGTGCTCATTCATGTGGCTGTGGGTTGGAGGCCAGAGGTAGAATTTAGAAAGTGTTCCTTTATTTGCTTCATTAGTGACAGGGTCCAAATTCATGAGCTGACTGATTTGAATACATGGATGGTCCACAAGCTCTGGTGTCTTAATCTTGTTCTCACTGCAAAAATTTTTAGTAAAGGTGGGAACTGCTGCTCTTGACAACCACTTTGGCTCTGAGCATCTGAACATGTTCTTCACATTTGCCCAACAAAAAGAATTTACCCACTGAGACATCTACTCAGCTCTTATTTCTGATTTTTAGTAGATTCTACATAAAATGTGGTTATTCTTTAGAGGTTCAAAAATGTGTACACATAGGTAAAACATCAGAAACTTATTTGAAGTTAAAATCAGTACCTACAATTTGCCAATAGATGGCAGTAATGCACCAGGTCTTATATAACTTTCTACAAGACTCTGAAAAGTTAAACGTATGTTAAATTTCATGTTTTGTTAATAGTAAATGAAAATTGTCTAAGAGTAGCTCTACCACCAATCTGCTATCAGTTCTCTTGTCCTTTATTAGGTGACCTAAACGTTTCTTCAGTTTGCCCAGCATGAGAGTATTTGTCATTTTAACTGCAGGCCGCAAAAGATACCGATAAAAATAAAACTCTTTTAAGATAATAGCAATTCAATACAATACCAAGAAAATGCCCCGTTTTAGTAGTGGCTATTAAAAATGGGTTAATACATGCATGCTGTTCTCTTTTATTTGTTTAAAAATGAAAAAGACTTGCACACAGACACCTTTTATACAGAGAGAATAGAGCAAAGTAAAGAAAGGAGATTTCCTGATTTAGACACCGAAGACAAAGCAAATCAAGAGCCACCGGCCCATGGGAGACAAGGAGAGCTACAAGAGGAGATTGAACTGAGGGAGGATAATAAATCTAAACAATGCCTCAGACTCACTAGCACAGCACAAAACATTTGGGGCAGCTATTGAAGTTTCTGTCTATGAAATTCCTTATCACATGTTGAATCGTATTAGTTCATATTTTTCCCTCTCTAATTTAGGGGTTCATTATGAATTCTGTGGAAAATCCCACCTATGTTGAGAAGGCACTCGTATGATTGATTTTCACTGTGAATTATGAGAAAAAATGACAAGAAAACAATCTTGTCTTATACAGCCTGCAAAATCTGGAAATATTATGCGTTGTGCTGTCAGTCCGAGAACAATAAAATAAAATGATTTGGAGAGCTTCATACATGCATTTTTAACAGTAATTTGAAAGAGAAACAGAAGAAAGAAACAAGGATACAAGGAAGATGAAAGGGGAAAAACGAAAGAGAGACAGACAGAAAGAGAGAGAGAGCACAGAAGAAGCTCATAAAAGAGAAATATTGTAATTACTCACAAAGTTCAAAAATAATTTCCAAAGCAGTCTGCAGATATGGGTTCAATTCTATCAGGACGGACTTACTTGGCTCATCCGTAAGTCCTGTAAATCCTACAGGGCATACTATCTAATTATACTGGATATCCGATGTTTCTACTCAATAAAAACTATCTTATTACTTAATGACTTTTCTTTGGCATCTTTGAGACTAAGTTCTGTTCTGTTAGAAATAAATTAAAACAACAACAATACAAAAAACAAAAAGCATCAGTTTCCATTTTCCCATAGTTTCTAATATGGACATTTATTTTCAATCAAATCCATCAGTTATCAAAACACTGTGCTTTTTCTAAATGAATTTAAGTTTATTGAGCTACAGTACAAATTGAGAACCTGTCTTCTTACAAGTGTTTGCCTTTTATTTTATCCTATAATAAAACTCGTGGAATAGCAAAAATGATTTAAAAATTACTTCATGTTACCTGCTATACATGTTTATAATTTTATTCATTCATGATAAACAAAATTGACATTGTCATATTATCACATGGTTCTCCAAAAATAAAATAAAACTAGCTAGTTTAAGAAAATCAATAGAGAATCAAATGCTTTAACATTTGATAAAGATTTCCTGTTTCACATGGGCTATAATGTATGTTTTTTTTTTTTGAAGTTAACAATTTTCTAGTACATCTGCACATAAACACGACCCCAAGTATTTGCATTTGCCTTTGCAAGAGAAACCTTTGGGGAAGTATTGAGCTTTTTCGAAAACACTCTTCAGCAAAGTAAAATTTTACTAAATCTTGTTCCTTTTTCACAAATATTCACTTGAATTAAAAGATAAATATAAGACAACACATTGTGTCATTTGTATTAAAATATGCAAATTTTAATAATATATATTATTAAATTTAATGAATAGTAAGGTGTGCTGAATTAAGCTGCTACAGTGAATAAGCCCAGATGTCCTTGGAGTATAGCTCACGTGTAGATCAGACTCCAAAGACAAGATTACACAAATGTTTAAAGTTCCTTTTCCCATGAAAAGAAATGATGGTGCCCTCAGATAGACACCCGGTAAAGAGTGAGCTGGAGGCTTTCGTACAGAACCTAACCCAGCACGCACAGGGTATACTGCAGCATATCTCAGAGAGCTCTTACAGGGCGAGCCCAACAGAAGCCGGGAGTTGTGCAAGGTTCCCTTCAAAAGTCAAGGAGGTTGAAATTAAAGTGCCAGAAGTCGGTTGGATGATCTGTGGTACATTTTCTCAAGAGTATAAAGTGCAAGAAGGTATTCCCCATAAAAAAGTCATCCTCGTAGGGTGAGATATTAAAAATTACTAATTAGAAGCATATAAAATTAAGCCTCATATGGTACTGTCTTTAAGAATTTAGATGTAACCTGTGGTTTTTTTTCCTCAAAATTTTGAATACTTTCCAAGAGAAGCTAGGATTATTTTGATCCTGAAATTAAGATCCAGGTTTGCATTCATATTCTGCTATATGCACAAACTCTCTAGCACTATGGTGAAAATATGCTCCCATAAAATGCCTGTATAATAAAATCACAATATCTGATACACAGGATTATCATAACACACCTACTTTCACAGTATCTACAAAGAGGAACTGTGCTTTTCAATGGATTCCAAAGACTACCAAGCAAGTGATAGCTATTAACTATATTAAACTTAGTAGTAACTAGGGAACATTTATTAATAAAAAATAGAATTACTATGCCCCCCCAATCAAACACTTTTCTACGTGCACCGTGGTCAGTAGATATTACATAAATGGGTTCTTTGTAATTCCCATGTCTAGAACCCTTTCTACAATTACAAGCTAATTAAATCCGGTACTGAGTTCATCATCAAAATCCATCAACAACTCAGGAGTTTTCTTGTTATCACAACCTCATAGGACAGAGGTTGAGCTCATCCATCTTGCCAATGAAAACAGTTTTGTGTCTTTAGCCTGTTTCTGTGCAATTAGTTTGAACTGGAATATCAGTCATTTCTTTATGCTTTAGCATAGTTTCTTCATTTTTTATCATAAATTGCAGCATATTAGTTGTCAGTTTTTCTTTACCCCTTATCAACTGGGATTTGTTCCTGGTTATTGGCAATGTCTTTTTATAAATGTGCATTCTAATTCTCCAAATGATTCAATTCCAGCAATGAGGGTAATTCTAAAGCAGTGTGAGGACTTTTAATTTAGGAACAGCATAGGGTATAAATGAAAATTCATAGGAAAGGAGCTAGAATATAGAAAAGTGAATAGAATTGCACTCCCACCAATTTTCACAAATACATTATAATTTAAATATTTTGACTAAGATTAACTATAAAGTTTGAATGTGAATTAGACTGCTATGATGATAATATAAAAGACTCATGAAACAATGGTATTTTCCCAAGCCATAAGGTCAATCGTTTTCTCTCTATGGAAAGAAAATTTTAATTTCGCAATTAGAAGCATAAACAAAAAAAACCCAACAGATTAGACATTTACTGTACCTTTAGACCATTGCACTTACAATAACATTAATCATTGAAACATTATTTTTTTGGTTTTTCGAGATAGGGTTTCTCTGTGGCTTTGGAGCCTGTGCTGGAACTAGCTCTTGTAGACCAGGCTATTCTCGAACTCACAAAGATCTGCCTGCCTCTGCCTCCGAGTGCTGGGATTAAAGGCGTGCGCCACCACCGCCCAGCTAATCATTGAAACATTTTAAAGAAGCAAATTAAGTATTGTCTAAAATGTAAAAATGCTAATACTTAGGGATTAAATAAAAAGGACTATAAAGCATAAAGTGATAATGCTATGGTTTGGTGATATGTTTCTAAAACTTTTGAAATTTTACTTTTTTCCTGACAATGTGCTCACTTTTTATAATTAGATTTTAGATTTTTTTTGAAGACATGGTCAAATGGAAATATAATCTCAAGACAAAGCCACTATAAACTTTTTAGACCTATTAGCCAAACATTTGCCACATAAGTATAGGGAACTGTGTTTATGTTCCTACAATTCCCATAAATATTAGCCTGGTGATGCACATCTCTTTTTTCACTGTGGGAGTGTTCTCCTGCATTTTGTATTACTCTTATTGGTTGAATAAAGAGCTGCCTGGCTTATAGATAGGTCAGCCCTTAAGTGGGTGGAGTAGACAGAACGGAATTTCTGGGAGGAGAAGAAAGGAAGTGGGCCAGTTGCCATGAGGCCTCCACCGCAGAGGGAAGTACCGTAGAACCATCCGGTAAGTCACCCATCTCGTGGTGACATACAGACTTTTATAATGGGTTAGTTTATGAGGTAAGGGCTAGCAGGGAAGAGGCTAGAGATAATGGGCAAGGCAGTATTTAAATGAATAAAGTCTCATGTGGTTATTTTGGGCAAGCAACCAGAGGCTGAGCAGGCCAGCAGCTGGGGGCTGGAAGCTGGGTGCTGGGAACATACAACCTGCACACCTCTCCACCTAATCACAACACTTCACTGCTGGGGATAAAAGATAGGCACATCTCCGAATATTTTTTTTCAACCACGCTGCAACCTGCAATTCTCTCTCCTCCGGATGATGTCCCTGTCCCGGACCCTGTTGCATTCTGAAAGGTGATACAAAATTTCTGTCGTCCGAGAATTCACTTCATACTAGGCAGTAGGTTGTATAAAAAAGGATCAAGAACAGGAGAATGTATAAAAGAGTAATTAGTGACTATTGGCTTAAGGTTACATTTTTATAAGAATTAGGCCAGAATGGATATTATTATATAACAACTGGGATAGAACCTCCTGGTTTAAGGAAAATATGATGTATTTGGTGGTATATTACTGAAATTAGCTCTTCAGTTTGAATGTGTCCCATTTAGTTTGAGGCATTTCGTTCTGGTGTGTTGGAGTCTTTGGAGAGCAAATCAAAAACAACTTCCCCTTGCAAAATTTTGTTTGCAATAGACTAGGAGGCAGCCCCTGGGATTTGCTGTAACAGTAGTGTAAAGGCTGATTAACATTAGGCATTTAGTTGTTTCAGAAAGTGGATTAACTTTTCCAAGTTAAAATTCTGTCAGTTTTTCAAGTTAAAAATCTGTCATCATATAGAATAGAAAAAATACAGGCTTGTGAGACACTTATGATACAACAAATAGTTCAATAGGGATAGAGAGACCATTTAGGAGAATTGAAGTATAGAAATGTGTGGGAAATGGGGAGTTTGAAAGAGTATATACTGGACTAGATTAGCAGTGGTTCTCAACCTATGGGTCACAACCTCTAAAAACAGCACATTATGTTTAAGAGTTTGCTTTCAACTCAGATCTTATAACTTCATAGTTTTTCTACAATGCTCTAACTCCTAGCATATGCTGAAAACTACTGCTTGTTCCATAATATAAATGTGATCTTTCATGTGTTATATTTATAGGCACACAGTAAAAGCAAATCTTATTTTTTTGTATCTTAATTGTGAACTTTGGTTTGTCTCAAATCCTGATATAGTCAGTCTAAGATGTTTATCTGCCTTTTTGCCAATAGAGTACAGGAAAAGAAAATAATATAATTGGGCATTAATACTTCTAACAGGGAAGCTAAAAGTTAGTAATATCTAATTCATGATTTACCAAAATGTCTTGTTTCCTTCTACAGCTCAGATTCCACTCACAAAAATCTAAAACATGCTCTTTGTATTCTAAGGTTCTTTCTTCAGCCAATTCATAAGAAAACCAGTCAATAAACATTGCACTTCAAGAAGCAGACATAACAGACACACAAAAAAGGAAAGAAATAGGCCTATTTATGATCCTAATTAAGATATTTTCAAAGACAGACTGAATAGAAAAGACAATTCTCTAGACTGCTTTAAGAGGAAAGAAACTAGGCTTAAATTGTCTTGTCATAGTACATCTTGTTTTGTCATATTTGGTTTTATCTTAAAGGCCTGCTCCTTCCAGAAGGGAAACAGTGGGACCAAGGGAAGTGGGGGGATTTCAGAGGAGTAGAGGAAAGGGAAGCACAATTGGGATGTACTTTATGAAAAGAGAATCTATTTCCAAATCTCAAAAAGATAGAAGAGGAAATCTGAAATCAAACATTTTAAATGAAAAGTGAAAAAATTTGAGGGGCTGACTAGATCTAGTAGTGAGGTACTAGAGAGCACATTGAGAGAGGATGTTTAATGTGGATTTCCCATCTCTTTTACTGTGTATTGAATATCCACTGTATATACATATATAGGTAGATACTGTATATATCAATTAATAAAGACTCGGACAGAAAGGGGGTTCAACCTGAAGACCTGAAAAGCAAAGCAGCTAGCCACTGACTCGACCTCAGTCTGAAATGACAATCCTGCCTTCGGTAATCTCAGAATAAGACGATGTCTGAGAGCTGTTTCCTCACATTTTATAATCCTCTCTAGTTCTGGAATATAAGGCATGCACCTGCCAGTTTTCATGAAAAACCAGTGTGGCTACAGGGATTAAAGGTTTGTGTTATTATTATCTGGCCTGTAAGGCTCCCCAGTTAGATTTTTACTATCAGATCTTCAGGTAAGCTTTATTTATTAAAATACAATGAAAATATTATATATTATATTCATTTTCCCTTAAAATGGGTATATAACTGGAGAAAGACTTAAATCTTAATGTGTAATAAACAAATTTAAAATTTTAAATCATTTAAAAGCAAATGATCTAAGACAGGCTGGATAGTGCATGCACTTTAATTCCAGCACTCAGGAGGCAGACTCAGAAAGATCTCTAGAAGTTCGAGGTCAGCCTGGTCTACAAACCTAATTACAGAACAGCCAGGAATATTAATCAGAGAAATTCTGTTTCATTAAAAGAAATGATCTAAGATCATTGAAGTCATAGTCTTATCTCAAAAAAAAAAAAACCCTGCATGCTGTTATAAAGTTGATGCAGAATATTAGGGTCATTGCCACTGTTCAACTGGAATAAAAGTACAATGGAACAAATACTTGAATATTAAAAGTATTGTGGTTAATTAGTATTATGTGTACATGAATACCTCATTTGCTACTCCAACAACCATTTGTAGAAAACACAATTAAATTATTTAATCACTATTACTTAGCGGGATAAAACCTTTAGAGAGTATGACCTCGTAAGAGATGTGTGTTTACCAAATCAATGTGTAGAGGACACAATGAATTATATTGTAGTAGAACTGCTGATCAACTATAAAACCCTCCATTATTCCAAAATAATAAAGGTTCTCATTTTGTGTAAGCCACACATGGAAATATGTGTGAGATCGTATACGATAGATGTATTAATTGCCTTCAGCTCCGTGAAGATTCACTGTGGATGTTTGACTGCTGGGAAGATTCTGCTTTATTAAAAGTCCTCTTGCCTTCTATCCAATACACATCTATGTCTAAATTAAAGAGGGAGCTGCTAAAGAGAAGAGAGGCCTCTGAAACTTGGTATGCATTGCCTTTTAAAGCAAGTTAATGGTCTATCCACCCAAGACACTGGCTTCTTCATACATCTTAGGCTAAGGCAGTCATCATTTTCCATATTGTTGACGTTCTCAAGTAATGACACATTTGGTTCCAATTGCAAGAGTTGTTAAGTTGAGGATCTCTCGGCCTTTTCATTCTCTTCACAGAACAAGCAAATCTTAGGTTCCTTGGACCCCGCCAGGCTTAATTATCAGTGTCAATTTAATAGGACTTAGAATGATTATAGAAACACATCTCTCTGTGAGTATAGAGGGTATTCCCAGAATAGATAGAAGACCCTCTCCAAATAGAGGTGGTAGCATCCCATTGTGTCTCTGACTGGAAAAAAAACAGAGAGAAAAGGGATTGATGAAGAGAACTGAGCACAAACATCCATCTGTTTCCTGGGACCACAATGCAACAGCTGTCTCTCATGCCTCCTCTTCCTGGTTGATCCAAACCCTAAAATTATAACTTTTTATTGAAAATAAATTCTTTTCCCATACAGTACATCCTGACCACCATTTCCCCTCCTTCCACTCCTCTCAGCTCTACCCACCCCCATCTCTTCTATTCCCCAGATCCATTCGCCCTCCATCTCTCCTACAGAAAAGAAGCAGGCCTCCAAGAGAGAATAAACATTACAAAACAAGATACAACTAGAATAGATAAAACCTTGGCATCGAGGCAATGCGAGAAAGAAAACAGTCCTAAGAGCAGGCAGAAAGAGTCAGAGATACTCTTGCTCTTACATATAGGAGTCCCCTTAAAAAACACCAAGCTAACAACCATAATATAAACACAGAGGACCTGATGCAGACCCAAAGAGGCAGCTCCATGCTGAAATGTTTTTGTCAGAACCACCAGAAAAGTAAGTAATTCGCATGTTAATCAGATCATGTTTTCACAGCCACTCAATCCATTCCCCATTCTGTGTTTTCATGACATGAAAGTTCTGGCTGTGTGTTAAAATGGATATCTATAAGAAAAAAGGTCTAAATTTCTCAGTAATTGTGGAATTGAATTTATTGAAAAACCCATGTTAAGATCATTTGCCTTTGCTTTCAAGACATTATAAGTATAAATGATCCTATAAAAATATCTCTAACCAAATGAGTAATTTCTCTGGCATACCTAAAAAGTCTATTAAATATAGGTGACCTTAACTTTGCACAGTATATTTCCAAAGGAAAATAACTTTTTCTCACTTATAGTTTGCTTTCAATTTATTCCTAATTATTTAATAAATCAATTGATAATAAATATGTAATATACTTATACAAGCATTATAGATTTCTGATGTATTGAATATACTCATACTTTATGTTTACAATATCTGTGTGCCTATGGAAAGTTATTTTGTCATATTGTATGAATGCATATTTCTACCTCTGCTTCAGATATTTTGTATAATATGCAATTTTAGAACACAGTTATCATTTTGTACTATACATTTTTACTTGTATTCAAGATACACACACACACACATATATATATATATATATATATATATATCTTATATTTTGAGGTCATTGTCCTCACTTGTTGTACATTTCCTTAAAGATTACTTAATTTTTTGTGAAGTCTTAGTCTTTAAGATATATAGGTATTAAAAATTATATTTCAATAGTTACCCGTGTTTGTCATATTTAAAGTTAGACTAGTCAGGTTCTTTAGATGAATAGAAATTGTATTCTTCATTGATAAGTAATATTCAAAACTTCAAAGAACTGTTGAATATGGTATTTACATAACTTAGGATTCTGTTGACATGAGACACAATTGTTCCTGGAAGCACTGATCTATTGCTGAGAGAATGTTAGGCACTGAAGACACTCCACTCGGAGCTTGTTTTCTTCTTGGCAAAACTGCCCTTTGGGCAAAGTACTGTCCCTGTCTCGACTACTGAAAACATGCATGGTGTCCAACTTAGACAGGCAGGATACAATAAAAACGACTGCCAAATAGGCCAAGAAAGGGTAAATTTTTCAAATTTACTATCTCTGAAAATGGTCTGTCAGATACTTGAGGCCTTAACCAAAGTTGTTGCCCCAACTTTGCAAATGATACTTAGGGAGATTGTGCAGGTAACCAGTTGTCTTGTCATTTCTTGCATCTTATGGAAACTGCTTGGTTGAATTTCCTGTTTACTCAGGTAATATTATTTCCCTTTTCAGTCTTTGATGTGGTTGAAGATTAGATACTCTTAGTTACTTTCCTCTCATGGCTTAGCAAAGTCATTTTTAATAAAAAACTTAAACTTCATAGGATAAAATGACTATTAAAATATTTAACATATGTTTTTTGTTTGATGCTTTTCATACTGGTTTTAATTTTAATTTTTATGTATGTTTTTGCCTCTTCTTTTCCCTGGACAATACTTAATATTTGTTCTTATTGTATGCAGTTTTGTAATAGGCTTAGAACTCTCTTATTTAGACAAAATGGAAAGGTGTTATGGAAAGTCTTTCAGCCAATAGCCTTTTATATACTGGTCCAATTTTGGCGTGATCTTAAGTACTATAGGTGTAGATGAAAAGCATGTGTGGCCCCTTTCTCTGCTGGATGTGGTTCCAGTTCCCAGTGCATGCAGAGGATTGTGGGTAGATACCCTTACTACGAGTTTATCCCCAAATAAATAAACCTTTGTTATACTCCATTCTGGGCTATACTACTACAGATTTTAATAAATATTACACTGAATATTCAAACAAGTATGGTAGCAGGAAATACTAAGGATAGTATCATAAAATTCTTCCAACAATCTGCTATACAACTTTCATTCTTCTCCTTATACAATTGAGAGCATAGGAGGTAAAATTAATGCATGTGGGTAAATTATAATTCCAGACATAATGACTTTTCACATATTAAGATATTTATGCTTTTATCATTTCCATTCTTTTTTCTTTAACATAGAGCTATGAATATATAAGAATCTCATACTGCTTATGAAGAATTATACTGATAGTGATTATGAAGAAATCAAAAATAAAAATAAGCCTAAATTATTTAACAGCTTCCAAATAAAATTTTGTTTATTCTACCATAAAAAATTTGCTCATACCCATTTTCTATCTCTTTCATATTAAAACACCACTCCTGAGAATTGTTGTATAAGCCATTAATTACAGAACTTGGGACACACAGGCAAGTTCAAGGTCAGCCTGCTTTATCAATTAAGTCCCAAATCATCCATGGTCTTTGCCTAGTATGACTATACCTCTTTCTCAAAAAGAATCACTCCAGTCCAAACCAGCTTTGCAAAACATATAAACTGAATGAAATCTGGTGTTCTTGGACATTCCCTACCAATAATGCAGTAGAAGGTTGGAGAAAAGAGCAAAGGTCCTTACACTGCTACTTCAGTGTAAGAAACACTGTTATACTGTGGGCCATTTGTGACAGCAGAGGCTAAAGATGCTATTCAGACAACAATATTCATATCATACTGTGTTTATCATTTTCCCTAAAATGATGTGGATTAAATTATCTTGGTACATAAAAATAATTGACTTTAGACCAGAAAAAGATTTTCGGTTTCCTATATTAGAGGGGAATTAAGATTATACAAGAAATATGTGTATGTGGCCTCAGGTAACTTGAATTTTGCTTTAGATATTAGAAAAATGAGTACTAGTTGTAGATCTATATGATATGTGTTATGAGGTATGACATAAAAATGTTCTGGTTTCTCCATTGTAAGGACTTTTTAGGTCATCAAGAATTTAGAAGAATGTCCAACATAGAATAATGGAATATGTCGTTTTAATTCTAATGACATACACAATGTTATGTTACATTAGTTTAGTGTCCATAACTCATAAATCTAAGAGCCTCATGTACAACTTTCTCAGCAGGCTGAATTTATTTCTTAAGACCCTTAACACTGAGCTTTAGTGAAATAGTGCAATAATCCTCTGCTTGCACTTTAAAATAATGCTTGTTACCTGGACATCTTTTAAATAAATATATTTTATAAGTTTTACATATTTAATTTAACTATTAAAATTGAGATGACTCAGTATTTGGATATTTAGAAAACACCCTTAAATATGCAATAGTATGGTAGCGATAACAGTTTATTGCAACCATTTAATTAAGAATAACAGCTTTTTCAAACTCTAGAATTCAATCCAAACATAAATGCATGGGATTTGATAACTAGAGAATTGTCTTTGAAAGGAAGGATGACATGATAGCTAATGCATGCACATGGAAACTAATTAGATTTTTTAGCTAATGAATCCCCATTTAAATAAATGTGATTCAATAAATAATGGATCCCCATGGAAATGAATAGAATTGGATGACTAACACACCCCACTGAAATGAATGTGACTTGATAGTTATCACATCCTCATAAATGTGTTAGATTGAATCCCATTCATTTTAATTGCAATAAATTAAAATAGCTTTTGTTCGTGGCCTTTTGGCTAAGATCAAATGCTTTGTCCTCTATTTGAGGACTATATTCCAATGAAGCAAGCAGCTTAGATTTACTGATTTAAAAAACTTCTAAGTACATATTCTATGTATGCATTCTACTTATTCGAATAGAAATCAGTCTACAAATATCAATATATTTTAATGGAGATTTTTTTTAATTTAGAACTTAGTAGAAATGTTTCAGCTATTACCATGAAAAGAATGCAAATATTATATTGCAATGTCTCTAATTTAAAGAAAACATTCAAATAAATGTTTTCACAAACAAAATCGGTATTTAATGTGTGCCTGCTGTATGTCACAAAATAAAACTTATGTTTTAATGAAAATGTAAGAGCAATATACTTCATTCATAAATATGTAACTGACATGGACTTTAGAAAGAATACAATGAGGAAAAAAACTCTTTAAAAGGAGATAAGTGATTTCATGGGTATTTTTCCCCCTCTGGGTTTAGTCATTCCTGTAATCTCCACATTCAAGAGGCCAAGGCAGGAGGAGAATAAGCGAAAGGTCTCCTGGTCTTTGCAGGGAGACTGAGGCTCTGTATTAAAGCCAGTGATGATAAAGATGATGGTGATAAGTTTACTCTGAAATGATCTTTATGGGAATATTTATTGTATCTAAGGTTCTGCTTCTGTTCTTTTATCTCCCCATTTCTATTTGTCTCTGGGTTTTCTGTGGTTGTATATTGCCATTTATCTGAATATTTCAAATTGCCATGGCATGGAGAACAGGAGAGCTCTGACAGAAAGATGTCTCAACCTGTGGCTTTTAAGTATTTCAATTGTAGGAGATTAAAGATTGCCATTAGTTGAGTAACCACAGCACATCCATCAGGCTCCATCAGAGAGTTTCTATCCCAAGGGTAAAATAAGACTCTGGTTAAACTCATTGGGCCTTACAAAGGAAAAACTTGTGACTTGTAAAGGAGAATTGAGGAAGGTGAGGACATTGATGGGGTGGAAGCGAAACAAGGGAGGGAAGGAGCACACATACTCAGAGTGCACTGCATATGAATGGACAGGAAAATGGCAAAGAGCAGATTTAGTTATGTTTTTCACTTTCTTGTTCATAAAAAATATTTGACTTTTTATTTTTACTATATAATATCTTAACTTTCCTGCATAACATGTAGGGCCATGGAATCCTTCATTAGCCACAGAAAGCATGTAGATTACACATGTGTAGAAAAGAATGTATAAAAAGTGGCAATTGATTTCATTTACAGGAATGCAAAGCAAATTTAATAATATCTGTAATGACAGTAATTTTCTCTTTCTAGTAAACCAGTGAATTATTGCATAGACATACTTTTTTTGAAATTAATATAGTGAGGATCATTATATCTATTGTACTAGATAACCAACAGCCGGATTATATCATGTCACCGGGCAGTGGTGATGCACGTTTTTAATCCAAGTACTTGGGAGGCAAAGAAGTACAAATCTCAGTGAGTTTGATGCCAGCCTGATTTGCAAAATGAGTTCCATGACAGCCAGGACTGTTACACAGAGAAGCCCTGTCTCAAACAAACAAAAAGAAAGAAAATAAAAGAGGAAAAAAAAAGATCATAACACCAGATTTGTAGGTACCCAACAACAATTTTCATCACTTGATGATGCAATAATGGAGGTAACAAAATATGTGGGTGAACAGAAATCAAATGAATCTTTAAATACTTCTTCAACAACATATGTATGAAGCACAGTAAGACCACAGGTAGCTTTAGCGTGTTTGCGTACTATCTATGTAACTTAGCTCTGAACTGCCTTTTCTACTAACAAGGCACGTTGGAGACTGCTGAACCACAATGTTCTCATAGACAGAGTCCATGAATTAATGATAGGAAGATAACTGTAACTGATCCATGTAAGCATCTCCTGGAAGAAATATTCTGTACGCATTTAAAACACAGAAAATCTAAAGATGGAGAAGAATTATTTTAAAGAAGTTTTAATTGAAAGTAAATCACGTTTGTTGTTTAAAACCATAACAACTAGACAAATATAGACTTATCCATTGAAATAAGATACCTAAAAATTTATTCTTAACTTTGTTTCTACTCTTTGCCCATATTTGTGGGAGGGTCCACCTGTATTTCTGTGTTTTGATTGGTTAAATAAAGGGCTGCCTGGCTTATAGTTAGGCCAACCCTTAGGTGGGTGGAGTAGACAGAACGGAAGTTCTGGGAGGAGAAGAAAGGAAGTGAGACCAGAAGCCACGAGCCACCGCTGCAGATGGATGCAGGTTAGACCCTTCCGGTATGTCACCACGTGGTGACTTACAAACTTTTATAATGGGTTAGTTTAATTATGAGAGCTAGCCGGGAAAAGGCTAATGATAATAAGCCAGGCAGAGTTTAAATAAATCCAGTTTGTCACGTGGTTATTTCGGGTGCAGCCAGCCGCTGAGCGGGCCAGCGGCTGGGGGCTTGGAAGCTGGGTGCGGGGAACAAACAACACGCACCCCCCTCTCTCCGCCTATTTACAACACATATTTACAAAATGTGCTGGAGTCCTAAATTATCCTGAATCCTAAAAAATCCTTTCATTGATATTCTGTAGAGAAAATTTATTTTATCAATAATAAAACCACAGATATGTAAAGCAAGAAGATATATTTTAATCAAAAGGTTGTCAATATTTGGACAGAAATTCCCCCCCTTTTTTTTGCTCTTGACAGTACTAACTGTTCAATAGTTCTGGAGAGTGGACCTAAATTTCTGGTTTCATTTATAATGAGCTTGTTAATATTGGTTATATTTTCCTATAAAGTGTTTAATTATATATCTCTGAGAAGCAGTGGCTGACATAAGGCAAAGTATGCCACACTTTGTCCTTCATGCCTAGTGAGGTACAAGGAAAGGATTTAGACCAATGATATGCATATGGTGCTGTCATTCTGGAAATGATGGACACTGGGAAAGTGGAAAGTCAAATGGGAACACATCAGTTGGTACTTTGGTTTTGATAACATCATTTAGCTTAAAGTGGAAAATTGTTATTTCACACTAGAGGGGATTTCTGATTTTAATTTGGCCTTCCCAAAAAGGTGAGAAGCTTCATTAAAGATATCCCTCTGTTCATTAATTAATTGATAAGCAGTTGTAATAAAGTGCTTTGAGGATTGGTTGTCATTAGGAATTTCTCTAGGGGCAACATTTCAGGAAGAATAAACTATCAACTAAGGAATATTCTCAGCCAGTGTTTAATATGCACAATGAGCAAAGCCAGAGGAAATTTATATATCTCTGAAGCTAAGGGAAATATATTTTCAAACACAAGATATCTTGATATTTAAAGTACCACTAGCCTAAATTTTATAAATATTTTAACAGTCAGTGCACCAGAAATATTGGTGACTATTCTAATAGGAATACATATATATGCTATACATTAATGTGTAATATAAATTATATATTAATATGTATGTGTTGTGTATATATATCTATATATCTATATCTATCTATCTATCTATATATATATATATATAAAATTTTACTTACATTTTTTAAAACTTAGCTCTGTAGCTTTAGGGCCTGTCCTAGAACTAGATCTTGTAGATCAGGCTGGTCTGGAATGCACAGAGATCCACCTTCCTGTGCCTACCAAGGGCTGGGAATTAAAGACGTGTGCCACCATAGCCTGGTTAATCTTACCTATAGTTTTAACAATGCAAGTTATGTAAATATTTTAAGTAGTACTTGATAAAATTTTTTTACTGTCTTTGATTTTGTCCTTTTCTGTTCTGGACTGTCAGTTGATTTGTGTGAAATTTTCTTCATATAGCATCTTTATAACCTACTCCTGCTACTTCACTCCGGCCTACACTCACAGATTTAATGCAACGGCAGAGGCTGTAGTGTATTATTTCCTCAAAACATATTAACATTGGAAAAATTCAACTTTGGGTCATAGAACACTTTCTAAATACACTAATTTTTACATGGAAGTCAATAACCAGAGAGAGAGAGACAGACAGACAGACAGAAAGAGAAGATGCTGTATAATTGGTTTCCATAACAGAATAGTAAAGAGTATCACAGATTATACCATTAGCAAAAAACATTTATCTAAGCAGGCTTATATAATTTAAACTGTTTTGAAAACGTTTGAGAGTATTCAGTAAATGTGTTGATATTCAGGAGTGAAAACTATTAAATCTAAATAAGAAGAATCAGAATCTCTGAGATGTTGTGTTCAGGGCTCCAAAAAATGGATTAAATCAGATATCTACTCTACTTTAAGATGATCAAAGAGAAAAGAGGTTCTTTCCTTGCTGTTCTCAACTGGCTTTCTCGTTACCTTTATATTAAATTATTGCAAATTCTCCAGGCCTATAAGGCAGAATTTGTAACTTGGATAATCCTCAGTGAAATAATATGCTCTCCAAATATGCCTAACTAGAAAAATAGGACACTGTAGTTACATGGTTGAAAAAGTATAATAAAAAGAGGAAAGTTAAAAAGTCTTAAGATTGCTCCCCAAAAGTTGCATATAGACAATGTGTTTAAGTATGTGGTTAGGAGATTAATATCCCTTTATCAATTTTCAGTGGCATGCTACTAAAGTTTGGTCCTAAGAGAATGAATCCCAAATACCAATGATTCAAATCTGTACAAGGGTTTGAATTGTACACTACGTAAAACTGATAAAAAATATTCTAAAATAAATATAGAAAACAAACTTTTCATAAAACTCTACTGAACATTTCTTGAATATTATTAAAATTTGTCTTCATTTATTGGTATAATTTTGATTCTTAGTTTAATTATACTGATGAGACAAATGTTTGTATTTGCACTTATTGAAACTTGTTTGTAATACTAGAATGAATTTTTTTGATCAAATTTAATTAGTACTTACAATATGCTATATTACTGAGAATATTTACATGTATGTTTTACAGGAATATAAATCTATAAACTTTTGTCATATTGTAGCATATTAACCAGCTTTGTATCATGGTAAGGATGGTCTTGTAGTCTAAATTTGTAAAATTCACCCTTTCCTCAAAATTTTGGAAGCAAGGACTGGAGAGATGGCTCAAGAGTTTTAAGGTTTTACAGCTGTTCCAGAGGAATCAGGTATAATCCTCAGAACCCTCATTGCATCTCACAATAATCTGTAAGTCCTGGTCCAGGGCATTGAATAGTACTCTGGTTCCTATGGCAAACAAGCAAGAAAATGGTGAAGAGAGGTACATGTTGACAAAACTCTTCTACACACAAAATAAAAGAAAGTCAAAATCAATGGTGAAAATATCCTGGACTCAATCCTTTGCTTTCTAATTTCAATACTAACTCAAATTTGTTATATGTTATTAGTATATTTGTGATGTAGGTCAGTTGGTTTTCCAACACCACTTGGATCACATTTCCTTTGGAAAGTGTTTCTTTAGCTCTCAACATGAATTAGTTTTCAAATGTTCTGTGTGAGGCCTCATTGGTAACTGCTGATGTCTTTGTTTGTTTGTTGTTTTGTTGTTGTTGTTGTTGTTTTCTGTGACAGTGTTTCTCTGTGTTGCCTTGGTGCCTGTCCTGGAACTAGGTCATTTAGACCAAGCTAACTCCAAACTCACAGAGATCCTCCTGCTGCTCCTTCATTTCCCAGCTTCACAGACCTGAAAAATCACATAGAAGTT
>JAQHUG010000036.1:774511-786403 GCA_028555095.1 Dicrostonyx torquatus
AAAAAAAGAAAATCGGTACACTATGTCTTAGCATAAAGCATCAAATGAAGATAAAAGTGAAGAAAATGGTATAATTATGTCAAAATGAGGGAATTAAACAGCGCCTTTGTCTTTATCACCTACCTTCTTGATAGCATGAGTACATGGAACTGTGGCTCATGTCAGGCTGCTATTGCCTGATACCCAGTATGTTCTCTATCAGGAAGAGGTTGAAGTTAGACAGCACTGACTCTTTAGGGTCAATATCCAGTGTCTGTAGGAAAGCTAGGAAAGCACACAGTTATTTCTATTTTCAGGATAATACAAACACACTTCTTTTTTCACGATGTTGTTAACTGGGAGAGATAGGCTTGACAACCTTTTGGATTGGAAATCTCCTTTCTTAAGGACAAGACCATTTCATTTGTATGGGTGAAATCAACACTGTGTATCTGTTGTATCCCCTATTAGGTCCTAAGACAGAAATAGCTTTTTCTAAGCCCTAGATGCTTCAAATCTGGCTTATTATCAATAAAATGTTGGGTTTTATTTTAGCCCAACAACATAAATAACTTTTGAATTGTTGACTTTTGATTATGACATGATTCTTGCACATATCAACTCACAAAACCCATGGCTGGATATTGAAGACATGTACAAGAATAATCCAGCCAAAATTTCAGAATAACTGGGGAAAAAAAAAACATCATAGGCCTCACATTGCGCATAGGAGTTGCTATCAGCTGATGGCTTCTGAGGGAGGAATAATCACATTCATTTGGGGATAAGTCATTTGGTAGGTTGTCCATGTTCTGGTGGATGGTACATAAGGATTGCATCAACTGGACTCCAGGTGTTAATAGCAACAATAACCAAAAAGAAGACATGAATTTGGGCATAAAATTGGGTTAAGGGCACAATAGAGTAGTTGAACAGAGGTAGGCCTAGGTGAATATGCTCAAAATACGTTGTATTCACGTTTGTGACTTTAAAGAGTAAATAAATTTATGTTGCAAAAATTCTTTAACTTTTCTGGAAAGTTAAAAGTGCTTTTCTACTTACTCATTCTGGTTTCTTATTTCCATTCAATGCAAAATGTTCAGCCACCCAGCCTGTAAATATAGGCTGCTTTTTGTTTCTCAGCCACCCAGACCCGAATAATCATACAGAAACCACGTTAATTACAACACTGTTTAGCTGATGGCTCAGGCATATTTCTGGTTAACTCATATAAATTAATACATTTCTGTTATTGTATATATCACCATGATGGTGTGGCCTACCAGTAATTTTCTGGAGTCTGTCTTCTTTGGTAACTACATGATATCTCCTTAACTCTGCTTACTCTTTCTATATATCTCTGTTCAAATTTCCCACCTGATTATATTCTGCCCTGCCACAGGCCAAAGTAGATTCTTTATTAACCAATGCCAACAAAACATATTCACAGCATACAGAGGGAATCCCACATCATCTGTCTTCTCTTCATGAAGAATGTCTGTTTTAGTTTAAGGAATTATTAGTGTGTCCATTAAGGAAGTGACTGTGTGGAGAGATTTTTATCTGCACAAAAACTGATAGAAATATAAACAATATACATTACAACCTCAAGAGTAGATGCAGGACCAATAGCCATAGGTACAAAATGAGAAGAAAATATGAGCCAAAGTATATACACTCTAAAAATGTGATAATGCTCTAAATTTTCTCAGAGTAAACTCTATATTTAGTACATTAGATTGGAATGAAGTGATATATTTTATTCAGAAAAGTTCTTTTATTGATACTGTTTTTGTGATATTTTTATATCTTGAAATGATGATATAATTACATAATTTCATCACTCTTGTTTTTTTCCAACTCCTTCAAATGCCAACTTTCTCTAATTCCTGGCCTTCTTTTTCCCTAATTATTGCTACATATATACAGGCACATATATTTAATGTGTATATTCCTAAATGTATCACTGCAACCCGCACAATTAAATGGCTTTTCTCTTATAAATGTTTATTGTAAATTCATTTTTGAACAACTAAATATCATTTCAATAATATTGTCCCTACCTCTTTTTTCTATTGCTTATGGAGTTTCATGTTCTGATATCAGAAAACATTTCCTTCATCCAGAAAGAGCAGTATAGGAAATGATATTATGATTTTATATATATATATATATATATATATATATATATATATATACATTTAATAAAAAAAGAAATGTAAATATGATACACATGTGCCGCAGCAAACACCATAAGATCAGGTACAAAATTCTTTAAAAGATAATGTTACTATTCATCATTCCGAATGTGCCTACCTACAGATCCCCTGTGCACAGGCCTATGTATTTACATGCACATTACTTAAGCATATAAATCTCTCTTTTTCTGCATTTCCCTCTGAATCTCTAGCCTTCTTTTGCTGTTGAGGTTAAAAATTCTATAAAAATTAGGCATGACTGTACATCATGTTTTATTACAGTAGTATTTACCTTTATTTGAAAAATTATTGGCCACAAATTTTCAGACATTATATGCCTGCACCTTGATGTATAACAATGTATAGAATCCTCAGTAGATTTTATATAATTCATGATTATGTAACTGAACAGCTTGTAAAACTGAGAAAGATTTACTAAAAATTAAGGAAAGACAAAATTATTATATACTATTTCTATTTGTTAATATTACATCTCATTGTGACCTTGCACAAATTTAACTTTGCTTTCTTGACAAGTAACCAACATAAATGCAGTACTTTCCATCTGTTTAGTAGCGGCAGCACACAACATCTTTCTCTGGAACATACATCTATCAGGCTAACTGACGAAATTTACATCAACTGCTTGGCAGCATAAAATAAAGTCGTTTTAATAAGACATACCCAGTGGATCAATGTTTCCTGCTTTGAAAGGGAACAGATTAGTTTTCCCTGGGCATTTGTATGGGAACAAGGGATCATTACTCTATGACAGTGTTTCATTCCATTGACATTTTCAAGCACAGTGTTTATTTTTTGTGTCGCTCTGAATGTGCAAACAAACAAAATGTGTTATTACTGGTGTAAATGAACATGTTTTATTTTGAAAAATGTGCGTTTTAATTTAGTCCAATTTGTCAAACACTTTAGCTATTTCTATTTCATTAATGAGGGAGTATTAAGAAAGTATTGGAACTATTTTAGAAAGCAAGAATACATCTATTGACTAAATGACGGAACTGGTTCATTAAATACTACCTTAACAGCCGAAAAGAGAAAATGCAACTTCAGAAGGTGCCAATCCTGCAGCCACAGAACCTCTCTAACACTAAAATAATCAATATAGCCGTTCCATTTCCTATTTTGTGAAGGATTTTATGGCAATTTAGTGTGCATTCCTGGCTTTGTTTTTAATTTTTTTTCAAGGAAACCGAAATGATAAAATGCACAATGGATAAAGGTAGGATTCCACTCAGAGTGAACATGAAAGTGAAATAAAGAAGTCTATTAAAGGTCACATTTGAATAACAATCTATAATTGTGCTTACTGTGTAGAAATTATTGGGGCTGTAGGCAATTAGAAATATAATTTTATTTTCTTTTTTAGCATTAACTTAGTACTGAACTAAAATCAAATTAAGTACTATTTTAAAAAATTCTTTTCACTTTTATAGATGTACCATGACTATATGATTAAAGTATTTTAGTATATAGTAAGACATGTAAAATTCTAGCAAGCAGGAAAAAATGTTTAGTACAAGCCACAAAACAAGAACATGTTTCCTGTATCTCAAAATATTCTCATATTCTCTTAAGAATTTAATTCTCATATTCTCTTAACAATTTCATATATATATTCTTAGGTTTTTTTGCTGTGAAAAACACCAAGACTATGGAGAATTAAGGATAAGAGCACTTACTTCATCTTACATCTCTCAGGTCACATCACTGAGTGAAGTTAGAGCATGAATTGAAACCGAAGTCCCTGGAGAAGTCTACTTATAGGCTTGCTTCTATATAACCTAGGAACAATTTTCTAAGGGAAGCAAATCCCTAGTGAAGTGAGCTCTTCCACAACAGTCAGTAGTCAAAGCAATACTCTCTAGTCACATTGGCAGTGGATATGATGTTACCAGCTGGTCTATGAAGTTGATACTGTGACTTCCCTGAGATGAAGCACTATAACCACAAACTGATAGCTAAAAGGAAATCATGTGTGCCTAACTTACCTGTCGTCAGGACGTTTTATCACAACACCAGAAATGAAATTAGAATAATACCTCAGAAAGACTGATTATTTACAGTTAGATGTCAGACAAAATATAAAGAAGGGAGCGATTGTTTACAATGAGCCTAACACCTGCTGATTGGCTGTGTATTTCTTGACATCCTTTACTAGTGAAGAATATAGCTGACAGTCAGGAATATACCTTGTGATGGCTAATCTTTACTGAACTATTTACTTAGCCAGTGCTGACAAAGTGAAAAACTCAACAGATTAATTATACACCCAGGGAATCAGAGTGCCCAGTGAGTTGGCATAGAATAAGAAACTGGAGGAAGGACATTGGGAAAAAGACTAAATAACATGCCTGCTTTTTCATTTTGAGCAAGTCTTTTGGTATTATTTTCAGATGGATTTTGTTATTGTAATTATTAGAAACATTATTATCATTGAATTTCTTGCTGTTTACAGCTATTGCTTTATAAATATATCCTAGTTGGTTTTGTTAGCTTGACACAAATGTGGCAATAAACAGGAGTAGCAATATTAATTCAGAAAATTCTTCCATAATATGGGATAATGCCTATAATGTATTCATTTTGCATATTGAAATCATTATGCCTGTTGAAATTAACTTCACATTTATCTCTGGAAAAGTCCCATCTTTTCTGTTTCTTTGAGTTTGAATAGTTATCTTATGAATAAAATAATGTAGAATTTGTATTGGTGATTATTTTGATTCGGATTTTTTGAGAGTTTAATAGAATTAAATAATTTCTTCTTTTCCTTTCTTACCTCCAAACCCTACTATATATCTCCTTACTCTCTCTTTTGTATTGAGGGCCTCTTTTCTTACTGTTGTTACATGTTCATATGTATTTGCTTATACATATGTATTCCTAATATAACCTTTACAATCTATAATATCAGAAAGTACGTATATGTACTTTCATGGGCTGACCATTTGATGTCAGATTACTAAATGATGCACTCTTCTCTACTTCTCTAGGAGAGACTCTTTCTCCCATTCTTACCTTTCTTTAGTTGTCTGCAGTTCTTTGTCTTTGTTGTGGACCTGTGGTATTTTCTTATGCAAATTTAGCTTGTCTATTGTTGTCTTTATCCAACTCATGTTTAGGCAATCTTGTTGGTAAGACTTTAATGTTTGTAGTTTCTGACATTACTAGGATATAGCCACAGAGCAAACCCTTGGATCTTCTAGTCTTCCAGTCTTCCTGTACCTTTTTAATGCAATGTTCCCTTTTAATGTGATGTTATCTGGGCCTTAAATGTTGAAGTTGTTGACATTTAGTTTAAGAAAATTGATTGAAAATGAATGTATTTTAAAGACAATTTGTATTTTTTTGTTTTGATTTTTGTTTGTTTGTTTTCTGAGACAGGGTTTCTCTGTAGCTTTAGAGTCTGTCCTGGAACTAGCTCTTGTAGACCAGGTTAGCCTCAAACTCACAGACATCCACCTGCCTCTGCCTCCCAAGTGCTGAGATTAAAGGCATGTACCACCACAGCCCAGCTTAAAGACAATTTGAAACCTAGAGTCAAGATTACAAAAATTGAAAATAGACAGTTGTTATTTTCAGGCAAATTCAGTAAAACTCAGTATCTCATTACTACATGTTTTATGCCTAACCTCAGAAATGTAGACGAAGTAAATGACACAGAAGTAACAACCGGAATGTAGCTATGTGTGCAAACAAAGTGCATAGCTTAACTTGAAGAGAACAGAGAATGTTTGCCTTAGCAGCTTCAATGGACGTGCATTACAAATCAAAGCTAAGAAATTTAAGTTGATTCTCATAAAGTTTCAAAGAGTAAAAAGCTATAAAATAATTACCATCAATGTTGTGAAAAGTGCCTGCCCTAATTTTTGCCAACTGTTTAAAAGCCAGTTAATACCACAGAAAAAAATGGTTTGCATTTAGATGGGAGTAGAGATGAGGAGTTGGAAGAAGAAAACCATAATCAGAATACGTTGTATATTAAAAGTGTGCCAATAACAATAATAAACCATTAAAGCATCCCGTAATGTTTGCACACCTGTTACTTAGACTCCAAACTCTGTATTTGAATATGTTTCTACAAGAAACACAAGACAGACTACATGTGTATTTCAGGGTACTGTTGAATAAGTGAAATAATACCTTTCAAAACAAAGCTGAGGGTTAAGTATGCCTTGTGGCACACATCTGTAATCCCAGCACTTGCAAGGCAGAGACAAGAGACAAGAGTTCCACAACAAGCCCTATGTAAGTCTGGTGTACACAGAAGATTTCATGGCAGCCAGGAATAGAGAGTAAGACCATTTCTGGTAGAAAATAAGTTGAAAATAAACAGTAAATCAATAGGAAGTTTAATGGGCTATTTATGACTACTGAGTATTTGAGGGAAAAGAATATAAATATAGATATCCGTGAGGTTTCATGTGTCCAATTGCAGTGTACTTTTTAAATTTCAGCTTTACAATATTCTTTTTACTGTTTCCTTTTTATTAGCTCTTTGAGAATTTTGCACTAGTTAATTTGATCATATTCATACTCCCAGATCCTCCTAGACACTAGTCTTCTTCTTCTGTTTCCAGTTCTTCCTTCACCTCTCCATCTTTCTCATAACTTTGTAGGCTCTTCTTTATTTACTATTGTTACATATACAAACACACAGAAAAATATGTACATATGCATCAGCAGCCTACTGTGTCCCAGGCCTTACCACTCCCCCAATATCCCTCCTCCCTTCCCCTGCTTCCTAAAGCTGTGGAAGGAGAAAGACACTGGAATGATAGAACCTTACTAGTAGACCACAGCCTACAGATAGCACACAGATTAATAGAAATGAGTTAATTTAAGACATAAGAATTAGCCAGAAATATGCCTAAGGTATTTATCAAACAGTGTTGTAATTAACATAGTTTCTGTGTGATTATTTGTGTTTGGTTGGCCAGGAACAAAAGAGCAGTCTTGGTCAACAAAACCCTGTCTTGAAAAACAAACAAACAAATAAATAAATAGAAAAAATGGTCATTGATGTGTTAAAATTTTATGTGGGTATGATCTCCACCTTTGATAAAAGTTGTGATCTTGTCAAGGATACTTTTTGTTGCTTAGTATAATATTTACTTCCATTATCCTCATGCTTTTGATAAATGTCTTAATTCTCAAGTTTATTCCTACATTTATGGCTATGTAAAACAAATAGCATACCTGAAACCCTCTCCCTTAATAACAGCAATATCTTTCTGCCTAACAATTCTCAGACTACTAGGTTTCAGAAATATCATAATGCATCTGGAGGTCGTGTTCTCTCTTCAGAGTAGATAAATTCATTGGAGCTGTTTTGTGCTTGCCAAGTCTCCATATTTTTACAGTTGATTAATAGAACTTAATTATTTTTTCTCTGACCTTTGTCACTCTTACATTTTTGGCTATTGCTATCAGGGTTTGAATTCTCTAAAAATAAAATTAGATAAAAGATAAACTAAGTGATATCTGGACTAAAAATCATAGAAGGCAGTAAGTTTCAGAAAACTGGATGGAATGGAATTTACCAGACTTATGTGCTATGTCTTTCTTACCCCAAGTTTTATAGTTGAAGATTGTACATTTTTCATTATATGAATGTTTTATTCTGTTGTTTTTTGACAATGAAGGACAGCATTATATTTGAAAATGATACTTATTGCTTCACTAAATATAAATCAGTATTTAATAAGTAAGACCATAGTATATTCAATGGCTGGTCCTATGCCTTGAAACATATTTGAAGGCAGCTTCAGTTTTTAGTCATAATCCTGAAATACTTTCATAAGTTTTAGGTAAAGTATTGTTGAACATACAATATATCACTAGCTGGCTCTAGTTTTGAAGACACATAAAAAATCATAGCACACACCTAGATTTTGATTTGTAACTCAAAATGGATACGAACTCTAGAAGAGTTCAATATTGATACCATTAATTATCAGGTTTTTAATTAGGCAAGGAGTTTTTCATTTGCAAGTTGTCATTAAGCAATCACTTTTACTGTATATCTTTGCAAATACTACAGTACTTAGTGTCCTGGGCAGGCTGTCTTTGAAGATCTATGGCCTTCAGTGCAGGTCTTAGTTTCCTCATGCTCGGAACTCAGAGACAAAACATCCGTGTCCACCTAGTGAGACATGGGCTTCAAAATTTGCTTTCAAAACCTGATATTTACTTCATTATTATTTAGTCATATTTATATCACATCAATCTCATGCATGTTTTGTAAAGAAAATTAATTTTAAAAAAAGCCCTGAAGATTGGTTGGTCCAGAAAATTTATAATTTTTTGATAATTAAGTGCGTAAAATTGTTTCTTCTGTTTTTGTTCACTTTAGTCTTGAAGTTATACTTGTACATAATGTATACCATTCGCACATTATGGAAACAAGTGCCTTAATGGACCACATTTTACAGTGTTAAACATGGTATTTGTATTTAACAGGTGTGATTCAATCAAAAATTTCAATTTATGAGAAGCATTAAACAGATTATTAAACCCAATACATCTTACACTCCTCACTTAAATATATAGGAAAAAATATATTGTCATTATAATTTTTTATACACACATTTAAAATGAGATATTATTTATATCCAAATATAACATTCATAAATGAGTCCTTGGAAAGAGTATATCTTAACAAATAACTTAATTTTGAAGTTTATTCAGTTATTCTTCAATGTCATTTAAATAAGTATTTCTAATATTCCTAGAAAGATATATAAAGATACATACTCTGGTAATTTTTTTATGTAAAATTATTATATTTTTGCTACCATTAATATTTTAATTTTTGAGACAAGATTTCTCTGTGAAACAGATCTAGCTATTCTGGAACTCACTCTGTAGGCCAAGCTGGCCACAAACTCACAAAGATATGCTTCCCAAATGCCGGATATTTTCATTTTAGGAATATAAATTGCATTGCTTTGAAGTAGACTCTGAATTTCAACAAAATAAAAACATATTCCTTGGAACTATTAAATAACATTTTTGTAACAAAAATCAGCATAGTATCACTGAGTTTATACAGTGTTTATTTATGCACAAAGCAATCATAGAGATAATTCAGATGAAGGACTGAATAGAGAGATGCCACTTTTTTTAAAAAAAATTAAAGCATGTTTCACTTTAAGTTCCTAGTTCACTTTCTTCATTATTTTTTTAATAAAACTTATAATTTTATGGTCACATATTTTTAACAGTATAACCACTTCTTTCCAAATAAGAAATTTGCTAAGTTCAGAATTTATGAATCAAGTATACAAAATGGATTTACAAAAATGCTAGTGAATATTATGTCACAGTTAATATAATTTCATGTATTCCTAAAGATAACATTTAAGTGACCAAACTCATACCTGCCACAAAAATCTAATAAATTTTATGAAACTAATATATTCTGTGGTAACAGAGACTATTTTCATTTTATTCAACAAGTTCTATGTAGAACATAGAAGAATGACTGCTTTAAAATTTAGTGTAATAAATTTTATCTAATAAATATTCTGTAATAAAATATAAGTCATATTACATTACACTTATTTGAATAGATATACAAACATGTATAGCAACTATATAAATATATTTATATCTTAGAAGGGGATATCAAAATTGATAATAGTATCTATGCTTATTACTTTAAAGTTTAAATGACAACAAGAAAAATAACAAAACTAGTTAACAGAAAGAAAAGTGATTTACATGAGCTTTTTCTTTTGTGCATTTTGTCTTGGATCACCTACACTAATGGAACAATTTTATGAATTTAAGATTGAGCAATATGCTTGCTTAGACTAAGCAATAAGTAGACAATGTATTTCTTAAGATGTTTCGAGTCCACCATCCAGTAGTAGAATTTGCATAAACTGCACTCAAACAGTTCTCTTCTAGTAAATGATGGTTCTAACTTCTGCAATCACAGTCGACATTCAAAACCAGAAGCCCTATTATACAACACACTTAAACCATGGCAAGGAATTTTATGACTTCTTTTAGATGTATATTATTTCAATCTGTCAATAATAAGGATATTTATAGGTCATTTCATTAGAAAATATTATTTGTCTTGCATCAGTGCCTATAAACTAATTCCTTCAGGTGGAACATCAGAAAGGGATTTGCAAACATGATAGCCATAGACGTCCACTTGAGACATTAGTAGCTAGAAGAACCCAAGCACAATTCAAAACGTTAGTACAAGTTCTTTCTTCTCCTTAACAAAGATAATGGTGGCAGGAAAAAATATTCAAACCTGTTTCAGATATTCCAGAAATGCTTTTTCTTTAATGAATCAACAAGAAACACTTAAGGAAACCTTCCTTTTAATATTTCACTCTAATATAATTTAAGCATATTTTTTTTTGTTGTTTAATGACAACTCTAACGTCCATGTGTATTTTACTGCTGCCTGTACAGAAGTAATGTTATGTCAAAGAGCTTTGATTATGTTATTGAATTAATCCTTTTGGTGCAAAATATCCTATTCAAGAAATAATTGTCTGAACTATTTATGTGCAAGGTTGACCTTTTATATTCTACTTTGTGTTAATATATATATTTCTCACTGTGTATTCTGTCATCACACTAACTTACAAACTTTACTTAAGAATTATTTCTAAAGATTCTTCCTACTAAATGATACTGTGCTGACAACACGGTATCATTTTTCTTTTTATGCCTGATACTTTGGAGTTTAAAAATCAGAAGCCCAATCCCGTAGCACAAATTACAAATATTTCCTTCCTCTTATTACCTACTATGCTAAATAAGAATATCAAGCTCCTCACACCAAGAGTAGCAGGTAAGGTAATAAACTTACACCGACTATTTCTTTGTGAACTTTTACTACTTAATATAAAATGGCATTCATGTTCAGGAATAAAGTTCTATAAGATATGGACAACAAACCCACTCCACAGTTAAAATTCCCATGTTACAGAAGGAAAGACAGATTTGTGAAAATTGTCGAATTAGTTACTTTCTTAAGTCTTTATTCTCGGTATGAGTGTGGTTTATCATTATGAGCAAGCGCTGTGGGGAAAGCAGACAGGTGAAGATGAATGCCAAAGCGGCTCACCTGGCACTGCCCTTTCTTTCCTTTCACACACACTCATTAAATGGTTCCTGTCGTGGCCTTTTCAGAATGTGCATCTTCCTGATAAAGAAACCAAGATAAAACAATAACTTGCTACACAGCTAGTAAATGAAAAACTTTGACTCCAAGCAAACAGAAAATACTTGCTAAGTGGATGTCTAATTTTCTACTAACTGATATAAAAATGAAAGTGCATAATGTTACCAAAGGCTGTTAAAATGTACAATTCTTAATATTAATTCAACTTCTATTTTTCTAAAAATATTTTTAAACAAGATCGCCGGGCAAAAGTTGAAAGCACGGGGGTGGAGATAGGGAAAAGCGTAGAGGTGGGGGGGATAGGGGAAGGGGAGAGGGGGAAGGAGAAGGAAGAAGGGAAGGTCTTGGGAAAGCTGGGAGGAGAGGGAGGCTGGAGCTGGAGGAAGGATGGTTATTGGAGAAGGGAATAAGATATCTACCTTAAGGGAGTCATTTTAGGTTTGGCAAGATACTTGGCTGTAGAGGGGATCCCAGGTGTCCACAGGGATGTCTCCAGCTAGGTACTTGGGCAGCAGAGGAGAGGGTGCCTGAACTAGC
>JAQHUG010000036.1:795606-807177 GCA_028555095.1 Dicrostonyx torquatus
TAAAGTATATATCTTAAATATAGTTGGCATGGGCGATAATTTACTAAATTCTACACTTTGCGCCCCACGTGGATGATCTTAACCACAATCAATCTGAAGATACACTCATTATCAGGATAAGTGAAAAATAAAACCAGAATACATTCTCTCTCCTCTTGTTCTCAGCATGTCTTCTACATACTTTGGTATCAATAATATTTAGACAGGTACAACATTAAAAGATTCTCAACCACAAATAAATCTATGAATATATTATTTTTTGGACAAATGTCTCAATAACTCACATATTCTTCAGGTAAGCAATACACCCACAAATAGCTATTTGTGGCTATTTGAAACAACTAAGAACATATTAGAAATTTATTTTCACAATTCTAGCTTTGGTTTGATATAAGCAAGTAAGGTAAACATAGTGATTTTTTTTTGTTTGGTTTTTTGAGACAGGGTTTCTCTGTGGCTTTGGAGCCTACGCTGAAACTAGCTCTTGTAGACCAGGCTGGTCTCGAACTCACAGAGATCCGCCTGCCTCTGCCTCCTGAGTGCTGGGATTAAAGGCACATACATATACATACACAAACACACACACACATATGCACACACACACAGAAACAGCTCATCACCCCTCTTGTCTCTTGTGTAATACCACAATTCTTAAGTAAACTGTGTAAAGACTACATGCTATTTTAGTCTGTTATGTTTTCCTTCCAAAACAGCAGGGTCAGTAAATGCTTTTTTGTTAGTTTGAAGAAATGTCCTGGTAATGACTTCATTCCTCTCATTTCTTTTTTTATTGTGGAGAAGTAGACAGGATTTTCATTTAGAAAATCTTTCAGGTGTTAGGTATGATATTGAATCCAAGTGTCATAAACATATAAAAAGAAATGAGATGAGAAAAACTTTTTCCTACAGCAAAGTAATTTGTGATTCTTTAATTTGTTAATTCATTCTTTCTCTCTCCCTGCCCCCGCCTCTCTTTCTCTTTTCTTCTGTTTCCAGGCTACTCAAGGTATCTCTGTATTAACAGCTCTTTTAATTTTTTTCATAATAATAGCTGGTAATGATGTGCAAATTTGCAGGTGGGGATAGATATAGTTTACTACATCTGTTTGGCGAGAAGTTAAATGAAAGAACAGGGTGGCTTCTTTTAAACAAAAGTTAAATAATTCAGAAGAATGAACCAAAATTGTCACATGACAGAGTCTGTAAACATACTCTTTCTACATACCACTACCCACTCCATGGTGAATACATTAACCGACTTAAAGAACTAACTATGTTTTAACCAACTTAAAGAACTTACTATGTTTAGGAACCACAGGAAGTGTAAGGTAATCTGTCAGGCCTGTACCCACTAGAAGGCAGATATTGGTCAACAATGAGTCTTGTGTCACTCAGGCTGAGGAACCAGGTCTACAATAGTGTGATGGCATTTGCAATCTCTAGAATAATATAATCACTGATGTTAGTGTGTGAAACTGCATTGACTCAGTGAGACACAGGGAGATTAATGCTGTTCTTATTGTTTAACAGATGAACAAAATTGCAATGTGAAAAGAAAGGAAAGGAGGGAAAGTAAAGAGGAATGACCAAAAGACCTGTCAGTACTTGGAAGGATTTGATTTGGCATGTCAAATGCCTTCTCATTGTGCAGGTCTCAATAAGTATGGGACTGAATAAAACTGATCAATAACCCAAAGTATATTTGCTTTAAAATCAAAAAGCATGATTATTTGGTAAATACTCTCCAGTTTGCAATCAGATATATATGTAACAAAAACATTTGTAGAGAGGTTTCTAGAAAAGTTTTTTAGTTGGCAAGAATAAATGATGTAAATCATTTGGGTTGTAGTACTTAAAGGGGACTGATACTTCCAAATTTAGTAGCATTATTAAATGTGTTCAGAAATCTATACCATAAAAACATCATGGAAGCTATAGATATAAACCAGGTCATACCCATGAAGGACGCCACTGCAACTGCTTCTTAAAGCTTTTCATTGAAGTTGATGCTCAAATTTAATAACCATTTCTTGAAGGTTAGCGATATTAAACACAGTTTTTTTAAATTCTCCCACAATATGAGTTAAAGCAAAATCACTCAAATCATGCCCACTACCTACAGCTTAATGATACAATGAACTCAATTCTTTTTATTTTATCTAAAGCAAAGCAAACCTGTTCTATTCTGATCAACATGAGATTGTTTAAGTGATTATTTCTAACATGATGCCAGTTTTTAGGAAAATGTTACGTTATATACTATGACAATTTTTATACCATTGAACATATCATTGAACATTGTGATATTCAAAGTAGTTACTGCTCTTGTACAGGATCTGAGTTAGGTTACAAGCACCAATGTGGGGAGCAGGGACAGAACCACCCATAGCTTCAGTTCCGGGGGATCCAATGAGCTCTTCTGTCCTGTGCTGGCAAAAGCACAAAGGTGGCATGCACAGACTCACATACACAACACACACACACACACACACACACAGACAAACAGACAGACAAAATAAATAGAAACTAACTAACTAAATAGATAAATAAAGCAGGAGGGCTGCTTGTTTGTCCCAGCTGCCCAGCTAGCTTAGCCCCAAAATAACCACACAGAAGCTGTATTAATTAAATCAAATTAAATCACTGCTTGGATCATTAGTTCTAGTTTCTTACTGGCTGATTCTTACATCTTACTTTAACCTATTTCTAGTAATCTGTGTATCGCCACGTGGCAGTGGCTTACCAGGTAAAATTCCCAGCATCTTTCTCTGGTGGATCCATGGAGTCTCTCTCTGACTCTGCTTTCTTCCTCTCAGAATTCATTTCTGTCTTCTCCATCTACCTAAGTTTTGCCCTATCATGCCAAGACAGTTTCTTTATTCATTAATCAATGAAGGCAGCACATAAACAGAAGGACCTCCCCAAAATTTTTTTTTATTTTTTTATTGTTAAAAGAAAAATTTACATTTACTCCCCTTGTCCCAGGCCCTTCCGCTCCCCCACTACCCCACCACCCTCCCCCTGCTTCCTTAAGATGGGGCAGGATACCTTGCCCTGTGGGAAGCCCAAGGCCCTCCCCCCTCCATCTTGGTCTAAGAAGCTGTGCATCCATATAGAATAAGTTCCCAAAAAGCCAATACATGCAGAAGAGATAGATCCCAGTGCCATTTAAAGCAAGAGCAATAACAAGAGTAAAGGACTGGGCTGTGGCATTGCCAGTGTACTGCAGGCATGATAGCCATGCCCTGGAATGCTGCTGGAGTGGTAGGGGCCTAGAAAAGGGTGGGTATATAGAAGCCTCATGGTGACACAGGTCCTGGCTCTGGACACACTGCCCAAACATACAATCACAATGACTGAGCAACAACAAGATATATGGGATGAAGAATGCTTTATTTTCTCAGTTAAATCTCCTTAAAAGGATCCTTGTTGATATTTGTGGTCCATGCTGGCACCAGAGGCCATGTTGCTGTTCATAATGTTAAGAATCTGTGCTGCCAATGGTGACCAGGTTGAAGTTTATGATTCATGCTGCCCTTAAGTTACTATGGGCAAGAAAGCTTCTTTCGCAGCGCTATCAATGCCTGCAAGACTCATATCTGAGAATGAGAGACATTGAAGGCTTCTGAGACAACATTACCCCTCCCCCAAAAAATATAGACAGATAGCTGTTGAAAGAAGTCCTAAAAAATACTGCGATAAAGTTACTGAAATGTATGTCTTCGGAGTGGATGACTTCCAATAAGGTGTGCAGACAGACTCAACTTGTTTTAAGGGGCTAGACACTGGGAGTTTAACCATGTTTCTAAGAATATATGGGCAACACAAATAAGACCTCTTTTGTTTTGTTTTGATGGGAATGGTGAAAGGGTGAACCTGGATAATGGGAAGTGGTAGGGTGGGCTACATCTTACAAAATTCCCAAATAAATAAAACAAAATATGTTGAGGAAAAAAGCAAACTTGCTTCTATACAAGTAAGATATAAGATAACTTGTTTTCCACCTGAAAATTAATTAGTTGAATGACCTACACACAAATATATTCAGATTATTTATATTTTAGTATATAAAAGTCTAAATGTAAACCTTAAAATATGGCTTATAATTGTTTGAGTCTCAAGATAATTCTTTAGTCAATAAAATATCCCTCATGGGTGATTACAATATCGCTCATGGGTGATTTCATAATATCTAGCCTCTTTCAAAACAAACATATCATAACGTAATTTGTTTTTTATACCAAAATTTATGTTGTCTTTTTCTTATTTCTAAAATGGTGGTTGTGGGACTTAACACTTTGAGATGCCTATAGTGTTTCTAAGCATCAGAAGATTTACTCCTAAGTTAAGTAAAAACTAGTAATAATAACCAGCAACTCTTAAGAGAAGACATAAAAATTCTGGTCTGTAACAAAAGATTATTGCTTACACTTTAAGAATCCTTAACATCCATAAGGTATTTGTTTATATCTCCAATCTCTCACATCCAACTTTCAGGAGATATGTCCAAAAACAAGTCGGTCAGGAATTACAAGCAGTGAGTTTCCAGGGAAGCTAAGGAAAACTGAGTTTGGGAATTTTATTCTTTTGTTTTAAATGGTAAGCAAGCCTCTGTTTTGCCTAAAGGGAGACATATGTTTGCCATCGAATGCTACCTACTATAAATTATCCCTGAGGAATGGCATATGTAAAGATCAACCCAGAATTTATAATTTTGTTACACACATTAGAACCATCCACTAGTGTAGAGGCCACAGAGGATTTCCTTGCCCAGCAGAGCAATGCTTGGGACATAGTAAAAACTAAATAGCCATTTGAATGCTAAATCAATGAATGTAATAATACGTTTGAATTAATTAAATTTAAAAATTCAATATATTAAATACCACAGGCTAAAAAAGAAGTGAAGACTGTGTAAACATATTAGTAATAAATAAGTAGTTTCTAAAAAGACTCAACAAAAATCTATGTGCAAATTAATAACCCAAAAGGTGAAAGCAAACACAATTGTTAATAAATACACAGGATTTCTTGTCTCAGTAGGAAAGGAAGTAATGAAAGGCATAATGGGAGGTTATTCTGTATTCTCCAGGTTAGAAATTTAAAAAATTGTGGTAATAGTGGGGTAATAAACTATGATTAAAGGAAAAAGAATTATAAAATATTTACCAAGCCAAGCAGGATATTACAGTTGAAACAAAGTAGCCATATTATGATGAATTATAAAAGAAATGTGGATTAAATAGATTTTAAAGAATCCCAAAAATTACTTACAAGTTCACCTATAAATGGTGAAAGCATACTGTATATAGAGAAGTAATAAAATCAGCATGTCTGTATCTCTCTAACACTGGAAGTGGGAGTGCATTGGCCCAAGAACATCACTAGTCAAGGCTTTTGGGAAGTAGCTGAGGCCCAGAACTACACTCTCACCAATAAATCAAAGTGCTTATAATAGATGTATGATTCCATTGTGTGAGAACCCACACACAGGGCTTTTGAGATGGAGCAAGCCTTCACCACACAACCCATCTGCCATACCTTTTACTTTGGACTTTCCAGATTCCAGATCTGGAAAGAAACTTAGTTTGGTTAGAAAATACTTAGTCTTTGTTATTGTAGGTAGAATAGAGTAAATGCTAGTACAAGGAAATGACTACCCATTCAAAAACAAAGAGACAAGGGAAAAGCTTTAAAATAAACAACACCTCACTCAATTTGTATTTCTACAGTTGTCAATATAAAAGAAAAATTTTATTTCTGTAAAGACATCTGTGTAGAGAAAAGTAAGGCAGCAATTTGTCCTTAGGATTTGAAGTCACTGTATTCTGTAGTCTGGAATACAAAGTGAGTTTTTTCAGTAAATTGTGTCAGAATGCAACAAGCAGATGCTCTCTGAACCAAAAGTGAGTATGTGCCTTTTTAGGAAAGGCATGATTACTTGATTTTGAACACTTGAGGTTTGGTTCATAGAGCAGGCCAAGATACGTTCTGATGGCCTATAAACAATGCTTTTGAATGAAAGGGGTTCATTATAATTTCAATATCCAAGTCTCATTTTCATATCAGGTTTTCCCTGGGCAAATTTTTAAACCATTTCATGACCCTGTTTCATTGAGTTTTAGAGCCATCATAACCACACAGTTGTCTTCTACACTAAGAGCCCCCCGGGCCCCCTGGCCAGAATCTTCATTTTAATTCCCTTCCTGGTTTTCAGTTGCTTTCAAGAATCTACCCACTCAAAAAAATAAGGAAGAAAGAAATCACTTTATACCCCTCTGTGGATGGATGCTGGTTATTCAAGTCTGTCTGTCGTATTTATGGGCACCCATCAATGATCCAAGAATAAGCGTGGTGTGATGTAAATAGTAAAGATAACACCAAAGAGAAGTAGCTGTGATTATTTTTCTCTTCTTTAAACAAAAGAATTCAGTAGATTTGTCTTCAATCTACTTTTGTGTTCATTTTGTTTATACCAAGGATTAAGTGAGACTGATGGAAGACAAAGGGTTAAATAGTAAAGCAAAGGGCAGGAATATTGTGAGCTTCAGATGGTACAGGAGAAAAACAGACAAAACAGTACCCAAAGCCATCCTTATCTCTGAAATTCCAATTATTGTGCGATATTAAATTTCTTTAATATTTAAAGCAATTTGACTTAGTGTTTTCTGTTACTTTCAGAGGAGCACAATGACTGATACATTATCTCATATATTGAACTGGAAAAATAAATGAGAAAAACACTGTAATGCAGCCAGCACCATACTCCGAAACCTGGCTCTGCCATGTCTTGCCAGTACATTCTTTTAGCCTTTGGGGTCAGAATCAGCAGAGCCTTCATAGTGTTCTTCCCTTCTTCAAATGTAACTTTCTGGGGTATAATTTGTTTCCTACATGCCATATTAAAGAATTCAGTTAGTTCATATTTTATATTCTATGGCTTACATGACTCCTAGTAAGAAAAATGTGCTGAGTATGTATATTTTAAATTAAGGAAATTATTTGTCTGACTTTAGCCACATGAGAATATTGCTTGTATTATCTAAATATCTGGCTAATTAACACTCCAGCAAGAAAAATTTCCAATATATACATTCTTCCAGGAAGAAATGAAAGAAATGGGTAGTTAAATCATATACTCAAAGATTACAAACTTTTTAAACTACCATGCTTTTACTCACGAAAATTTATTAGAATTTGCTCTCAAATTTTTGCAAAATTTCACACTAAGATACATTATATATGCATGAATTTTCAAATAAGAAAAACAATTAAAATCACATTCCAAAGGAAGGACAATATGAAACTCCTCCCCATAATATAAAATTTATGATTAGAGGTAAACAATGCAAACAGAGGTTCAGAAATTCTCTAAGATGGAAGGCATCCTGAGCAAAAATAACACACATTGCTTTAAATAGGTTTAAACTAATACTAGAGATACCTAATGATGATATTTCCCTTCTAAGTTTTTAATGGCAGTCCTGGAACTAAACACGAGCATTAATTTAAAAAAATTAAAATGATTGCATATGCATCCAAAATAAAGTATTGAACTTATTATGCTAATGACAGCAAGGACAAAACACTGCATGTTCACTCAAATACAAATGCTTAATCCCCTGAATTCTTGAAATCTCTGATCTCCCTTGGGAATGAAATAACTTCTGGGCTCAATTTGTACTGGTAGCTTAATGATTAAACATGAAAAAAAAACTTTGCCTATGCATCTGATTTTTATATGCCCTGTTTTACTGAGAATCCCATTAAGCTAAACTCTGCTTTTAGTTTCAGTAATTGGATTCAGTGCTTCACAGATGAAAAATATTGACTTCCCATGTTAATCTGTTTTACTCCTAGGAAGATGCTACTAGAAAACAAGAAAGGTATCTGCACTTGAGAAGATAGGCTTGTTGGTTTAAAATTAGAAGGGTTGTCTACTCAGTTTGTAAGCTGTGTATGTCTGTATGTCAACATTAGCTCACACCGTTAATAACACTAGCAGTTTGCTGGTGGTGTTAGTGGTATTGGTAGCAAGTGCTTATCATAAATTGTACTTAAGATACAAAGAATAAGGTAGCTTGGCTTCTCATGTGACAAAGAACTTTATTTGTTGAGATTTTACTTAAGATTTTTGTTTGTATTTGTATATATAAAGAATATTTTAATGGAATTTATACTCTTCTTTGTCTCGCTTTACTATCAGGATAATACTGGGCCTTGTGAAATAAGTTTTGACTAATCTCCCAGAACTTAGGGATTTGAAAGAGTTAAAATATAACTAGCATTCTGCAATTCTTCCTCCCGTTGTTCTATGGGGTTCTCTGTGTTTCAGCTAACATTTCAATTTGGTCTTTGCTCTGCTCACATCAGCTGCCAAAGAAAGCCTCTCAGATAATTATTAGATGAGACATCAATCTATGAATCTATGAGTATAGCCAAATGTTATTAGGAATCATTATATTATCTACTTTTTTTTGTCAGTTGTATTTGACTCTACCAGCCAGGCAGGCTTGTCAAGGACAACACAGCCCACAGAATCAACTAATCAGGTTTCTTTGGGAGTTCCCAGAAACTAAAATGACAGAGTGTCTTCATGGTTCTAAGTTAGGTCCTCTGCTTATATGCTAGAATTTTTAAAGACTCCTAGCAATGGGAGTAGGGGTATCTCTGACACATTTGCATCCTTTTGGGATACTTTTCTTCATACAGGTTTCCTTTCTTCAGTCTCGATATGAGGGGTTTGTGCTCAGTCTTATGGAACCTCTTTATGCCCTGTTCACTTGATATCTCTTTAAGGCCTGCTCTTTCTTTAGGAGCAATAGATCTAGGGAATAGGGGAGATAGGAATGGAGGAAGGGCAAACTGCAGTCTGGATGTGTGGTGATTTGAAAGAAATGGATAACAAAAGGAGTGGCTCTATTTTGAAGTGTGGCATTGTTAGAGTAAGTGTGGTCTTGTTGGAGAATTAGGTCACTGTGGAGATGGACTTTGAGATCTCATACATGCTGGAGCCATTCCTAATGAGTCAGTTCACTTTCTGTTGTCTGTGGAACAAGATGTAGGGCTGTCGGCCCTAGCCCCAAGTATGCCTCCATTCTTCCATATTCCCAGCTTCCTTGCCTTTTATTAGGATGATGATGGACTAAACCTTTGAACTACAAAGGCACAAATCCAATTGAATAGTTTCCTTTATGGGTGATTTTATGTTAATGGTGTGTGTTCACAGCAATAGACATGCTAATACAGAAATTTATACCAAAGACTTGGGTATTGTTGTGCATTCTTAAATATATAAATACAACCTGTTCAAAATGTATAATTTTACTTGTATGTTTATGTTTTCAGAAATGACCTGCCGGGGTCCCATGTTAGGCAGCCATCTATTGGGGTGCATCTTCAACGGGATTTTCATGTTCCATGGTATGGACATGTGAATTAGAAATATTAGATAGGAGAAACATAAAAAAATATCCAGAGATATAGGTTAGAACCAGGAGGGCAATTGAGTGAGTACTGAAAATACTCACATTTATTTTCACATGCTTCAATACCCCCAATACTAAAACGGGGGGAAGAAAGAGACTGCTCTAACATGACACAAAGAATAAACAGAGCCATTACCTGTTTCAATACTTGAAACATGAAGCAAATATATCCTTAGTTAAGTATTTGATTGTTTTAGGCAGAACATGCAACACCTTAGACTAAGTATCCTGTAGGCAGCAACTCTCTGGTTCAAACCTCCTGTCATAGCCTTGAAGGAGGAGGAATATTCTTGAATTATTACCTTTGGTCAAAGTGAAATATATCCACCTCTATGGGTCATCTTAAAATCCTAAACACCCTCGGTCAGGATATCTTGTTTGTAGCCACTCCCTAAGTCAGACCTCTTGCCATTAATTTTGAAAGAGCAAGAGTAAGCTTATTCTCTGACAATCAATCAGTCAAGATGGAGTCAATCTACTTCTGTGGGCCCCCACAATGACCAGATGGTATTAGCCATTTTTTTGGTTAGTTTCTGGGGAAGACATTTTCTCCTGCTCTCAGCTTTCCTACATTGCATGTAGTTGTTTGTCTAAGGTTGAGGCTTTCTATTTATATGCTATCGTGTTTGGTGTCATTTTTCAGGGCTTGTTTAAACAGCAATATTGATGAGACTTGATGGGTGCATCTTCTCTCACAGTTCTAGGAGACAATCTGAGAGTACTCTCCTCTGGCTCTTCAAATATTTGACCCTCTAAACCTCTATAATCTCTGAGTCTTAGGTGAAGAAATTTTTCTTAGATGTATCATCTGGGTCTAGGCACCTTTCAGAAATTCCTTCCCTAGATTTTGATCAGTGGTGATGTGTGTGTGTGTGTGGGTGTGTGTGTGTTCATCTATTGAAAACAAGTAGTCTTTTTTTTCTTTTATGCAGAGTTAGACCTCTACTTATGTGGGTACAAAGATACATATTTAGAATATACTTAGGAGTTATTCTGATTTAATAATGCAGTAGCTGTAGGTTCTCCTTTAGGATCCAGGAGTTAACTGGTTATGGATATTTGAGCAGGTTTCCAGTATGAGGCATGATTTCTTTATTGAGTAGCTCTTCAGTGTAATTAAAGAGCAGTTGCTTATTTTCAAGCAGATTTCCATTATTGTACCTTTAAGGATATTGTGCCTTACTGGTCATTGTTTTATTTCATAGACATAACTGGGTAGGACTGTTGATTGATTCTCTTCCTTAGATTATCTGATGCATTCTTGTACCATGAAAGATAGTCCTCAGGGATGAGGCTTTCACATCTGATACAGCTCAGATCCTCCAAATCCTGTGTTCAAAGCACATGGTCTCTTCACCAACAGAGACTTAATTTCAACATCTAGCAGGCAGCCAAGGGCAATACCAAAAGCTTATAATTTTTAGGGTGTATCTTGAACAAACCTAACCAAGTCAAAAGTAGGAGTCTCATGCCTGTTGTTATAAATTTTATTTATTTAATGATTTTTTTTTGTTTTTCTAAACAGGGTTTCTCTGTAGCTTTGGAGCCTGTCCTGGAACTAGCTCTTGTAGACCAGGCTGGTCTCGAACTCACAGAGATCCACCTGCCTCTGCCTCCCAAGTGCTAGGATTAAAGGTGTGCGCCACCACCGCCCGGCTTATTGAGTGATTTTTAAAACAATCTTCTTTTACAGAACCATAACAGTTATCTCTCCCTCCTATCATCCAACTCCTCCTATCTTCTCCCCATCCCACCCCCAGCCACTCCTCGGAAAGGGTGAGGCCTCCCATGGGGAAATCAATAAAGTTTGTCATATCACCTGAGGCAGGACCAAGGCCCTTCCCCCTGTGTCTAAGCTGAGTTAGGTATCCTTCATTAGGGAATGGGCTTTAAAGATCCAGTTTTATGCACTACGAATAAATATTGGTTCCATAGCTAGTAATCTCACCAACTGCCTGTGGGAGGGTCCACCTGTATTTCTGTGCCTTGATTGGCTAATAAAGACCTGCCTGGCTTATAGTTAGGCCAACCAACCCTTAGATGGGCGGAGTAGACAGAACGGAAGTTCTGGGAGGAGCAGAAG
>JAQHUG010000036.1:810276-831389 GCA_028555095.1 Dicrostonyx torquatus
TGCTCTCAACCTATGAGCCATCTCTCCAACCCCCAAACTTGCATTTTTTAAGTCTTGTTTCTCATCATGCTCTAGTGTATAACTGATTGTATGTAGTCACAAATTATTTTCTTAACCATTAACACAATTACAAGCTCTATAAAAATACTTTTGGGGAAAACCACATAGACTATTCTTATGAGGTTGAAAGTTAAAAATTATGTACAGTATTTAAAATGTGAACTTGCTTTTGAAGGAATGAAATTACTGTGAACAGATTTAATATGGTATTTTTAATGCAATAATGGTGTTGTATATTTTGTGAAATAAATATAGACTAAGTATAAAAATAAATATATGGTATACATTCACAATGCTCCTGTAAAATAACGGGGATTTCAATACATGTTTCCTTGACAAAAATAATCACATAAATCTTCTCTACACTGCTTCAATTTAGTAAAATATGCAGTTTTCTGTTTTCTATTACTGTATACAGTATAAATTCTTCTGTTGGGAGACAGATTGTGACAAATTTGCACACAGCATCAGTATTCATACATTTGAAACATTAATATATCCAGCAATAAAAACTTTGATTTCCCAAAAGGAGAGTCATGTCTGGAAACTAATGCCTATTTTTGAGACTTAACTGAGTTCTCAATGTTAGTCATTTTCTCATGAGTTACATGCTCCTGTGGAAAAATATACAACTTAACAGCAAGTATAGAGAGTTAAAAGGGTCACACAAAACATAAATCTGTATGCCTAGTTTATGGATTATACAATTCATATGAATAAATTTTGACTACCTATGCTTTCCATTGTAGAAAATGCTTTTGTTAGCAACAATATCAAAGAAGTGACAAGTTCTAAAATATATGTACTAAACCCAATGCTTACATACTACTGTGTTTGAATTGATAAATACTGCTCTGGGTGTAATAATGAAATTCCTCGAAACAGAAGTAAAGCTTATGCTTACTGAACAGTTACATGGTTTATTTCCATTAGTAGTACAGTAATTGAAAAAGAGCTATTTAAATATAAAATTATACAAATGAATTATAGTTATTAAAATTACCAATTTTAAATAATCCTAGAGGCGCCAAAGAGGAGCTGACTTTTACTTTTAAAAATTATGCTACAGATTTTATCCTTTTCAAAAATAAATATATTCTATTAATCAAAACATTTTATTTCAAATTATCTGTTTGCTTTTGTTTTCTCTGTATCAATTATTTATCTCACTCTTAACATATTGAGATCATGTGATTATCATTCATATTTTCCATTCAATTATTGCTTCGTAAAGTAACAAGACATTCCAATACATTCATTCAAAATGCTTTTCTAATTATTTCATTTCCATTATAGTTTTCTAAGAATATGACTAATTCCAGGAAATTTATTGTTAAAATTGACAGGGTTACCACACTGACACACAAAAATTGACCTCACACTGAGCTTCTGTTCTACTGTGTTCTTCAAACATTGTACAAATCTTATTTAAATACATACAAAGAATAATTTAAATGATATACTGTGAACTTTTAACATTCTAAAGCTTTCTCTGTTATTTGAATAGTGACGATCTCAAGTCTGTATCCATGCTGCTTTTTTAATTAAAATTTTACCCAAAGGAAAACAGTATTTAACAGTTTGTGAGCTTGCTCTCTCTAGAAATTGTGCAGTGAATTGTTTGCTCACACCATAAGGTGCACTAGTATCTTGGGCTTTTGCTTAACTGGCTGATCTATTTTCCTCCAGTACTGTTATACTTTTGACCTAATTTAATTGACAGAGGCTGTGGCATTCATATTGTTTCCTTACTGATTACCTGAACAGGTATTGGGAGAGAAATGGAAGCTCTCAGACAGGGACATTCATTTTAGTCACAGAAAGGGAGCAGGACTCAGAGCAAGAACCTAAAGAAACTTCTTTGCACTGAGGCAGTGACCCTAGAGAATTTTTCAACATCATGTTTATGAATTTCTCATTTTTAATTAATTTCTTATTCAAGTCAATACATTTTCATATATCATTGTCTCCAAACTGCTGTAGGGATGCAGAAATCTGAATTGATTCACAGTTGACATATGTGTTAGGTGTGCTCAGCTCTCACCTTCTAAACCTGATGAGAATGTAACATTAGCATCTTTTTAAAGAGCTTATCATTCATGTTTAAAGATTCCTACTTACTATAGAAATCAAGTCTTTGTGAGATTTTTTTTCTGCTTTTATTTTCCTATTGGTTTGTGTTTCATGTCTTTTCTTCTCTTTTATGGAATTTTGTCTTTCAGTCATTAGGAATTAGAAAAAAAAACCTATGGATTAGAAAATAAGTTTTATTGATTCTTCTTACAATTTCACTTAACTACCCATAGTCATTCCTATTAAATTTATGATTTGGCTTCTCCAATATCACTCACTACAGAAATAATATTTTCACAATATGCATCTCTTATTTAAAAAACTTAATAAAAGATGAATGGATTGATCATAATAGGAGTCAGATGTCTTGAAGGAAACCCTTGATAATGTGTTCATGTAAACTTGAACAATTCTGTTCATAGACTGAGATAAAGAGCATGAGAGTATTATAGAGAAAAAGACATTCCTTTTTGTGGAATTAGGCTACTGCCTTCATTTACATGATATCTGAAGAAATAAAAAGATATATGTTCTTTCGATTGCTACAATCCTATCAGTACCATTTTAAACTCCTAAGTTTACTTGTTTTGCCACCAAATATTTTCAAACATATGGAAAATGCCATAGGCATATTTATTCTATGTCTATAAAATCATGTGCTAACACACTATAAGAAATAGACAGTAAATCACTCATAAAACACAGGAATATGGATGAAGGCTGAGCTCAAGAATGACCTTGCATTTATGTACATGAGAAATTGAGAAAGAGGACCTACACAAGGGGCTAAAATTATTTATTATTTTATAGTGATCTATAATGTTGCATATTTGGTCTCTTAGTCTATTGGTTCATTGATAACACCTAGAAGAAGGCCTGGGTATATAATTTCATTTGGAAAAAGTCAATTACCTTGATGAAATACAGATTATTTAAAAATATCCATATAAATTTAGATAATTATCACCATATATCTAAAAAGTTCTAATTTTAAAAAATAATTATCTCCTTTGATAGTTATTTTACTCTTGTTTAGTTACAATTTTCAAAATGTAGATGTATGTATCTTTAGAAATTCCTAAGTTTTTTAATGCTGTATTGACAGCTATCATTAATTATAATATTAGCATTGAAACAGAGGAAATTGTCTTTAGTGTTACCTTAATCCCAACAAGGAGTCTCAGCTGGTAATAATATCTAGTGATAGCTTTCTCTTAAAGTTAACCAGTCTTGAAACCAGGCTTCAAGGTCAGTTTGTTGAGATGCCACACAGACACACTTGTCATAGAACTCTACATACTTTACACTATTTTTAAATATGGTTTTAAGAATATTCACAATCCTCACATTACTCCCAATCATGTGAATATCAACACTTGAACTTATCTTTCTAGTTTATGCTCTACTAATTGTAATTATCTGTCAGTGATGCCAATATTTCAAGTTATTATTAGTGTATCAACACAATACAATTTCACTTATGTTTTCCATTTTTCCTTATCCTTTATTCATTAAGAATTTCCATCACATTTATTTTTTTTGCTTTTGTTACTCATATCAACAATTGTAGAGTCGTATGAATTATGTCTTATCTTCATCTAAAGTGATGATTTCATGCTAGCTTGCTGTTATTCATGTAATGTGACATTCTTCTCTTTTAGTAATTCATTCAGGAAAACAGGAGAACTAGATAAAGTTCAAGTTTTCTTTGTGATCCTACACGTTGATACTTGGTGATAAATGTGAAATTATAAATGCTAGATGGTATTTTCCCATAGTGTCTCAGCATAAAGAGGATCCTTATTTTACCTCTGTTTATTCATTTATAAATATGAAATATTGCAGAAACATCAAAATTATCCTCAATAAAACTATCTTTGAGAAAATGAGAGATTGATATATTCTCCAATGTCACAGCAGAATTAAATGCAACAGTGTCCAATTATTAATGTGACGGAAGTTATCTCTCAGGGATCCTCCTGCCTTAGAGACTTTCTCAACTCAAATTTTTTGTTTAAATTTACAAGTCCATGGCTGTCCAGTGGCACATAATGATGGTACATAAAAAGTGTTTAAATTCTTGTACCAGCCAAGTGGTGGTGGCACATGCCTTTAATCCCTGCACTTGGGAGGCAGAGGCAGGTGGATCTCTGTGAGTTTGAGGCCAGCCCGGTCTACAAGAGCTAGTTCAAGAACAGGCTCCAAAGCCACAGGGAAACCCTGTCTCAAAAAATTTTTGTACTGTCCTATCTATTTTCCACAAACATTAAGCGATACATTAATTTCTGGGAGAATTTCCAGTTCTGGGTGTGTGTGTGTGTGTGTGTGTGTATGTGCGCTAATAACCATTTTTTGAAAGATTGGACCTGTTTTTAAACTTCAGACATAGACATATGTGTTCAAGAAAAAGTATATATGAAAGTTCATGGGGTCAGGATTTGCTCCTCCTTCTTCTAGGAAAGCACTACAGCACCTTGATCATCAGAGCTCCTAGATGACAAGGGCTCTCCATGATGCCTTAAACTTAAGATGATATTACATGAGGAACTCTTGCAAAGTTTATGAGACCTTTTCCACAAAAATGGGTTATCCTGACTGAGAAATAATCCCTGGATCAACATCTAGAGAGGATGATTCTGGGATAATCTTCATGACCTGAGGATTTGGGTGTGGTCTATCCTCAAAGTTAATGCCCATCACCAGGCTATTAGTTACATCCTATCCTGCCAGGGAGAGATAAGTATATGGGTATACTTATCCATTGCTTGAAGAGATAGCTCAACATGTCTAACATGCTTGATTTCCCTAGCTGTTATCAGTGAGGACAAGAGCACAAGCCCCCCCCCCTTGCCCTCTAAACACAGAAAACACTTTGTCATTCCCTATGAGTCTGAGGCTGGGTTTCCTCACCAGTGCATGCTGAAGTCAACACCAAACATTCACTCAGTGCTTTCTGTACTCTAAACCATTGCTAGTTAAATTAAATCTCTAAAAACTACAAGAAACAAATTGTGCCTTCATTTCTTCTTACTCTTACAGTGCTCGGTTACGCCTTTCCTCCCTTTGAAAAGATACAATGAAGGAATTAGGTGGACAAGCTATTTACTCAATGTTACCAAGGTAGAACTGAAGAAAGAAAGACATCAATCTGAAATATTAATTCATCATTTGTCTTACATGCATTCACAATTTTCCCCAGAGAGTCAAAAGATACCAATATACCTTCCAAGAACTGAGATAAAAGGCGTCTGTCATTGTCAGTGAAATTGAAGTTGGAATGCTCATTTTGCAATTCACTCACTAGGACAAGTTTGCTTTTGTAATGAGCTTAAGAACCCACGGTATAAGAACATCATTCATGTTTATGGGAAAAGACAGAATGTTTTGGCTCCCAAACTGACAAACTGCTTTCTGAAAGATGGTATGTTCCTGTCACTGGAAACAAGTGTGGAGAAAAAAAAGTCTTGGAGAATTTGTACCCAATGTTGTATTTCTCCTTGGCAGTTTGTATAATCTGTCGTTAGCCTATAATTATGTGACACTACTTTACCTTCCTATCAATATGTTCACCTAGGTGTAGCCAAATGAAGAAACACAATTGTAAACTAAATTCCTTTTGGAAAGAAAAAGAGGGGAAATAAGGGAGGGAGAGAGGAAGGAAACAAAAATCACATTTTTTTTTTAGATGTATTAATTTTCCTTAGTGACACACATGAAATAAGTGGTGCGGATGAGCATGGAGAGTGAGGCAGAAGTGTTTCCCATCAGTGGACACTGTCTCCTGCTTCTTGGCACCCCCTTCCAAAGCTTGGGTGCTCATTGACTCCTTGCCTGTCTGTTGACTGCTAAAGTCTGACGGGTTGCCTACTTCATAGAAGATTCTATTAAGCACATGGAAAGCTTTACTCAAAGAATTAAAGCAGTAACTTTCTCTTTTCCATTACTGATAAAATATTTCCAGATTATTTCCATGATCTATCTCAATGAAATATTTTAATGATATACATTGTGATATATAGATATAAACAATTATCATTTAAAAAGACATTCAAACATATTCTAACTTGGAGTATTTAGTTAAACATTTTTTCTCTTTTTCCTTTTTTTTAATGTTAAAAGAAAAATTTACATTTACTCCCCTTGTCCCAGGCCCTCCAGCACCCCAACACTCCACCCACCGTCCCCTTGCTTCCTAGTTAAACATTTTTAAAGCAATCTGGGAACCAGGCTTAAAATTCGTTCTCTTCTTTTCTATGAGACTTTGATTAAATTATTAGCTATAGTTTTCAGTGAGATATTTTACCAGTTGCCATATAGTTAGGAAAAGGAAATAATATTATATTCATGTTATAATAATGGTTATTTCTAAAGGTGTTTGAAAATTCTGAGAGTTTACAAAAGAAGGGAGCCAGCAGAAAGAGCTAAGCTGCTAAGGATAGTGAAGGGAAGCCATAGAGCTGACTGCTTTGCTGTTTTTACTGGAAATGCATCGCAGTGTGTTGGGATGATCACTCTCACCCTTCTCTCCCTATAATGCCCTCAGCAATGTAGATGATCCATGTTCTTGAATACACACATATCCTTAGAAAATATGCAGTGTTATGCTGCTCGTGCAGGAGTTATAATATTATTTCAGTTATATTCTCCCTTCCGTTTTCACCACTCTTGTAATCTTCATATTTGTGTATTTTCTGCTCACTCATTACTTTTAATATGGGGTTTCATGTTTGAAATAATTACTTGCCTATCTCTTCCATCACACACAATTAGGTTTAATGTTAATACACAGGCAATGAACAACTGTAAAGTGATTTCCCTCTGTACAACAGCAGGGCAACTGCGCATAGGATCCCACCATGGTTGTGAGAGCATGCATAAGATCTGTACAATCCTAAGCCATATCAAGTCCTGGCATACATAAAGAATAGAGTTGAACATGAAGCTGTACTTCCAGTGTGGTAGCTAGTTTGTTGTCACAAGCATAAAACATCTGGGAAAAGAGAACCTTAGTTTGAAAATTCCTCTACCATATCAGTCCATCTGGCAAGCATGGTACATTTTCTCCATTAATGATTGATGTGAGTGGGCCTATCCCTGAGTGGTCATTTCTAAGTCGGGTATGTGGTCTGGGATAGTATGTGCCATGAGAGAGCAAGTCAGTTAGCAGACTTCCTCGTCTCCATGAGTCTGCATCATTTCATGCCTCAAGGTTGCTAGGTTGCTGTTTGACTTATGTGGATGACTGACTACAAGCTTCCAGATGGCATAAACCTGTCAATCCTCAAGTTCATCATAGTAACAGAAATGCTAAGACATCTACTCAAAGAGCTATTGATAACTCTTAGCTGAGGTAAAAGAAAATGTTAGCTTTCTTTAAGAGCATAACACATTTGAATTGACCAGATTCTAGGATGTGCATATATATATCAAAGAATATTTGGCAATAAAAATTGGCCTTGGTAGAGAAAAAGAAAAAAAATGACAGAAAGTGAATGGGAAGGGAAAAAGGGGTCAATCTGAAAAGAGTTGGAGGAAGGTTAATGTGACTGAAACACATTGCACTAAATTTTCAAAGAACTAATAAAATAGATTTGAAAATACAGTTGTGAAAGCATTGGCATATTTATGCTCTGGCACGAATATCAGAAAAGAAAGTATCAAATAAATCAAATTAACATAAAACATATTTACTTAACAGGTCTGAATGTATTTGGAAGTAGAGAGACTATTTCACAATCGTTAAGACTAAAGAAGTAATAGTCACTCTATATATCACAAAACTATACAAGTGTCTTAACAAGGGTCTTTGGGGTCCAGGCCCTCTTCTGGATTCAGATTAGATGCTACAGCAAGTGAAAAGCACTTTGGGCATCTGAGAGTGAACAAACTCTCTCTACATGCAGTTCCAAACAAACATTTTGATTCTTCTGCCTCTATTCTAACTCTTCTGTCCTAATTTTAATTCCCCCCACTTTCTTCTCCAGCCTGAAAACTCTTCTTACAGGAGCCTTGAAGCAGTAATAAAGTTACAAAAGTTATCTCTCATTGGTCTGAAGAACATGTCTAGAGTAAGCTTTAAGGAGCCAAGTCACCATGGCAACACAAGTTTGTCAAGGTTACAGAAATAAGACTGTGACCAGACAGGGGAGGGGGCAGGGGCAGAGAAACAGTACTCAGGAAAATAACTTTAAGACATCAGTCTATTTTTAGCAGACTTGACAAGTGAAGAATTGGAATACGTTTCTTAAGGTGCTTTCTGTAGAAGCATTGGTTACACACCTGTGACTTTGACCTTGTGCATAGCTGTAAAGTTTTACACTTATGATGTAGTTGCAACAACCCTTTAGCCCAGTTTGAACTTCCTCTGGCGTAACAGTGAGCTTACCTTGTGCAGTTAGTTTGAACAAAAGGAGGAACATAGCAGGTATTCAAGTGTCTACAGACATTGTGGGACCATAGAACTACTTAAGAAGCATGTTCTAGTATATTTTCTATATAGCAAAATTATACAACTAAATGAGAAATCATTTTCCTGACTTCCCACAGATGTATGTATACTCAATAGATGAAATATTTCAATGAGATAAACACATAAACAGTGGGAAAACACCCAAAGCTGTTCTTAGGGAAGAAATGCAACTCTTCAGAACTGGTAAGGCCTCTCATATGAAGTCAACAAAGCTTAGCATATCAAGTTGAGGCGGGACCAAGCTCTTCCTCCCTGCATCACGGCTGAGCTACAATCCCAAGATTATATAACTATTAATTTGCATCTATTGCACTCAAAGAAGTATAAAGACAGTATAATTTATGTAAACTTTTGACTCAAACTGAATGAAAACAGCATAGTATTTTTTAACAAAAAAATCAAATGATTGTATTAACTTTTAAACTTAAGTGTTCTGAAAAATAACACTTAATTGTTATATAGTCAAAAAGACCATATTATAAAATATTTGAACAAGAGTATCATTTAGTTGGGTTACTAATTTTTTTTCTAAAAATATGGTGGAGATACCATATTATAGACCACTGATTTACATATCTCCCATTATTAGCTACTAAAGAAGAATGAGTTTAATTCTGATTTCAATTATCACCACTTGGGTAAATTCTAGAAGACTTATAATCCTAGTTACAGGAGGCCAAGGAGCCTAGGAAAGAACATACTGCTGGCACTTAAAAAAAGATAACTTCTAACTCCACTAAATGAGTATCCTTCTCCCAACAGATAAGTGTAACTCTCATCCACCAAAAGAAAAGAGGTGTTATTATAACATATGAGATTATTATAGAAAACCACAAATGGTAGAATGAAGAGATCTACACTTTGGAGTGTCCAGTTATAATTGACACATCTATAACAACTCTATACCCAGTGTATAGGAGAAGATTCTCAGAGAAGAGGGTCCAGGGCGGGAAATGTGCTGTGATATAATTTCCCCTCTACATGTTAGAGAAACGACACTCAGCATATTTCAACTCTAGCTGTCTACGAATGATCTAGAAAATGACAATGGATGGGGGTGTGGGTAGGTGGAAGGCACAGGAGGAGGAAAGGGAATGAATTGGAACTGGGATTGGTATGTAAAATTTAAAAAAAAGATAGTTTTAATTTTAAATAAAATAAAAATCAAAAAGTAAAAGTCTAAATCAATAGAAACAACATGAATGGGGAAATCCTCAAAGAGCTACAATCCTTTGATGGTTGCTAAGAGAAGAAAGATTCATCTTCTCCGTGGAGGAGACCCCAGATAGTTTAGCTTGTTCCAAGAGATAAGCCCTCAAGATATACTAGTAACACTAAATGTGTTTTTCTACACATTGTATTATAGACATTTATCATCTATCTATCTGACTATATCTGTCTGTTTCTCTATATTTCTAGCTAGCTAGCTACAAACACATGTATATATATATATATAGCCTGTGTATTTGTCATCTATCTATTCCATCTCTCTTTATACATCTATATATGCCTGTAATTTAAAAATACAAGAAAAAGACACCATTATTTGAGAGTGAGAAGAACATGGGAAGAATTAGAGGGAGGAAAGTTAAGAAGCAAGTGGTGTAATTATAGTACTTATGTATGAAATTCTCAAAAAAATTAAAAGTTTGTTGTTTCATTTTCATTGTAAATGTGTGTGTATGTATGTATGTGTGTGTGTGTGCGTGAGAAAGAAAGAGAGAGAGAGAGAAAGAGATCATGAATTTTTGTTTAATTAGGGGGATGTGGGGACTATCTGGAAGGATTTGAAGGAGTATAAATAAAAGTATAAAAACTACAACATTTAAAACAAACATTATGCTTACTACTAATATAGTAATGATTGGGAACAACACTTAGAAAAAGTAGGAAAGAATGGAATGACTGATTCAGGTGATAACTCTAGAAATAATTTCTAAAGTAGAGTTTCTTTTTTCAAATTCTGCTCTGAAGTTATTCTCAGAAGTAAGCCAGTCAATACATGATAAGTGCAGATGTTTCTACAGGTGCTTTTCTCTTTAAGAGCAAGATACACTTCTCCAAAATTCAGACACAAAACATTACTTAGGTAATTTTTCGCAATATTACAAAACTACATTTCCACATAGGAAAATGTTCTATTTACACTTTTTCTAAGGTACTACTAGACACAAGCTGTTATCAACATTACGAAATGATAATAATTCATTTACTGCTATTACTTTATGATGAAGTATTACATTACTTTATATATTTAAGGAATTATGTTTTGGAGAAAAACAGTATTCTTTTGTTGCCCTATAAATATTCATTTAAATATTTATACTAAATACTCAATGTCAAGTGTTACATTGATTAGAACAATGTTTCAAGTGTGAAAACTGAACTTTTTTCTTCAATTTTGCTTCACAATAGTAATACATAAATATAATGTATAATCGTAAGCACATGATATTCTTTGTATTTTCATTGTGGATTTCCTTGGGCCTGTTTCATGTTAATCCTGAACAGATGTTTGGAGTGCAGGTCGATGGCTTAACAACATCTGAAATAAGCATGACCTTCATGAAATGAAAGCATGAGTTGTCTAATATGGTATAAGTGGCCTTCTATTTTAATTTGAGTTGGTAGTACAGAGTCAATAATCACAGAGTATGAAGCAAGTGTAATAACCCAAAGATGATGAGATGATATTTGCCCTTCATCAGAGGAAGGTTAAAACAGCTGTCAAGGTGACATGCTGATCAGTGCAACCTGAGTCATTATGACCAATAATCATTAAGTGGAGGCAGGGAGCTAGACTCAGGGGAGAGCACCAGTGTTTGGCAAAGCACAATGTGCTTTCACTCAGAGCCGCAGAATTTGAAGCTGAAGGTGGAATCAAACTCAAAATAATACCCATTTTGTGAGTTTCCACACTTAGAGTAACAAGAGGGCATAGGTGACTGATATTTCCACAAAACTTGCTGCAATAAACAGTAAGTCCTTGAGAAAGGTAAGTTCATATGACTCTGAAGAAGAATGAGGTCACCTTAGCTTTTAAAACCTCTGAAAGGAAGTCACAGTATTAACTGAGTTAGGTTCTTTTTCATATTTTTCAACATACCACTGAAGAGAAAAAAATATCATGCTCTTTGTATATTTAGCTACAGTGGAATATGAAAACAGCATTCTATCACGGAAGAGTGCAAATTTTAAAATTTCCTTCCAATTGACTTATGCAGTTATCTAAGAGGATTTTGCAAATCCTGCTGAATAGCTTCATAATCAAAGTCACAATTTGGAACTTGTACCCTGCGCATCTCTTATATATGTAGAGTAGTGTGATTTAGGATATTCTGTGGTGGTAAGTGTTCCTCTGCGTGCAAAGGTTAGGTTAGACAGACACTTCCTTTTTAAATGACGAGTAGGCTGTATCCTAGTGCCTGTACATTCAGAGTAAAACCCATTTTCTTTCAATATTCCATTGATGGATTTCAGTTTTTAATATGTCTTACTGACACTGTAACATTTCTTTCACTGACAAGCTGAACTTTGATCTTTCTAAGAGAAAATGTTCAAACGAAAAAGAGAAAGAGCTCTCCTATTATATGCTTTTTTCTCTCCTTTTCCTCATGTGGATTTTCAAAAAAAATAATATTTCAAATGATATGTGTCTTTGTCTCCATGCTAGGAAATTATGTGCTGCAAATAGATGAATATACAAATATTAATAGGCAGAAATCAAGATTTTAAATATGAGGTATTAGTACTCTCTGTAGAAGGATAAGAATTTATTGATGAAATAGATAGCAGAATAGAATTAACTTCTCAACTTTATTGTCAATACATAATTTCTCATTCATATGTATGCATGTGTGTTGGTGCATGCATATAGTGACTCATCAAGTACTTCTGTATATTAATCAAAATGTATATTTTGTTATTGTGTAATCTAGTTTTACTTCTTTGATGCTGTGGGAAAATTGTTAACATTTCTTAGAAAATGCTGCTATTTTTTGCACTTCCTGTCACCTTGTACTGTTTTGAGAAAAAAAAAAACTACCATTTCCTAATTTCCAAAAGTGTGTCTGAGAACCAAAGCTTCTTCTCATGATAATACATCTGAAGGCCCAAACATGATCATGCCATATTCTTTCATAGATTTCTCTAAGAAATCAACAATGAGATTTTAAAATGTCATTATTTTGCAAGAGTGTAAGGAGGACTGTATGGGACTACATGAGAGAGTTTTCAAAGCTGGAAGAAGAGAAAGGAGGAAATGATTCAAATAGATTATGATGTCATAAAATAAAAAAATGTAAAAGAGAAAATAATTTCTTACTTCCTAATTCCATATACAAGAACCCAGGAACAACACTGACTGATTGTTCATCATTCCTTGGGATACTACATTGAGGATGCACGCAAAGGTTGCAATCAGTTCAGGTCTTACCTGTGAATGAACTAATTTTTTCACAGGATTGATGGAGAATCCAGGTCCTTAAGCCCTGAATTCCTCAGTCCCTTGAGGTTTTAGCCAAAAGCTGAGATGATATTTCACCCTCACCATCAGATACCTCATGACAACTTTTATTTTTAATGTAAGCATAGAGAAAACACTTGAGATCAATGGAACAATACAGAAGGTGGTGCTGTGTGCCAACTTACATATGAAACCCATCACTTTCACTCCACACTTTTGGGTAGGAGCAAGTCTCAAAGCTGATCCCACCAAAGAACAGAGATTCCTCATGATGAATTTTGAAATGACACTATTTTGAATCTACCCTAACCTAATCATTATTTCACAACAATTAACAGACTCCCTTGAACACAGAAGGGACTTAAGTTCATTGTTGCATACATGTATGCAAAACTGTAAACAAATTGTGGCTCTCATTTTTTAGAAAAGAAGTCAGAAAATCAGCTTCCCATTCTTTTCTTCAAGGAAAAAAAATGTGTTTAAGTCTCCCTGGTCTCTTACATCTTCTGCAGGTGTTCTTTGTGTGAATTTTGTCATTCATCCACTAAGTTGTAGAGTTCCTTGTTGTTATAAAACAAAACAAAACAGAAGCAACAACATATGTCTTATTTTTCATTGTAGACATCCAGGTTCCTCCTGGAATGCAATTTCTTGGAATCGAGGTTTGTTTACATGAGGAGGATCCTGCCAGCAAACTGTACTCTCAGGTTGAGCAACAGAGAGCAATATGTTGGAGGGCATGTGGCAGATTCTATGGCTATTTATTTTTTAATTTAATCAGCCTTGAAAATTCTTGATTTATTCCTCTGAGGAAAAAGTGCGCAAAATGTGCAAAAAGAGTTGCCAAATCTTAAAAGAGTAGATTAGTGTTAATGAAGAGAACAGTGGGGAAGGGAGCATAGAAGCCACCTGGAGGAGGCAGCTGTGGGCACCCGTCATTGCTGCTGCTATTGCCTTCAGAGAGGCAGTACCACTTTAACTGCTGCTGAGGATTCACCCTCTGTGATAAACCTCACATAAAGGAAATCATTTTAAAATGTATATATTGTAAGATGTGCAAAGAAATGAACAAGAGTAGGTCCCATGTTATGAACTGATGGCATTAAATGCACACATTTCAAATTATGCTACTTGCATTTCCTCTAGTATTTTTAAATATGAGAAATACCTGACAACTCCTCGTCTGTTATTTCCAGAAACTACTAACTGAAATACATTTGGAAAGGATAGCTACTATCTCATAGGTCATAGTGCATACCGTTCAGGGACAGACCAAGGAGTCTCATCACCAAAAGTCATTCTTTCTCTTTTCTTTGTCCTCTGCCATTCTACCATATATTTGCAAACTCATGTTTTGTTCATCAGATGTAAGTTATTATAGTCACTATAAATTCAGAATATCTACTATTTTCTGTCATGGTAGGTTTTCAATTCATTATTATATTATTAGTTCATTTTCGTCTACATTGAATGAGCATTATGATTTGTCGGAATATATGCTTTAGTATTTATTGGTGAAATAAATGTTTTTTTTTGTGTGTGTCTGTTCATACATTTTAAGGCTAAAGGTTTTAGAATTATTTTTAAAATCTACTGCCAAAATTAAAGAATTATTTTAAGACTTTATGCATCCATACCATGAGGAAATAATAGGTTTTTACTTTGGTTCATTTTACGAGTATGAGGGCATATGTTCCACAGTCTGTGTGAAGGTTTGGGGACAGCTGGCAAGAACTGCTTCCTTCCCTCCAATTTGTTTGTGGCGCAGTCTATCTTGTTTCTGCTGCTGTGCTACACATAGCTCCTCTATGAGTGTCTGAGTGATCCTCCTATATTTAATTCCAGGAGTGCTGGAATTCAGATGTGTGCCACAGCATTTGTTTTTTTCACAAGCTGTGGGGATTCCAAATCAATAGACTTGCATAGTGAACACCTGTATCCACTGAGCTGAGCTATCTTCACAGCTCTTATTTGATTCTTTTAAATTTAAAGGCTTGTACTATGTAATAGATATGTGTGTGTACGTGTTTCAATTAATGTGCATATATATCATTGTATGGAGGAGTGCATGCATATATACATACTCACAGAGGCCAGAAGTAGATGTTCATTTTCCTCCATAATCAATTGTTTGTTTACACCTTATGTTTTTGAGACTAAGTTTCCTAATCAACCTGGAGCTGGTGAATTCAGATAAAATAAGTAATGACTAAGTTCCTCAGCGTTCCTACCTCCACCCCATGCTGGAATGGCAGGTGTATACTACTGCCCACAACTTTTTATATGGTTGTTCAGGATCTAAACTCATCTTTGAATTCACATAAGATTTCTAGCAACTGAACCACTGAAAAAGACCCTTAATTTTTGTTAGTATACCAAGTAACAGACTAATTCATATTTAAATAAAGCACATCTTGAGGCATTAATAACAATTGGCATGTAGAAACATGAAACTCAAAATATTTACATCAAAGGATACTGTTATTCCAGTGACAAGCGAGCTACAGAATAGGGATGTGATATTTATATATCTGAAAGATGTTAATTTCTAGAATATTCAAATAATCAAATTGACAAACACTAAGAAAACATCCCAATTAAAATTGAGTCATGTATTTTAACCATGAGTGCTCAAAAGAAAATAAAAATAACTATAAAATAGTTTTTAAAATGTTAATCAATATTCTCATTCCTCAAGGAATTAAAATTAAATCAAATTAAATTTATGGTGAGATTTTATCTCATCCTCCCTAGTCAGAATGGCTAACAAAAAAAAATGAGAACAAATTCTGGAATGGAATGTGAGGAAAACAAAGGACTACTCATTGTGGGTGGGAGGGTAAACTGTGACAGCCACATTGAAAACCACTGTTGGGTGTCATTCTTCCTTTTGTGCATTTTTCTACTTAGTAGGAATATGACTTTTAAAGCGGAAACTATTGTCATAATAAAATTTACATTTTCTTTTACTCCTAATACTCATAGAAATGTAGACTTAAAATTTTATACATGAATTAAAACATAAAATTTAAGTATAGAAACGATGGTGTTTGTGTCATATGTTTCTATAGTACCCTTGAATGACAACCTTCTTGATGATTTCCAATAGAGAGAGGAAAGAGATTTCACTTTGCTTAAGACACAATTATTATTATATATTAAATTTATGAATTTGTTTTTCTTTTAGTCTTTTATTTGCATGGTTTGCTGAATATCAAAAGGATTTGGTTACTTTGAGCATATGTAAGTGAATTACAGTCCTTTTAAAAGCAAGAAATCCCACAATAATTACCGGTGATTATTTTGAAATTGTAGACAATATTTCAGTAGCATAGGACTGTTTCTACCAATTCCATGGGTAGCATGAAATGAAGTATCCTTTCAAGAGTATTAGTTCATGATTTCTTAATGCAATGACACTCTGCTAGTCAGCAACCACATAGACCACAATGGTACACATACCAAAAGGAATAAAAACATACTATAAAATTCTAATAGATATTAGTCAAAAAATATACAGAGCCTTGCTGGTACCTATATCTTCCCTAAGATCTTCAATATGAACAAAGTATTAATAAATGATTTAGACTTAGGGCCTCGGGGATTAAAACATGGAATTAAGTTGAATTATTGCAAGAACCAGATTTATCAGTTTGGACTTAATGTAAAGAAAGACTTTTCAGAAGTAGAGAACGAAGCAAGAAAAAGTTTCCTCTAAATGTGTTTCAATTCATTAGCAGTGACTTGGTTAAATAACCACACGGTGGAGATGTTGTAGAGGGAATTCAAGAATTTGATTGCTTGTTGGAATAGAGGACACATAAGGTTACTTCCAAATTCCAGACCTTTGCATTTATGGGAGGAATGTACAGGCTAGGGTGTGTAAAAATGTGTCATTGATATACGGATCAAATTTCTCTATCTCAAAATTTAGTCCCTTAACTTAATTAAATTTTTTCCCGATACTGAATACATTTGAGGTGGAAATTTTTCACACTGAACAGTGACTTAATTTTTTTATGTTATATGCTTCTGTACTTTAGAGGTTACTGGCATACAGAATCTATAGAATCAGCATAAATAAAATATTTTCATTTTACAAATGTATAAAAATACATAAGACTAAAATGGTCTTGAAGATAAATATTACAGAGAACACAATAACCCAAAATTGGGTCAGCACAAACTATCCAATTGATTAGATGCTTGCAGAAAACCACAGCAAATGGCAAAATCAATTCACCAATCAGCTTTGCAGTTTTTTTTATTCTAAACACAGCCAGCTGGGCAATTAGACATATACTTGGGGTTTTTATGTGTTCATTGAAGAAAGCATCATTTTCGTTTGCAGGAAGATGGTTTAGAACTATAGAATGGTCAAAGTTCACTATATTCCTCTCTGAACAACGGTAAATTGACATGGTAGAATAAGGTAGCTTGAATCTTATGAATGAGTCACAAATGGAAAAGAATACTTTGTGGGTTGATATTTTCTCATCAGTAGTTGTGGAGACGAAATTATTTATTTACATGTAAATATTGTGGTTCACTTTATTACCACTTGTACAGGTTTCTAATCATTTGCTGCTTTGGGAATGTAGATAATGTTTGTTCCCTTTAATAATATAAAATATCAAAATGGCTGCCTTAGATTTTGTTTAAATGAGTAAGAAATTGGAGTTTCATGTGATATTTGAGGAAGCCAGCATTTTAAAATTTTTCTCTGGAGGTCAAATTATATAGCTTGATAAAAATTATCCCGCATTAATTTTTCCATAAAAATATTTAAGACAGAATCAAGCATTTTCAAATAAAAGTGTAATAGATCATTTATTCCAATCTTTTTGCATTATTGTAAAGGCTCTCGTAACTGAGTTTTCCAAATTTGTATAATACAGCATCAGGAATAGAAAAAGAATATCCCAGCAGGTCCTTAAGTGATAGCTGCTTTGCATGATCTTATATCCAGATATAATAGTCATGCTATTTACATAACTGAGAAAATAAACCATTCTTCATCTCATATATCTTGTTGTTGCTCAGTCATTGTGATTGTATGGTTGGGCAGTGTGTCCAGAGCCAGGACCTGTGTCACCATGAGGCTTCTATATACCCACCCTATTTATACTTATTATATTTATTTATGCTTGAACCATGATAGTAGTATCTGTTAATTAATCATCAATGAAGAGAAATGAATGGTCCATCTGCATTTGACATTTTTGAGTTCCCATTCTACCTGGATTGGTGTTATATGATATAGCCCATGAATATGTGACTACAATTTAATTCATCATTCAAAATGTATAAAATAAAAATAACAGGGAAATAAGCATATGTAGTGAACAATTTACAAGATACTATTCAAATTTTGATATGGTTTCAGAAGCATAGTATTAAGAATTATATCGCCATATTACTAAAATACAAATGAAAGTGTAATTTGTTTGCAAATATTTGTGTCTTATTAAATAAAGAGCTCCCATTACAGATACAAAATTTTTTCCCATAGAAGTAAAGAATATAAATAGTGTGAGGACTGGAGAGAGGGTTCAGCAAGCTTGATTTTAGATACTGGTTTTCTAGAGGATCTGATTTGGCTCCAAGGGCCCATATTCTGCCACTGACAAGTGCTCATAATTCCTGCTCAAGAAAGACTCAGTGTGTCTGGCTTGCAAATGTCCCTGCACTCACATGCACATTGCCATATTCAGACAGACCCACTTATTCATAATTAAAGATCTGGAGGAGATCAGAGTCCAGAGGGAACTGGGTGAAGCAGAGGGCAGGGAGGCAACAGTCAGGATGTAGTATAAGAAAGAAGACTAAATAACAGAAAGAGTATTGAATTAAAAAATCTAGAATTTTTTCTAAAATATCTTATATATTTGATTAATAATAAGATGTTTAATCTTCATTTAGCTGAAAATTTAAAGTATTAAATAAATAATGTCTTTTGAAGTGTCTAAATTCTAAATTGCCTGTGTATATTTTGGGAAGTGAAATCATGAATTTACTCATGTATCCAAGTGTAAATTATTCTTTAGCTCAGTTTGAGTCCTGTTATGTTTTCTAGAAGAAAACATGAAATTTAGAGCAATACTTGTGAAAATTTAAGGCTGAGGATATGAATCATCAGTTTAGTCCTTGCCTAGCAAGCACACAACTTTAAGTTTGATTCTAGTACTGTATTAACTGAGTATGGTGTCTCATACTGCTGTAACCTCTTGGGAAGGTAAATGTAGATCATCTATAATAATACAATTTTGCCAGAAACATAGAAAGTTCCAGGAAACCCTGGGATAACATGAGATTCTATACAAAAATGGGCACAAAAAACTTTGTTAGCAAATTTGGAATTCTTTCTTTATGTATAAATAACTATAAAATATTATAACCTCAATAAAAACATCGTCATATAGAAATATGAAAACTATAAAAACATATATAAAACTATAAAGTGGAAAACATATATAAAAACTATAAAGTGGAAAAAGATGAGTACCAAAGAGATACTTAAACTTGAAAACTTGCCTGGTTGCTTGAGATATGTAGTCAGTTCAGGCTACATATCTACAATTGCTAAGAGTCTTAACTAGGGTCATCCTTGTAGATGACCGTGAGTTTCCCTTGCAATAAGTTTCTATCAGACCCTGAAATTCCTTCCTTTGCAAGTAGACATTTCCATAACTCTTCCCCAACCCCACCTCCTACTCTGGTCCTATCTCCAATCACCAGCAGTCCACCCATGAAATCTCTTCTATTTCTCCTCAACAGGGAGATCTGCATGCTTCCTTTATGCTTTCCTTGTTACCTAGACTATCTGGGTCTGTGGATTGTAGCATGAGTACCATTTAAAGTTAATATCCTCTTCTAAGTGAGTATATATCACATTTGTTTTTTTGTGTCTGGGATACCTCCTGCAGGTTGAATTATTTTAGGTCCATGTTCCATCCATTTGCCTTTGAATTTCATGTCAGTGGTTGTGAAAGCTGAGTAGTACTCCATTCCGAAAATGAACCCACATATTCTTTGTCTGTTTTTCAGTTGAAGGGCATCTAGGTTATTTCTAGCATCTGGGAAGTATGAATAAAGCTTTTAGGAACATAGTTTAACAAATGTCTTCATCTATTGACTGAACGTTCTTTGGGTATATACCCCAGAATGGTATAGCTGGTTCTTGAAGCAGATTGGTTTCCAATTTTCTGAGAAACTACCATATTGATTTCTAATGTTGCTGTACAAGTTTGCACTCCCTCTGGCAATGGATGAGTGTTACTTTTGCTCCACATTCTCTACAGCATGAGTTGTCATTTGTACTTCTAATTTTTGTCATTTTGACAGGTAGAATCTCAGAGTCACTTGATTTGCATTTCCTTCATGGCAAATGATGTTGATCATTTCTTTAAGTGTTTTTTGCTATTTGAGAGTCTACTGTTGAAATTTCTCTGTTTAGATCTGTACTCCATTTTTTAGTAGTCTAACTTTTGTGACCAGGTATGGCTTCCAATGGAGGGCTTGGTATACTAACCCATCCACCTAATCTCATAAACTTCAACCTACATTCTGTCCTCCCTATAAGATATGCTCAGATATGGTGGTGTAGAGATTGTGGGAGTTACCAAATAATGACTGTATCCCAAACAAAGAGAATGAGCCCACCCATGATATTGCCAAGAGTTTCAGGACCCAGAGGCTAGATGGTTCAGAGACCTAGAATAAAACAAAACACAACTGGCATTTGAGTGGAGGGTAGGAAACGTTAGTGTATTGATGCCAAAAAATATTCTATTATACTCACAGATTGGTGTCTAGCCCAAGAATCAACAGTAAGGCTTCATTTAGGAACTGGTGGGAAAAATGCAGACCCACAGATAAACATTAGGCAGACCATGGGGGATCCTGCTGAAAAGAGGGAGGTAGGAGGGGGCTGGAGAGATGACTCGGTGGTTAAGAGCACTGACTCTTAACCTGAGTTTAATTCCCAGCAACCACGTGGTGGCTCACAACCACCTATAATTAGATCTGGTGCCTTCTTTTGGCCTA
>JAQHUG010000036.1:867174-877516 GCA_028555095.1 Dicrostonyx torquatus
TCATTTAAATTTTTATGAATTTTGATGTATTCTTTAAGTAGTACATAGAGAATATACATTGTAGACACTTTTAAAGCCAAAAAACAGAAAATTGATGAACTAGTTATAAATTGTATTATGATGCAAATGTTTGCATTTTTAAGGTTTTAAATTTAGTGGTCATATGTTTATTTTAATACAAACATTTATTTTGTTATAGTGACAAAGTTATGGCAATTGATTTACAGAGACTTACAGGTCATTCCAAAGATAATCATCAGTAAAATTCTAGAATACTGCAATTTTTAAAACATTACTTCTTTATTGATTCTTTTGGAATTTAATATCATGCACCCTAATTCTACTCATCTCCCAGTCACTCCGTATTCTCCCTTTACCCTTGCAATGCCCCAACAAAAGAAAATAAATACAAATCAAACTAAAATAAAACAAAGCAAACAAAATCAAAACCAAAACAAAACACAAGAAAACAAAACCAACAATTTGTTTCTTCTTCTTTCCCTCCCCTCCAACACCTCTTCATCCATCCATGCAGCACTGGCAATGGTGAGTCAAGTAGTATACCTTTTTGTCCAATTAGCTTTACTAGCAAATGTTCATTACAATGGGTCATTGGTGTATTTTAAGCCCTCTGGTTTCTGGTATACATCCTCACTGAAAATCCTCTGGGATATCCTGTGGCCACCTCAGTTGTGAAGATCTTACTGTCATTGTTCCACAGGACTGGTCCTTTCTTAAACTCCAGCAGGTCCTAGATTGGGAGGATACTAACTGCGAAAGGTCAACCCATGGCCTGACTGTGGGCCTTGGTGGTACCTGAGATGCTTAGTTATGACACTGGGGCCAGCAGCCTCAGGAGAGAGGGCAGAGACAGCTCACCAAACCATACCTTCAGGTGTGGGGAGAGTGTGGCCATCTCTCAGGAGAATAGGAGTCAACTCTTCTTTGAGGGTCTTAGCCAGCTCTCTTGCTGCACTATCCAGCAAGAGGTAGGGGCCGGTTTCCCTAGGTCAGTGAAGGATAGGGCCGACTTAGGATTGCCCTCTGATTTCATCATGCATGATTCCCATGGCCCCCAGAGGTGGCACTGGCCACCGACATCAACACAAACCCCCAGCTGCAACTTTATCACAAATCCAGACATGACCCTCAGCAGCAGCATGGAACAGGACAACATCCTGGCTCCAGGTAGAAGAACCGGCTCCTCTGATTGGAATGTTTCTGGTGAAAGCATGGCTCCTAGGCATCACAAACTCCCCAGGATGTGTCAACAACCCCTGCTTCTGTGTAACCTTTGGTGAAAATACAGGACTTTGACTTTGACACAGACTCCAACTGTGGCAGCACTATGGACCTACAAAGGCCCTTAGATGCAACCCTGAACTTCATCATTGCCGCTGGAAGTCATATGTGCCACTCATTTCTGTATAGCCACGGCTGAAACATGGCCCTTGGGCACCAACATGGTCCCTTTTTGCTGAACATGTCCCAGGCAACCACATGGCGTTTGGTTGCACCCTGAACCACAGATGTTGTCTCAGACCATGACTGCTGTTGGGCCATGGACCTAGAAATGACCCTTAATAGGGGTCCAGGACCCGGATAACACCAAGTCCTATAGAGCGGTAGAACATGGCTCTGGAGAAGACACAGACTTTGAACCCCAACAAGACCAGAGGTTTTGACCCAGACCCCAGGTTTCCAGGGGGCCTTTGGTAGCCACTTGGACGAGATTTTACCATAGACCCTGGCTGTTGTAGGGCCATAGATGCACACATGACCACTGGCAGCAACTCAGGTTTTGACTCCTCCATGGTCCAAGGTGGCAGCTCAGGAGAGCCACATCAGCATCACTCTGATGGTGGTCCCTGAACACCTAAATGGCTACAAGTAGCATCCCAGACGCTGAGCATCCTTACATCCTTTGGTGGTAGCAACATGGGCCATGGACATTCACATCAACCCTTACTGTTATAAGATCAAGGACCAATACATGGCCTTTGACAACAGCCAGCCTTGACATCACCATGACCCCAGGTAGACCTCAACATCAGCCTCCTTCATTTGTTCCTTTCTGCTTCTTTCCATGGTATACAAACCATTCTGCTTCTCTTTCTCTCCCATTTCTTCACTCTATATATGCTCATCATGGTGGGACCTACCACGTGGGCCCATAAATATCTTCTTGCCTACCAGGGTTTTTAAGGCAAAAATGCTGTATTTTCTCCAAGAGTATTTATTGAATAAAATTATCATTCATGTATTAGCACTTTCAATTGCTCTCTCTAAATTATAGCTGGGTGGGTATTTCGCTTAGACAATGATACATTGTAATGAGGAATCAAATGCTGACTCCAGGAAAGCTGCTTTAGACTTAACTCTAAAGTCCATCTTTGGGAGAGATCTCTATGTGATTTGGGAGAGAGCTCTACAGTTCATTTTCTTTTCCACAGCAACACAGACACCATGTCATGTCTTAGATATTTTTGATATCCAAAACTTCTATAGTTATTATGGGGTCAAAGAATATGTGATGTGCCAGTCATCTTTCCGTCATTATAGATCAGATATTTGTGATCAAGTAGTGGAAGTTAGGACATTTTATCTCTCCATTAGCCGTACTCTGTGGGAGCTGAAAGCAAGACAGTACATCAGGGCCACAAATGCCTGGAAAAACAGAATTTCCCATGTCTTGATTGAGAAATGAAAAGAAGAAAAAGGAAGAGGCTGTCATCATACTGACCCCTTTGAAAGAATGCCTTGAATGACCTGACATCCAATGATAGAACAGAATTCCTAAAGGTTCCATCACTTCATATAGACACACACTATTTGGAACCAGTTTTATCCAAGAGAACTTTGAGAAATGTTCAAGGTGAAAATTAAAGTATGTAAATGATCACAAGTGCATAGTACTCGGGTCAGTCTGGAAACATTGCTCAGAATATTACAATCCATTATAGTATGTAAACAGACATAAGAGCACAGTATTCAAATCAGTCTGTAAACAATAGCCAGAACACAACAATGCAGAAGAGAAAGCTGAAGCTGAAGGCAGTCTTGTAAAGATTAAAGGACTGGAGATTAGGTGACTATTAGGACCACGGAATGAATGGTGAACTTGCAGAATGTAATTTGATGCTTTTTGGAATATATATATATATGTATATATATATACACACACATACATATAGAGTTGATTTATAAAGGAAAGGGAAAGAGCACTAATGTAATTGTAACAGCAAGCCTGTTCAAACAACTCTCTTATCTTTGTAGTCTTAGATATAAAATCTATAATTATTCAGCATTTCATATTTATGACTGGCAAAGAAGCACAAGTTCAAGAACATAAATGATAAATTTCAAAGCTGTGTTTTCAAATTTTGTTCCATTTCGTTCTAACATGAGAAGTTCAAAGGTTGGAAGACTAGTTAAGGAGAACACATTTGTTTTCCTCTGCTGTTATTCTACTTAAAAGGATCTACCTGATGGTAGACCTGACAAAAGCCATACATGTAAATAAGAGTAACAGCATACACTATCTCAACCTAAATAACAAACAACTTTAAGTAGCCCTAAACTCTTGAAGCCTTTTCACCTCTTAAAACTGCTGTGCCCTGAGTTCATAGTTGCTGATGGAGAGGACGCCATTTTCTCAGTCATGTAGTCACTGGTCAGTTACTCATTGCAGTGGAAACACGAACAAATTCCTGGCACTATGGGCAAATGTGAGTAAGTCCAGTGGATCACAAAGTCAAATCTGAAAAAACCTGAAAGTAAGGAAGAGGGAATTGGAATTTGGTGGGATTAGAGAGGCAAGTGAGTGTGAGAGTACCATAACAAAATGTAGAATAGTGAGTGTGGCCAGAATGGATTGTGTGCAAGTGCTAAATTGTCAAAAAATAAGTTAATTTTTAAAATATACTAGCAAATTCAAGGATCTGTTACTTGAAGATTTAGCTTATATATAAAACATATTCAAACCACAGAATTTATTAGTACCAGGAATTATACTTTAAATACATTAAAAGATAACTACATATGAACATATGTGTGTTATATAATATATAGTGTATTATATAATTTTATAACTTTGTTATAATGTTTAAAACAGATTAAATGAAGACAAAACCATTTATTAATTAAGGATTTTTGTTGCTGCTACTTATATGCATTTGGCTTTTGGCATTTTTTGCAATATATTTTTGTATATGCTATATTAAGTGTTAGCTCATTATCAAAATTGCCTGTATTTTTAAAAGCCATTTAAACTCTTATTATCATGAAGCCAGAAGAGGAAAAGCTGTTCTTAGCATGGACTCTTTTGCCTTAGGCTATCATATAAGCTAAAACATATTTTTAAAAAACAAGAATATAAGGAGACTTATCTAATAAGCATTTCTGAGTACTATGAAAGCAATTAAAAATGTTTATAGACTATGTTTCATGAAACTAAGGTACTATTCATTTTATCCTGGCAGAAGAAATCTCTATTATAAATAATATAGTAAGTGCCATACATTCATCATATAATATAATAATTAAGGTTTTTTTTCATTCTTTTGTAGAATCTATGAAATAGTTTAGGGAACAAAGTCAACAACAGTTTCCATGAGTTAAACGGCATTCTTAATGAGTGGCTTATTTCATCTTATATTAATGTTGGTTTTAAAATATTCCTGGCTGTGGAGCCATCTGTTTCTTACCTGCTCTGAAGTCATAGGACTCAGGAGATTTTCTCATATTTGACTTACTTTAGGAGGCATTATATACTTCATGGAAAACATTTTTTATTCAAAATAATTGGGAAGGAACTATTGACAAAACTAAAAATTGAGAACTCTTTATGAGCTCATTTTTTTGCTTATTATCTACATTCATGTTAAGTTTAAAATAAGTGAATATGTCATAAATTTTCTTCTCTTGACAGAAAAACAATCTCATGTTATTCAGTGAAGCACATTTTTGAACATTTAAGATTCTCACTAAAGCAGCTGCAATATTCTTTTGAATATATGACTTTCACATCACCTTTAGAGCATACTGGAATCAATTAAACAATAAGTATATTCTCATTTACAAAAGAAATCAATCAGCAGTCATTTTTGATTGATCATTTTTAGTTGAACTGGTATTTAATCTATGAATTTATGACATATTTTTCAACTAGTAGAAAATGGCATATGAATTTGAAGTGGTGTCCATTAGTACATGGACAAAAACCACAGTCCTCTTTTAAGACATTTGTGGAGTTTTGCTGGAATAAAGTCCTTTCACATTTAAAATCTTTTCATTGAAAGGCAATTCCTTTACCAAAACTTGAATCTTAAAACATATACTTATGGAAAATTAAGCTAATTATCATATTGCATATATGATAACTATAATTCATCAGGAAAAATGTTTTATTTTTCAATGTAAAACATACATTATGAGGCTTAAGAGATATTTGTGGGTGAAGAACCCTAACATGAACTCCAAACGTCATTCCACAGTTCAATGACAGCTCAAAATGATCCAAATAGAGATATGAAAGATAACATCCCAATGAATTACTGAGATGAAGCTGTCTTTCACAGAAGTGCCTGTAATAGGATGATTTGTCCAGAGACAAAGAAACTACTACTGCTGATAATTATTCGAGAGAGTTGTGATAAAAAGTGAAAGATGCTTGGTCAATATTATTATTTTAAAGTGTTTCTTACTTTTTACTCTCATGTTACAAGCACGTCTTCTTCTTCATCTCGAGTATGTCAAGGAAAACTTGAATAAAAATATTTATTGAGACTATATCTTTCTTTATAAAGTAGAAACCTCAAACACACTGATCTAAACATGCATTAAATTTCTTTAAATGAGTCTCATTTCACCTTTTAATATAAACTGACCTCAAAAGATAACTGCTCTGTATAATGAGTTTACTATTTAGTATAGATTCTGAAGAATTAGGACGACCACATAAACTAACAAACAGATTTATGATAAAAGGGAAGGTAAACCTAATAATAAGTTCTCCCAAATACTATTAAAGTAGCTAAATGTGTAAATTATATCTTATGAATTAAAAAAAGCTGCTTTTTTGTAAATAAAAATATAATTGATGAAAATATAATTGGCATACATTTCTGAGAAGAAGGCAGAAGATAAAACAAAAAACTTACTGCAGCTGAAAGTTTTAAAGTAAAAAGAAATAAAATTAGATGAAGAAAAAAGACAGTGCAATTGGATTTGTGAGTGTGTTTCTCACAGGGAAGACAGATATTGCCAGTAGATTTCATTCCATCTCTTGAGAGCAGGGGCTGCTGTAAGGGAAGTGAAGTGGCAGGCGCTGGGACTGCTTTCCTGCTCACGAACAAACTAGGACTGACTTTAATTATTTTCCCTACAATATGAAGGGTGACAAAATGAACCACCAGTATCTGAGATGAGGAGGCATTTATTTAGACACTATTATGTGTTCTGGGTTGGCAGAACGTGTTACACAACATTTGACATAACAGTTGCAGTGATATGTAAAGTATTAATTTTTTAACCATTTTATACACAAGAAGACGATATCAGAACACTTTCATTAGTTGCCAAAATTCCAATAGAATTTGGTATATAAAATTTGCAAGAAAATTAATCTGAATGAAGTTTGCTTCAATATGTTTTACCAAAACTATACATATGTAAAATATATATATATATATATCTATATGGACAACAGTACCTATTACTGTGTTCTTCATATTTTGGTTGGCAGAGGAAAACTTATGAAGTCTGATTAAGAAACATAGGGAAATTGGTTAATCAGCAATAATTTCCACATTTCTAGCTCATTTCAATTAACTGCTATAATTGAAAAACTAAATGAATTATCCAAATAAACTATACTTACTCTGTGTGTGTGTGTTATTTTTAGGTTTTAATAGAAATACATAATATAAAAATGTATTTTTGTCATATGCAATAAAATCATCCGAAATGAGATGTTTTATTGCAGGTTTCCATGCTTTCATGTGTGGCATACAAGAACGCACAAAGGTGTGAAATACATAGCAAAGCATCAAAATTTTATTCCTAAATCTTCAAACATTCTGTGCTTTTAGTGAACATTCAAGAGAATTTGTGCCTGACACAAGCAGAGGATTGACAAGTAAGGAGAAATGTTCCAGTGGATAACAACACAAACGCGAATTCAGTGTCCTGATTTCAGTTCCTAGGAAACTTTCAAAAGAACTTTTCAACATTAAAAATATATTTAGAAGTAGGTTATAATTACTCCATCCAATATTTTCTTACTTCTAAGTATCAAAATCAACTTTTCAGAATATTATAATAAATTTAAAGACGTCAACATTATATCACTATATTAATAACATTATATTTTAAAATAACGAATTAATTACACGAATAACCTTTCAAGTTCAAGAAGGGATAACATATATTTACATTGGTTATGATGACAGGAATTGTTTTGCAGTTTCTTGTTCTACACATGTACTTTAGAAGCACAGAAAAAATTCATTATTCTCTATGAATATTCTATATATGTGGAAATTGGGAATGTGTGGCTCCAAGTCCATTGTGGAAATACTTGCAATTTAGTGAAAATTTACTTTCTTTGTTGAATTTTGACCAGAAGCTTCTTTAAATTATTGTAAAATTATTAACCATTTAAGTACTTCAACTATTTACAAACTTAAGAACATAAGGAACGCACTATCTAAAGGGTTAGTGTCAAATAAGGTAGGGATACTTCCATGGAAATTACTCATCTTCACAATTTCAGCGGTTTGTGGCACTGAAATAGATTACTAGGTTTTGTTTCAGTCTCATCTGTTCAAATGGAAAACACTGGATAACAATAGACGCCTTAGTTTTCTACACAGTTGTTCACTATAATGAAATGTTGTAATGAAAATCTAAAGTGACCTGCAAAACTCTGGGGGAATGTGAAGGCGATGTTTTTTCAGTTATTGTAGCAGAGACAATATACTGCTGAACTTCCTGACAGTTCTATTGCTTTCTCTACCAGAAGCTGCAGCTGTGTTACTGGGACCTTTGTCAAGAAATGTGATTTTCACCTAGCACAAGTGTGTGGCTCTGTGGCTTGAAAAGACATAAAACAATGAATTGAAGTAAAAACGGGGAAGCATTAAAGATTAATAGCAGAAAACTAGCATTGTCTTCAAGTTCCTCTCTTGTGATTAAATGTGTGCTATGTTAGGAAGCATCTACGATTTTTAGTTTTTCAAGGGGAATATCTTTGTGAAAAAGCATGGAGCAAAATTGGAAGCTAAATTTCACAGAAACAGACTCAGTCCTAAACCGTATTTAATACTTTAAACATCAGCTAATAGTAAGTGGCTGAAAAAGAGGCAATCAAGGGGCAGAGGGCTACCTCTGTTTATCTCTAATCTTTTGACAATTTAAAACATGTGGCAGGAAATTAATTTCTTCCCTTTACAAATTAAGAAGAAATGGCATCTATGTAGCTTAGAAAAATACCAAAAAATACTCTAATGAAACAGTTTTAGCATGAATGCAAATAATAGGCTATTCCTGAGATGCATACCATGTATTGCTTCAGGACAATGTGTACAAATATAAATGGAAAAATAAAAGCTTGATTCACATTTATGTCAAGTGTTTTGTTTAGAGAGCGTACCATACTGAACAATTAACTTAAAAGGATCAAGTCCATGTGGAAAGAAAACTGAGGAGAATGCAAGGAAGGAAATGTTTTGCAGACGTACTGCATTTAAATTAATAAAATCTCATTAGGTTTTATGTTTGCCAATAACGGCTGGAAAAGTTACCATACATTGTAGAAACAATTACCCAAATCTTCACTGTCTCATTAGGTCTGTCATACTGTTTTCATTATAATACATTAGAACTTGCAAGTGAGCCTTCAGTAATGACATATTGTTCCAATTCTCCTTTCAGCAGGCACTGAGACATTTTAGTATTTGTGCTATAAGCCAGCAGGTGTCTTCACTTTGCTTTTTCTGAATCAGTTTTATACACAGACCTCCAGACACAGAATGGAATGTAAAAGGGCTTTCAACAACCACATAAAACTGAGTCTGATTAGAGTAAAGCAATACACACTATTTTTATGATTTTATGGTAATTCAAGACACTAAAAATGTGCACCTTTAGAGTATATGTCTGCTCTGGTAAGACCTCTTAGTGAAAGCTATATTAATGTAGATAAACCATGCAGTATATAAAGTTTAAAGATTTGCATAACAAATGGAAGACACAGAGCTGATTTGAATATCTAAAGCAGTATAAACTTCAATAAGAACAGCCAACACTGTTTGAGCTTTCAAGGCACTTGCATTCAAATGAGAAAGATTTAAAAAGGATATGATTTTTAAAATGCTTTGAAGCTTCCTATTAAAGGTCTTAGGCAGCTCAAGGTTAAAATAAATATTGGATTTAAGGTGGGTGAGAAAAGATTTAGAAGCAATTTAAAGTAGAAATCACTTATCAGTAGAATAGAATGAATGTTTATAGTTAGTGTAATTGTCACCTGACCTTCAGAAAACAAAGACCCGCTCTATGCCAGTCACAAGAGGGAACATTCCCACAACAAGGAAAAGGAGATCTCAAAATGCTGCCTCACTCATCCCTTAGGATTACATATAACTCAAAAATATTTTGCCTAAAAATATATATGCTTACTAAATTGTAGCTGAGTTTAAATGTGGGACAAAATCTTGATCAAAGCACATACCTCCTTACGCATGAAGCAAAAGAGCAATGCATGCATTGTTCTTTTTCAAGGCTGGTGGAAGCTCAGCTATGTCACACTTGTGGACAAGTTGGAGAGAAAAATGCATGTTCTATGTACAATGATAAACAATAAGATCTATGCACTCACTGGTGGGATTTGAATACTTTTTAAATTTTATTTTTAAAGAAAAAAGTTAAATCAGAAAGGGAAATTGTTAAAATGAAAGATAATGTAAAAATTTTATAAACTTATGTTAGATAGGAATGTTGTTTGGTATGATACATGTACATGAATTTGTTACAAACACTTTTACTGCAAGGTACATACTGTTTATTCTGACTAATAATACTATGTAAAAAGACATGTCCAGAAAGAAAAAGTGTTTAAGCCTGCCTTCTAGACAAAATACTGTAGCTCAAATAATAAAAACCCAAAGACAGATATTGGGGTTCAAGCTGATGATCAGAAAAGCAAAGCATGAACCACTAGAGAGTCTTTTCCTCTATTAAGGCTGGACTATCTCAGTGTGACTGCAGATTGATGGCAGATGAACTCCAGTCTCCTATTGTTTTATTGTCCTCTCCAGTGCTGGGATTAAAGCTGTGCACCACC
>JAQHUG010000036.1:877780-899751 GCA_028555095.1 Dicrostonyx torquatus
ACTAGGTCGCTATTGGGATTATAGGTGTGCACCACCACCACCTGGCCTCTATGACTGACTAGTAGGGTTAGCTTTACCCTCCAATCTTCAGGCAAGCTTTATTTATTAAACATAAATAAAATGTCACTATAAAAAGTGATGGTATAACCCTAATCTTCATTGGGAGACAACATGTTTAGCAAGCCTGAAGCTTTTATTTTACTTCCAGTTTTATAAGAAGTGTACCTTTCCAACACCCCCTAAGTCCCTCTTTTATCAATTCAGCTTGCCAGGCTTGCACCACAGGAAAGAGATGTCTGATAAGAGTTTGCCTTGCCCAAACCTACTGCGCCAGGTCAACACTCTCGCCTGGTACTTGTAGGGTTGAGTTCCATGTTTACGGATGGTAACTCACCATATCTAACAGTATGTAATATCAGGGAATCGAAGTGTAACTACGTCTTTACTGATCAAAAGGAAAAGAACTAAATGTAAGACCTAAACTGGTCCTAGAAACTCAAGATTTTTTGGACAAGTCTGACAAATATGAAGTTAAAAGACAACGAAAACAAAGATTACAAAAACAGAATGTAAAATAAGGAAAGATTCATGGAAGTGTTTTCTGACTGTTGGTTAAAATAACGACATTCTCAATTTTGTCAGATTTTTAAAGACACATTTGAAAAGATTTCTATCTAGTTTGACTGCTTTGGTGAACAACAAAGTTTTAACATTGACTTTGCCATTTAAATGTGCCTGTCAATCGCCAGTACAGAAGAGACCTCTCAGGGAGATATCTGTTCTAAGACTTTAAAAACTGTATAAATTTTCATGCAACAATCTATTAACCTGCAGGTCACTGTCCTAGGCCCCTCTGCATTTGTGTGAAATTTATGCAGGTTGGTCTCTTAGTAAAGCTTCTAACAGTGAGAGCAAGACCTCTCACTGGAGCTTAGCTGGCATTTGGTAACCTGTTCTAAATTCTGGATTACCTAACTCCTCCTCAATGTCAGGCTAGAGCTTGATCCTATTTCTACTTGGTGGTCATGCTTTGTGCAAGTCCATGGGAGGATTATCTCTTAATGAGTGGTGATGGAGGAGGAGGAGTGATGGGGAGGGGTAGATGGGAAAGAGAAGGATGGGAAGAGAGTATGAAAGGAATGTAAAATAAATGAAAAGAAAGTTATTTAAATATATTTTGTTTTAAAAGAAAACATACAAATGTTGGGCGGTGGTGGCACACATCTTTAATCTCAGCACTGGGGAGGCAGAAGCAGGTGAGTCTCTGTGAGTTTCAGGCTAGCATGGTCTACAGAGTGATTTTCAGGACAGGCTCCAAAACTATCAAGGAAAACCTTGTTTCAAAAAACCGAAAAGGAAAGAAATAAAAAGCAATGTACAAAATTTACATATATAATGCAGGTTGAGAGACTGGTCTTTTTGATCCCTCCCACTCTCCTACCTCCATGGTACCTTACTTTGTAATAAATAAACTCTAACTTCTGAAGGACCTCCCATGTGTCTCCTGTCAATTTTTTGATGTTTCTCACAGAAATAAGGAACCAGGAGAAAACAGAGTGAGATTTTGGAACCAAAAAAATTGTCTAAGTATTTTTACCTAATCTATATTAAGGTAACACTTCATACCTTATTATGTACATGGGTTCTTACATAAGTTTTTTGCAAATCAATATGTTTTCTAGTAAACAAAGATGTTTTTAAAAGATCAACAGAAGGGTGGACATTTCCAGATTAATTAGAAGTCCAAACAAGATGCATCGATTTCAACAAAATGAAGAGACAAGAAAAGCAGAACTAGTTAAAATGTAATTTGATTTCTTGACTCAGTCTTAAGTAGGAAAGCTGTATCCCTTCATTCAAGACTCAGGAAGCATTGCACAAGAGGAGGGAGGAAAATATAGAAGTCAGGGAACACAGGTGAGAATGATTTATTACAGGAATGATGTAGCCTTGACCATCACAAGCTTGTAACAGGTGTGATTACATGCAAAAGATCAAGCTCTGTACATCCAATCATATATAAAAATAGAATCATGGAATGCCAATAAGCTCAAGACCGAAGGTAGTGGAGGCCTGCTCTGTGAGAGGGAGTCATTATTTGCAGTACTGTAGCCACTAGTGAGATACAACCCAGTGAGTAGCCTTTCACCCCTGGCCTGGTAGAAACAGTGGATCATAAAACACACACACACACAAAGAAAGACATGGATGTGGACTTGGGTTTTGGTACCATGAACCATGAAAAAATGTTGCTTCTAATCTGCTTTTAAAAGATATGCATAGTTGTTGTTTTATGTGATAATAGAGGTTGGACAATGAAAATAAATACTTTTCCATGTTACAGTGAAAAGCGAACTCCACTTATTCTGTTGTTGATGCCTCAGCACTTATCGGAGGGTGCCCTGTTCATTTGCTTTTATAATATTTTCCTGTATATCTTCTGGAATTATCAGTGTCTCATTATGTTAGTTTACATTGTATCTGTAATACAGTAAATTACTCCTTATTGTCAAGGGTGTGAAAGTCAGAAACAAACACGAAGCTGGAAAGAAATGAAAACCAAGACTGTGCAGACAACATCTAAGATGAGAAAAACAGTTAGCTAAAGTGCTTTCTGCCTATCTGTAACACAATAACCTACTCTAAATGTTGCTTGATTTTTTAAAGACACTTAATTTTTAGTCTGTCAAGTTCCACAAACTGGTTGTTTTTCTTCTCTTCTTGATTGCTGCTGAGCTCTTAGGGGAAAAACTTGGTTTCTCCGGGGAATTCAACGACTTTATTTTAATTAGGTCTTTTTTTAATGGACTTTTACTTTTAAAATTATCCAATGTGAATTCTTTAATGTAATATACAAATTCTATCATCTCTCAATTACTCACAGGAACAAGCAGAGAAGTTGCACAGGCATTCCAGGAAAGAAGAGGACCCAAAGACAATTATAATTGACTTTGGTATAGACAACACGTGTTTCCAGTCAGTAAGGCCTTCTTTTTTTTGTTGTTGTTAAAAGAAAAATTTACATTTACTCCCCTTGTTCCCAGCCCTCCTGCTCCCCCACTACCCCACCGCCCTCCCCCTGCTTCCTTAAGATGGGACAGGATACCCTGCCCTATGGGAAGCCCAAGGCCCTCCCCCTCCATCTCGGCCTAAGAAGATGTGCATTCATATAGAATAAGTAAGGCCTTCTTAATTGTGCTTTTTTTCCCCTTTAGTTTGAGGTAAAATCAGTTGTCACCATTGAATGTACACCAAGAAAGAAGAGGAACCCATTCTATTTATGATAAAAAGGATAAATGGTGTATATTTTAGATCTATTGACAAGTTCTTTCAGACAAGTAGCCATTTATAAAGAAATACCATAGCCATCTTTTAATCATGAGGGTCTTTGTTTTCATATCTTAAAATGTTTCTTAAGTAATTATAAGGCTACAAGTAACAAAATGTTGAATTATTTCAAGAACACTTTTTCATTTATTTTACTAAATTATTTAATACTATCATGAAACAATTCCATCCCACATTTTAACAAAGATGCATTTTAAACTCAATAAGTGTTTTCATTATCTCTTGTCTGTGGCACTTCCTAACAAAGCCAATCATGTATAAAAATAGAATCATGGAATGCCATGACGCAGTCAGGACACAGCAGAAAAGCAAATGCAACCCAAAGCAGTATTATTTTATTATGTTCAAAAGACAACTTTTAATACAACTTTGTTCGTTGGAATCAGTTCCAACAAATGCAATTTTCTTCAGGGCTATTGTTCAGAATGATGACCCACATATATACCCATACGGCCACCTGAAAGGGGAATCCAGGAAAATTTGAACATACTCCCACAGAAATAGCATTAGATGAATAGAGCCTTTTATCATCTTATCTGTACTCCTACCAAAATGAAAAGGCAAAACATCTCCGAAAATTTGTAGAGCGGTCACACATTCATCGCAAACCTCCACAAGAGCTGCTTAACAGAGCACTATATCCTACAAAACTTGTGATTGCAAACAAGTCAAAGGCTTACATTATGAACAGTATCACCACAAAACAGTAAACTTCATGATATAAATGTCAGCATGACATGATGTATTGGTGTGCCACCCCCAAATATTATTCCTCAGATGTTGTTGCAGAAAATGTTCACTTCAGCAAAATATATAGAGACTTCTGACCTTTAGAATTTAACATACCACAGGGGACACTACCAAGTAACGACGAAAAAGAATTAACAAACTCTGGATTAGAAACTCTTGTACTAAAAAGGCATTAAATAAATGAAATGGCCCAGGGTATTGGTGAGTTACATGTTTTCGAGACTCTGTATGAGAACTGAAACATAACTCATTATAGCTCTGGGCACTAATAAGTTACGAGGCACTCACATGTATGAGATAAACCCATAACTTACAGGAGCCTATATCATTCCTTCATTATATCTAGGGACATGTGGAATAGCTGAAATTCAGCTCAAAACCCCAAAGTTCAGTAATAAAAGTGAATAGATCAGCACATCTATTGATTTTGCTGTCTTTTTTGTGCTTTTTGTTATCTCACACTCCTTTAACATCTGAAAGATTTCAGCATTTTTCTTCTGAGCTCCTTCCATGTTGGCATTTTAGGTATGCTGGCACACATCAAAATAAACTAGCTTTCTGCTTCTCTCTCCTCTCAAGAGTAATTATTTCCGTCCATCAAGTCTTAGGCAGTTTCTTCTCATAGTAAACAAAATGTATTGCCTTATTTCCAAGGCTGAACATTGGCAACAAATTCAGTATCATCATGCACTGTGATAAATGAATAGAACTATGAGGAAAATGCAGTGTATTTTAATAATAGCATTAAGGCCAAATTTTTTGAATACTGAAAAACTTAAGAAGCGGGTTACTAGAAAACACAGGGAACGTGACCTGTACTGGTGTTTTAGAGGAAACAGGTAGATGTTGGATTTTTGTTGGAAGTAGCAGGGCAGCAGTGAGGAGGAAGTTAGTTCACTTTTCCCCCCAGTGGGTTTATCTTAGCTACCAGTGTAGCACAAGAACTTTTGAGCCCAGTTTCTAGAGGCTAGTGCCCTTATCCATGCTTATTATTTAGATAGCTTCTCAGGATGCAGTGGTTTCAAGGTAGATGTTATAAAAACATTGTTAGACGGAGTGTTGAGAACAGGCAGCCTTGGGATAACTTTGTTGCAGTTAGCTGACAGTTGTACAATGTTGGAGCACAATAGGGGACAACAGCTAACAATTATTTGTTTAATATTTCAAGACATCTAGAAAAAAAGCTCTGAATGTTTTCATCGTAAAGAAATGATAAATACTTGACCAAACAGGTATGTTGAAACTGCTGCTGATTTTGTACAAATTATGATCACATCATAATACCACATTCTATGGCCTTATATTTTGGGCATTAAATGAAAGAACATACACTAGGGACAAAATTGCCAAAATGTAAATTGCCAAACATTAGCCATTTAATAATGTTTATCTGTTTTAGTGCTTAAGTACTTTCTATGTCTCAGGAATTGTTAACAATACCAGAGACATTATCTTCACGAAGATTTCTTTCATTTTCAGTAATCTTTATACATGTAAAGGATGATAATAATGGGGAAAAGTCTGCAGTGGAGAAGATCAGAAAGCAGAGGAGTGACACAGTGGCAATCCATCTCATTTTAAATCAATTCCCTAGGTCTAAGTGTTAGTGGTAGTCACTTTCACTGTCATCCATAGCCTGGTTTTGTTAATAAAATACATGATCATGCTGATTTGTTGATCAGTATACCATGACACAGGCAATCATTGAAGGTCTCTACTTACCCTCAATTCACTACTTTCATTTCACGTTATCAATTTTGGATATCAATTAATATTTAATCACTCTCAGTCAGGTAATCCAGCATTGAGTGTTATTTGTGGCATGTTTTATTAGTTTTACCAGGATCAGGATAGTGTCATAAGCATTTAGAAATGGCAGCGTGGAAATAAGAAAGATCATTACAACTCTTAATCAAACAGCCAGACATCATTGTAGTTCTGAGGGGAAGACGCAGACTAATCTTATCATTTGTACTCATCCAGCCACTGCTCGTAGGAATGTTTATGTGCTGCTACAGATAATGGAGAAGCTGATCTAATTGAAATCCTGGTGTTTAATAAAAACAGCAGCCAAATAACATAAGATCTCATCACAACATCTATTCTGTCTCCTCACGAGCAGCCGGACATCCTATTCTGAGTTCTCCTGCAATGCAGCATTAATATACCACAGCAATATAGAGTGTTGGCACACAATAAATCATACTTCAAAGAAAAGAAAGTTTCAGTCACAAAAATTATTATAATATTCATATATGGTATAATATTTGAACTAAAGCCTCTTGTTTCATTGATTATTTGATTTCCATAAGAGATCACTGACGAGGAGGTGGGGGTGTGGAGTCAGTTTAATATAATAAGAAGGAAAAATGCCATGCCCAGATCTATATGATGTTAGACGTTCTCCAAATTTGCTCATTGATTTTCAGTATTCAATAAGGATTTGCTTTCAATTGTGTGTTACAATTATTGTCACAAAAATAAATCATTCTTTTATTTTAAACATTCCATTAGTGCCACATTTTCTTTGTGTATACAAACTAAATTGGGCCAGTGATGAAGCTTATAAAATAATTTATTTGGGGGGGTCTTAATGGTGATGGTTCCCAACATTACTAATAAAATACAAAAATATAAAATTTTATTTTCTCATACAATTGCCTATGAACATACCATTTTTCTCACTTGGAAGTCCTTCTCCATGGAGTCTTTTTATCTAGATATTTGCTTTTATTTCTTTTCCTTTCAAATCAAATACTCGTTCTTCAGACTAGAACACAAAAGAAGACCCTTACCCAACCCATCAGGACAGTTCCCCAGCATCTTCCATAGCACTTACGTTCCATCACAACACACCGTGTTTTTTAAAGAAAATGGATTTTTGTCATTCATGTTCCCACTTTTCATCAAATCAAAGTATAATTTTCATTCTCTTTTGTTGAAGTGTCGCATTCTGTATACTAGGACAGTTTAAAACCTGAAACAATCCTACTGCCCAAACCAGCAACTGCAGGAACCACCAGGGTAAAACACAACTTATGAAAAGCATAATAAATTAAAACTGCTATAAAAATATTAGGCGTATAAACCTGGATCTTAGAATAAAATAATAAAAAAAAATCTTATTTAAGGGAGAGTCTAGAGAGATAAATGCAAACTGGTATATAGTAATTTGCTGAAAAAAATATCTTTAAATGTTTTTGCAGTAACAATGATATGCTTTCTTTGTGCTCATCACTTTGGAATGGGACAGAACTTCTTAATCTCCAGACAAGTGTTTAAAAAACCATCTGAAAACACACCAGGATAATGCATCCTCTGTCATTACAGAATTAACTTCTCACTTCTTGTCATCAGTCAGTGCAGTGTACTACTTAATCTTGATTTTTTTTTTGTTTTATCACGAACATTATAGCTGCCCAGTTATCCCTAGTGGCTTACATCAGAAGCACAGATGCAGTTGCTTCCATGACACTTAAATAAATGAGAAACAATATTGGTAAGAAAAGTATCTAGACAATATGATGGATGATTTTATAATTCTTCAGTTAAAAGGAATAATTCATTCTCTTAATAATTTTCTTATTGCCTTGGGGCTGTTTGAATTTCGGTGAGAACTATTGCCGATTGCTTTCCTTTCCTTCCTACATGTTTCCAGCCCACTGACTGACAGGTGTAAATTTTCACAAATGTCAAACAATAGAAGACTGCTAAGTGGCTAGCAATTTGGGGCCTTCGTTTACAATGCAACAGACAGAAAAGGCGAAAGAATACTGTTTCTATTAGAAATAACTGTACTGCTTCTTAGAGATGAATAGAGTTAGAATAAACAAAACATTTTCAACATAAAAATAAATATGCATTATTGAATTGTATGTAAAATAATGTGTTGTGTGGTTTGAATCTGGAATTTGAAATGAGTTGTATACATTGTACTGAGTCTGAGAATAAATGCAAAGAAAACTATTTTCATTTGGTCATCTTAGTCCTTCTTCCATGAATTCATTGCAGGCATTAGAAGACCTTTGTAATGTATTTTGCTACTCTTTAAAGTTTATGACCGTCACCCATGTGATGATGACTGCAATACTCTTACATGTATTGGTGTACAGACATGTCTTTGAAATCCCTGTTCAAATGTGGCAAATATGTGCAGGTCTGGCCTCCCTCCATCAGTAGAGTAGTTCCTGTTCATCCTTGGGATGAATTACATTCTGAATCTTTATGCATTTTAACTTTCTTAAGCATCCCTTATCTTCAAGATTCAGAATTAGGAGTGATCCTTTACTACTATCATTCTGGAATGTGCACAATACTTTAGACCTGGAAATATGGGATATGCTGACACTTATAATTAAGCAAGAATATTATGGTTACTCTTATTTACAATTGGAATGGATTCTAGATAAATTTTATTAATCATTCTATGGAAAATATATATGACTGATTTCAATATTATTTTCATATATGTCAAAAATACTAAAAATAAATAACAAATATTTTTCCTCTTTAAAGACATATTATTAACTATTGATTTTTTCCCCCTGAATAGCTCTCTGGATCATCTTTGATGTTCTTAAAATGTTGGTAAGATTTGGGAACCTGACCCTGAATTAACACTTACCACAGTGGCTGTCCACCTACCTCACAGCCTGTAGGTGTCTTTCGTGGGATCCATGATGAACAACTCAGGAGAAACTAAGATAAAGCACCACAATAAAATCACCACCAAATTACAGACATGGTTTACAGGCTCCTTATCATACATAGTTTGAACATATCGACTTTTCACCTTCTACTGAAATGGCCATTGCTTTTCTAGCATAGTAGTCAGTTACTCCTTTGAGAGTCATTGACATTTATAACATACTTTCAAAAATTTCTTGATAAATTTATTACTATTAATTAGTGATAACAATCATTCTGCTGCAATCACCCATTAATGAGATGCTAAACAGGTTATGACTAGTTATAGAATCCAAGAGATATATTTATTTTGGTTAGTCAGTTGAAAAGTAAGGTTGTCTTACATTAGTATTTAATGCATACAATTTATTTCACAAAAGAAGATTTTGTTTGCATAGATTTCATTAAGGAATATAAAAGAAAATTCATCTCCTAGTAACACTAAGCAGCGTTTCTCTTGTGATAGCTTCATAGTTTAGCATAAATTCTTGTCCACATATTTAAGTTAGTGAAACCATGAACCATTCTAATTACTATATGCCTATTTTTGTAGAGAATATACAAAATTTTGCCTATATTGTTTCTTTATGTTAGATGCAGAGTTATGGAATTTTATTTTTTAATTTCCTCAACTCAGATAAAATCATATTATTTGTTGAGACCTGTAAAATAAGGTCTTGAGAAAATGTGAGTGCCCGTGACCTGGAAGCCAGGCTCATCTAGAAGACTGACTCAGAAAAATCGGTCATAGAAGTCTGCTCTCAATTTCCTCCAATGTTAAACTATTTTTGGGAATCATTTATTGGCAATTACATGTTGAATTACATCAAAATACGGTATTTTCTAAATCTTTGCAAAACTCTTCAGAGTCAGTAATTTCCAGTATTTAAAATTTCAATTAATTATAAAATATAAAACCTTAAAATATTTGGTGTTTCTTTATGCATTGATGTGACATCCATGGATCATTTATCATCCTTTTCCAAAAAGTTACTCACCATTAAATTGACAATTATTGAGCATCTGCTATGTACTTGGTTTTGTATACATTGTTGAAATAAAAATATAATAGCTCTTTAATAAGGAATTCCATACAATACACAATTATTTAATCAATGTTATTCATTATGCACTGAGAAAGACATTAGCACTCAAATGACTAAGAAGATTCTTGAACACGAACACATAACAATTACATTAAAGCACAGCACACACTGTGTGCGTTGAGCTCTATAGATAAACCCTAGAGTGACTGACTCAATTGTTTGACGAAGATTTAGAATATAGAGTATTTAGACTTAAGCACATCGGGCATGGGATTACCAATAGATTGTCATACACATAGTATCCAATCCTATCTTCCAAAAATTTGCAAAAACTACTGAGTCAGTCATTTAAATATAACTTGCTGTTTGCAAAATAAAGGCACAAATATGTACATAGACATTTTCATAATGAGTTATAAATGGTGCAGGAAAATGAAAATGCTCTGAAAATTTAGGGTGTGGCCAGTTTACTGCGAACTTGGACCATAAGGAATAACACAATACAAGAGCTGACATATGAACCTGATCTTGGAGAATTACAAGTCAATATTTTTGAAAAGATGATCTTGTATAACAACTTAGGACAAGTGTTTGCAATGCCTTTCTAGTCTGTGTTAGTTTAAATAAAGGGTTTCTGTAAATAACAGTAATTATACATGTGGAGAAGTATGGAAGGTATATATAGTGAAGAAACTTTGGCAGCCACAGCTACTCTAAGATTTTCAGCTGCACATTGTCAGCTACAAACCTTTTCAGTGTGGAATTGCACAACTCCTGCTCTCCCTTCCCTACTGAGGCACTGGGGATTTCTCTTGCTTTTCTCTTTTCAAATTATTTCCCCTGGGTTACTTCCTTGATTCCCCAAACCAGTGGTAACACTTGGAGTAAATAAAGGAAAAACATTTTCAAAAAAATGTATATGGTCTCTTGTGAATAATTGTCATTTCAATAAATCATCATATCAATAGTTGTGTGGGTCTTTGGGTCTCTTTTTTCTTCATGGTATATAATGATGCTTTCTTATTAGAATAGTTTTGAATGAATGAATAGAACTTAGATGTCAAGATTGGATAAAACTCACTACAAATAAAGTTATATACTTTTACGGATTTATTCTCAGAACTGACTTTTAATTTCATCATCAAAACTCTATCTCCCATACCATTTCCCTTCACTAATAATTGACTAGAAAGAGAGTGATAGCTGATTACTTTTGGATCATATTCACAGAATATTTAGAAGCCTTCCTTAATTTGTAAGGCATCTATATTTAACTTACTTCCTGGGTGAATAATCTCATTAAATTGAAGGTGCTTTACAGCAGTCTTTTGTTAATCTAATTTGTTTTCTGGTCCTGGATTTACATTTTTGTCTTTGTTTTTGACATAAAGCATCTCTATGTATAAGAATTAATAAAATAAAAATGTTAAAGCATTCCATAATTTCATTTGTATATTTTTTGTGAGAGTTGAAAGATTGGTTCTTCATATTATAATGAACTATACTTTTTAAAATCACTACTCATGAAGGAATAAACAACTACTTATGGATTGCAAAGGAAAATAAATACAGGAACTACCTGTAATTCTTTAAGATTTGTTCACACAACACAACTTTGATATTGAGTATGAAAGCAGAACCCATAACTAAAAGAGAACTAAGGCAATAAGAACATTACATAAGAAATAAAAAAATGCTATCTATATGAAATGTAAGATTCTTTGGACTTCATTGACTGTAATAAAAAAGGTTGACAAATTTTTTATACAGTGAGAACAACAAGCTTTTTTTAAACTAAGGCTATTTTTCAACTTAAATATCTATAGAGTATAGAGAAAACCTAGAATATAGTTATTCCAATTATAGATGGATATGACTTATGCCTTTAAATCATGAGAACATTCTACAAACACTAACATTTTTAGAAATACAGTAGAGAAGAAAGTAGTCATTTCTATGAAATCCCAGTTAATAATATAACGTAGAGAATGTATTCAAGCTGCAAAATTCATTTCAAAAACAAATTTTGCTATGACTTTATTTCTTGTATTTTTCTGAAGATGCCTAGAAACAGAATATAGTCATTTTGTTGAAATTTGCTCCGGAGTCTAGTTTCTTTGTGGGGAGTTCTAAGGTAAAATATTTACAATGGAGAATTATTATTATTTTTGTAAGAACATGGCATCATTGTCTAAATGCTGACAATGTGTGCAAGCTTAGATATAGCATGCAGGCTTCATTTCCTGAAGCAGGAGAGTTTGGTATCAGTTATTAAAAAGAGAAAAGAAAAGATCTATTAACTTCCAATCTTTCAAGTCTCTCTGTTTGACTGTTTGTGATGTTACATACAAAAGCAAGAAATCACTACAAATTACTAAAGCAGATTAATAAATAATATTCAAGCTGTTCAGAAGGAGTAATTCCTGCCTGCAAAGAAATGCAAGAAAAAGATATAAAAATCAAAGCCAAAATTAGACAATCATAAATGCTTTAGAAAGGCTTTACCTACCCAAGTCAAATGGTGATTCTAACACGGGCTTTGATATGGACCAATTACATGAGGCCATTTCGGAATGCTGTTTTTCACCATGTTCCTTCAATTCTTCAGAGTCGGCGGTTATGACCAACATCAGATACTATTAAGGAGTCTTCAAGCGTGTAAAATAATATGATTTCACAATGATTACATATTCACTCTACAGCTGGCTGAGTTTTTACATCTCCATTTGTCATTGACGATTGTGTCCAATTAAATGATTAGCTTTTAAAAACTGCTGCACATTATGAGAGTGAACTTGTGTTCCATTGCACTGAGTGATGCAGAAACAAACTCATTACAGCATGTAATTCACCCATATTAAATAACAAACAGATGGCTGCTGTAAATGAGAGCTCCTTTTTCTCTTCAAAAGTGCCAGGAAAAAGGTGTTTTTATTTATCTTTGTTTCCAGCTTCTTTCTGTTTTCTTGACAAGTGGGCAGCTGGTTGCTGAGGTTTTCAATTGGTGCAGAAGAATGAAAAGCCTGTTTCCATTAATTTCCCCATAAAATAAGTCTTTGAATCATTTCTGTTATAAATGCAAGTGCAGTAGCAAGCTGCTGCTTGATTAATTCACTTATTATGAAGATTTCATCTTTTATAAGAGGGCCTGCAGGTAATTTATCTTGTTTAGTAAGATTAGAAAAATGTAATTATCTTGATACCTTTGGACCCCTCTCATTTTAATTGTGTTCCCATAAATTTCAAACATAAAGATGGGATTTTTTTTTTGCTCACAAATGGTCCAACATGTGGTCAAAAAATGTGCTGTAATATCTGCATAAAAATTTGTCAAGTAAAATACATTAAAACTGTGCTAATACAGGAATGCAAACAAAGTCAGTCACAACTATAGTAGTATGCACAAATAAATATCTGTATTTTCTGAACCCTAGTCATCTAACAGCTGCGGTGAGGTAATGGGAATTGGGATTTGTTAAAAAGATTTTTTAATTATCATGCATAAATGACACAAGGGAAATGAAGAAATCTGTCTTATTTATACTAATAAAATTAAATTTTTGTTTGTTCTAAAATATTCCAAAACAATAAGGACAAAGGTCTATCTCGTGGATTTTTTTTTTAAATTTCTTTCACAACAACTTATGTCATTTATGGGAAAATCAGATATAGTTATGATTTTATATTGATAATGTGATTTTAACTATTTTAAAACCCATCTCTTATAAGATTAAAGAATAGGCATTGGAAAGTTCAGTCTCACAGTTTTGGATTCTCTTTATGACAGAAACAATTTTTTAAAAATCATTAGAATTAGTATGATCAAATATTTTATCTTAAATGAAATAAATACCCAGGTGTGTATTGTGATTGTCACACATTATTATTACCCAAATTTCACAAAGCACAAATATCCAAGATAGTGTCCTAAAGATCTACACATGTGGATTAATTCACTGACATGAAAAACTGTTGCAGAGTTAGCAAAGACTATGTTGTGTCCTCAGTAAATATGGAGTGAGAGCTTAGAATTCCCCCACCCCACACTCTTATCCTTTCTTATGGAAGCCTCCTTTGGCGACCTTCACCTGCACATCTTCTGCTACTTACCTTGGTGCCATTTTTAAAGCATAAGTTAGAAAATCATGTGTGTGATATCTGGAACATTTTTGCTGACAACTTTTCGTAGCTTCGTTTTTAACTAATATACACATAAATAAAAGAACATCTGAATTTCCACCTTAAATTATAAATAACATTTTGTAAAAGCGTTAATGATTTATTTTTACAAATGAAAATGAGAGAATAGTCTACACCAGTTGTTTGATTACAGGACAAAATCAAATGCAGTTTTGAGAATCGCCCAAGGAAAAAGTGCATCCCTAAGAAATTGAAATGAACTAAGCTCCCCACTCCCTCAGAAATGGAGTAACTGTGATTCTGATATCCAGGACTGTACAACTGCATCTGTACTCAAGACAAAACAGTCAACTTAAGTTTTTGCTCTTATTAAGAAAAAGATCAAGAAACAAAACAACAAAACTAGTGTGCTGAAATTCAGTCTATATTTTATTTCTTACTCAAGGGCTATCTGTTGTCACTCCTTTCCAATTTCAATATGGCATCATCCAGGCAAAATGATATTCTTACCTTGAAATATATTTTGAAGTATAAAAAAGACTTTAGTTCTTTAAAATTGAATGGAATGCTTATTGGTTACTGATTTCAAACACAAATACACATCTCAAATTCAAATTTTCCATAAAATACTACAGACATGCATGCCTTCAGTACTTAGTGACGGGAACAGAAAAAGTAACAACAATGTCTTTCCTTCAATTCATTATTTAATCTTTCTATTGCAATGGAGCAAGCTACCCGAAAAATTGGTGGCTCAAATCAATAATATTTCCTTGTTATTGATGTCTGCACATAGTGAATTGTTCTGCTTTCTTTAAGGGAAATCAGCCTAGTGTCTGATGTCGACTAGAGGTCCAAACTCGTTTAATTACAAGACTGTAAATGCATGCTCCTAGACACTTGATTACTCTGAGCTTTTACATATATGTTTCAGCTTCCACTTAAAAGAAACTTTTAAGATGAGAATTCTAGCCGTGTTTAAGAACCCAAAAGTAAAGTCTACAAGACCATTTCAACATATGACATTAAAATATTAGCTTCCCACACTGGTTAAAGCAGTGTCAGACAGGAATCAAGATAAAGCACTATACAGAAGCATAATAAGTGGGAGATACTTTTCAAAGGAGCCACCAAAACAAACCCCAAAATATATGGTTAACAACACCCAAAAGAACATAACCTTGCCATATTAGGAGGAAGATGTCAGTCTCTGTGGTACTAAAGGTAAAGGGACTCTCTATATAAGAGTCCAAACAAAAAACAACATGAAACTGTGAACCAAAACTGTAGTGAAATATAAATTTATATCATTCTATGATGAGATTGATCTTTCTCTGCTTCATAAGGAGGTACCACTTCACATTTTAAAGTGACTATTATCAAAAACAAGGGAGGCTGCAAGTGATGGAAAAGTGGTTTAGGAAATGAGTGAACATATACAAAGTTCATATAACTGACATAAATTTTAATAAATGTTGCAGTTGTGGACAATATTACAGAGGTTCATAAGGAGATCATATGAACCAGGAATTACTTTATTTAGTATGACCCAAAAGGAAATAAAATCACCCTGTATAAAGGTTTTTGCTTCTCAGGTTTATTGTAGCATTATTCAAAACAAATAACAGATAAAGAGAATGCAAATATATCCCCATAAATAATGAAGAAATTGTGAGATACGCGTGCGCGCGCGCACACACACACACACACACACACACACACATTATAAAATAGTAATTAGCTCTTTAAAATGAGAAAATTCTATGTGATGCAGTTGTGTAGTCTTGTAGTACAAGCACGTAGCTGGGATTAGAGCACTCCTAATTATAGGTTATGTTGTGGTATATTGTGAATTAAAGTATAGCTGGGGCACATAGTGAGTCTCTATTTTGACAAAATAAAACTAAAAGATCAGTGTACTTCTTGAAATAAGCTCAAGGCACAGAGCAAAAAGTAATACATAATCTCATTAATATGCAACATCTAAAAACAGGTGCACATCTCCAAATATGTGAAGCACAGCATAGAAAGATGATTGCTGATGTGAAGGGACTGAGTAGGGAAATTCAAAGGTTACCATTTTCAGTTATGTACGACACTATATTTAAGAATGAATAAATAATACTTTTCAAATTGATCTTATGGCAAATCTTGGTATGTCTGTGAGGGCATTTTATAAACACTTGCATCATGATGGCTCTAAACTAATGAACTTTTCCTCTATGCATTGGCTAATTTAAATTAATATCTTTCAGATAATACAAAAAAGATACAAAAAATTGAAGACAGCCTTTATCACCACAAGTAAGACAAACAAAATATAAGGAACTCAAAATCACTTGAGAAATAGTGTCGTATCAATGGTGAATATAGAAAAGAATCCCATATAGGTTTACATAAAGATATTACATAGAAATGAGAAGAAATTAGCTAAGATAAGATATGAAACAATAGTTATGAAGAATCCTAAGGAGATAGAACAATAACAATGTCAAATATAAGTCAAATTATTACTTGAGAATTCCTAAAATAAAACAAAATATTGAACCAAACCCCCTACAATGCAATCACTTTGATAATGTAGGAAGATGGCACAGAAATAGTCCCACTTTGGGCAGCATATAACAACTGTGGGCTTCTAATACTTCCGTTGATGATTCATATCCATACATACACAAGCAACACTAACCAGACTTAGTGGTCTTAAAAATAAAAATAATTAAAAAATAAAGACAAGAAGTTGGGATTAGTTGTAGTGGAGGTGGAAAATATAAAATATGTTTAGGTAGAAATGGGAAGCAAACTTTGTATTTCATTTTTTACATGAAATACTCAAAAATAAGAAATAAAATGTTACAAAAGAAAAGAAAAGAAAACTAAAGCTACTTGCAAAAAAGTGACACAGATATATTAAACTGATATTGGGGGTTCTCTCTCCTTATTATTTAGTGCATCCAATATATTGTTGTTACTTCTGCTGCTGACATATTTGCTGCCATCAGAACTAGGATCTTCAGTCTCTGGCTCTGCAGGACTCTTCCAGACTTGAATCATCTGAACAAAACTGTTGAAGTATCCTGCATCATTTATTCAGGAGCTAGAGGTCTGTTGCTTCTCCAGCATGCTGACAGGCACTGTGGGCTATCCAGCTTATATAATGTAGTCAATGTAGCATAGTCTTCATGTTTTCCTATGTATTATATGCTTGTTCTGCTGATTCTGTTCTTCTAGAGGAGCTCAGGCAACACAGGTGTGGATAGCAGGAGTGGTTCCATATGTAAAACAGAAAAAGGGGAAATGATGTGGAAGTGTTCTCCTGTATTTTGTATTACTCTTACTGGTTGAATAAAGAGCTGCCTGGCTTATAAGATAGGTCAGCCCCACATTGGGCGCCAAACTGTTGTATGTGGGGGAGAGGTGTGGGTTATGTTCCCCAGCCGCCAGCCGCTGGCCCGCTCAGCCGCTGGCCGCCTGCACCCAAAATAACCATGAGAACGACATTCATTCAAACTCTGCCTAGCCCATTACCTCTAGCCTCTTCTTGGCTACCCTCACCTCATAAACTAACCCATTATAAAAGTCTATAAGTCACCATGTGGTGACTTACCGGAAAGGTCTAACCTGCATCCATCTGCAACGGGAGCCTCCTGGTGACTGGCTCACTTCCTTTCTTCTCCTCAGAAATTCCATTCTGTCTACTCCACCCACCTAAGAGCTGACCTATCTTATAAGCCAGGCAGCTCTTTATTCAACCAATAAGAGTAATACAAAATACAGGAGAACACTCCCACATCAGTAAAATGTATAGGATACCTACTAAGTTTCTGTCACTCTGTATATGCAGAAGTGTCTAGAACAGAGGAACAAAGACATGTTTGTATCAAACTAAATGAGAATTATGGTACTTCAATCAATATATAGACTTCTAGACTTTTTCAGGTTAATTAAACCCTTGACTAAAGGGAAAGCTGGATCCTTTAAGTAAGAATCTTGCTACTATACCTAAAAGTTTTACTATTAAACTTCCTCCACTCTTTTCAAGGTACCACAGAGTTTCATTAGAATGACTGTACACTTGGGAAAAATAAATTATGAGGCATTTAGAGCCTACTAAACTCAAAATTGATATTGAAACTGGGAGGATCTAAACATTGTAATGAATTATAGAAGGAGGCCTATGAAAATCATGAGGTCAATGCATACAATGTCCTGATAAATGGGAGTTCATGGGCACCTATAACCTATCTTTTGGTTATTTTTTCCAGTAATAGACTGAATTCATGGGAGAGACACACATACAAATTGACAGAACTCCAATATTGATTCCCTTATCTGAGGAATGGGGGTTATTATCCATGAAAAGATCAAATATAAGTTGCTATAGCTACTGTATATGAGAATATAGTAAACCAAATCACTAAAACATCATTGGTTTGATCATAGAATTTATACATCAAAGAAGGATTTGAAAGGTACAGGAGTGAAGTAGAAAAAAAACTCAGAGCCATGGTTTTTCTTTCAAAGAGCATGGGTATGATCTGAGTACTCATAAGATTGAGTCAATATTATCTGTAACTTCAGATGTAGGGGTCCCTCTGCTAGCATCAGAAATGCAAGTAGTTCATGGACATACATGCAGGAAAACATCTACACCCATGAAAAGATAAAGTTATTTTTTTTAAAAAAAAAAAAAAAGATGCAAGATGCAAGGGAGGTTATTCCCAACATATCTTCATAAAACTTGCTTATTTGGTCAGTGTATAATATAGCTTGTTCATGGAGAATGTTAATTACTTACTTACTGGATACTTAATCAGTACTAATTCCAGATGCTGTGCCAGATGTGGCTTATTTACTTAAACAGATACACAACTATTGATATTGAAAGTATCCTTTTCTCCACACCCTTCTATAGAGATGTAATTTGCTTTCATCTGGATAGAACAGCAGCAAGTCTTTACTCTTAACCTCAGGGGTATTTAATTCCCCAGCCTGAGTCATAACTTGGTCTGAAGGAATTTTCATGACAGGCCTTGTCCATAAAACATTATCCAGGTTCATTAAACTAAAGATACATTGCTGATTGTCCTGAGAGAATAGGAGATAGATTACAATCTCTGTGGGCTTTGATATAACATCAGAAGATGCCAAATAAGTTCAAATGAAATTTAAGGATGTCCCATCTTAGTGAAACTTCTAGGAGTCCAAAGTTGTGAGAGATACAGACCTCTAGACTGGACACAACTACAGCAAATAGGTATTTACAGCTACGGTTGCTAATGCAGGCCTATTACAGGACTTGTCATGTGAGCTATCAGTCATAGATGAATAGGGGGATTATTGTCCACCTTACTGCTAAACTAGATGAACTAGTAGATATTGGTAGATTCATTTTTTTTTTATGAGATAGAGTTTCTCGTAACAGACCTTAGCTGACCTGGAACTAGATCTGTAGACCAGACTGGCCTCGAACTCAGAGAGATCCCCCTGCCTCTCTGCCTCCCAAGTGCTGGGATTAAAGGCATGCACCACCACCGCCCAGCTGATATTGGTAGATTCTTAAAGAAAGGGAGTCGTTCTTTTTAGTTGTATAACTACACAGGTGGGCAGACAATGTACCTACCGGTTTCAGGCTTCAATGAATAGAAGGAAAATTTCTGGTATCACAGAAAACACTGGTTAAACTCAACAGATGAAAACAAAACTTAGGAGATGCATGTGAAAGGTTTGTAAGAAATAGGGTAAAGAGGATGGACAAGTAGAGAAGGAATTTAGGAAAGGATGGTTGTAAAGTGAGAGTAATCAGCATATATTTTGTACAAATGCAAAAATTTTCGCAGGACAAGTTTACTTAATAATATAACTTCTTTAAATTCTAGGACAATTAGCCAAAATAACAAAAGAAAACAAACAGCATTTTAAAAAGCCATAGGGAGAAATATTTTTTAAATTAGCTTTTCATAATTTCCAAATGTAAATATTCTGAAAAACAAATATTAGAGATAAAACAGCAAGTATATTAGGGAAAGACTTTATAAAAACCTTCATAAAAAGCCAATAGGGGTTTGTCTCTTGTAATGTTACATAAGATAAACTTGGACAAGAAAAAGTTAGCTTAATGCTTCTACAAAACAAAAGTGAAATATTTTAAAGTGTAAGAAATGCCAGGCAGTGGTGGTACACATCTTTAATCCCATCTAGATATATAAAAAGAAAAAAGAAAGAAAGGAAGGAAAGAAAAGAAGGAAAAAAGGAAGAAAGAAAGAAATGACAGGTGTTTCCCAAATAAAAACAAATAAACAATAAAAATAAACAAAACTGTGTCTCAAAATCATTATTCCATTTGAAAACATATGCACAAGTTTATAATTCATATTCAAAACTAAATTTGATGAATGAATTTAAACTTGAAGATCTAGTGATAAATAAATAATCAGATTGCCCTGGATTTCTTAGCTTTATAAATAAATACCAAGCAGAGACTTAAACAATCTTTCTCCTTATTTCAAAGTTGCATATTCTATTGAATGAAATCAAGAAAGATAATGTTGCTAACCTTATAAGATCTTTGAGAATAAGATATGCATGGAATTTGATCCCAAGTGTACCTCTACCCCTTAGCAAATATTTAATGATAAGTACAAGTTAGCTTATATAATTTTCACACAATATTTGAGCTGGCTTTAATATATATTGAATTTTCAAAGGGTTGATCAACTATCATTTTATCAGTGGTGAGAATGTCTATTCTCCAATATGCTAGTGGTGATTTTAAAAATGGGGTTGGTGCTGGACAGTAGTAGCACATGCCTTTAATCCCAGCACTCAGGAGGCAGAGGCTGGAAGATCTCTGTCAGTTTGATGCCAGCCTGGTCTACAAGACCTAGTTCCTGGTCTACAAGACACAGGCTCCAAAGTGACATAGAAACCCTTTCTCAAAAACAAAACAAAAAAAAACCACAAAAAAACAAAAGAAAATAGTATTGTTAAGTACCTATTTTCTCTAGACTTTTGATTATACAGTTTTATAAATTTATTTGTAGTTTAATAATGGAAGTTATATGTTTTTATATCTATAATTGGTTTAAAAATTGCTTCATTAGATTTATAGTATTTGTGTTATGATACTCTCATTTCTAACTCTTATAATGAGTATGATTAAACTATTTGAAGTAACCCCTGGAAGAAAGAGTTATTGATACAGCTGACTGAGTCACAGGATACCAATGAGCCACAGGAATTTCTCAATTTTTTTTTAGTCACTAGCTGTGAGCAACTGTTGGGGCAGGCCTCTGAAATTTGAGAGTTCTATTCCATCATAAATTCCAGACTAATGTAATGATGACTTGCCTCTTTGAAGAAAATTCTGTTAACATAATAAAACAATGTCAATTTTATTATTTCTTGTAAAATGTATGTTTGTAAGTTTTGTTTTCAAACTGATTATATTTCAAAATTCACCTTATTAAAGTAAAAGAAATAACATTTTTCTTAAAATGTAATTTTTCATGTATTTATTTTTCATTCATTTCACTTTTATATTTTGCAAATTAAGTAACAAAAGAAGAGACAGTGATCACTGTTATTCTCTTTATTCAATCAGAACTAAAAGTTGATATTGCTACACCTGTCACTGGGTTATTACTTGACAATTTTTTAAAGTTAGCTTCTTAAATGAATGGAATTAGAGAGTAGACAATTCTGTTATAGAAGCATGTAAATCTTGTATCTTTCATCAACATTGTCAAATGCTACTTGTCAAATGTTTATATTAACATTTTATCAAAATTTTAAATTCTATATAGTTGTTTTACAGAATATATATTATTGCATAAAGAAACAAAAATACATTCCCTTCTTCTCTATTTCTCTCTCTCTCTCTCTCTCTCTCTCTCCCTGAAATACGCAATTAAATTCCCAGAAACCCAACAATTAGGCATTTTTGACTCAGAATGCCTATCTTATCTAACCTGAATGACCTTTTATTGTCATGACTGGAAG
>JAQHUG010000036.1:978078-993453 GCA_028555095.1 Dicrostonyx torquatus
TGCAACTATATAATATGCCCCTTCCCAGTCCTTTCTCCAAATTATTCCATGTGTATTTCCTTGCTCTTTCAGATTTATAGCCTCTTTTTTACTATTTACATGTACATATGTGTGTATGTACATTAAAACCTAAAGATAAATGTTTTAGTCTGTATTTTGCTTATATATATATATATATATATACATATACACATGTATGTGTGTGTGTGGTGTGTGTGTATATATATATATACATATATATCTGTGTGTGTGTGTTTTCAGGTCTGACTATTTAGTGTTGGATAACCAATTATTGCGTTCTTCCCTATGGAAGCCTATTTCTCCTACTTTTCACATTTCTTAATTGTCTGTTTGTCTTTGTAAAGGAGTAAGTCCTGGTGGGTTTTCACCTGAGCACTTTTGCTGTGGGACAATGATCTTGTATCCTGTAAAGATTTATCTCTTGTACCTGTTTAGTAAAGTGCTTATTGGCCAGTATCCAGGAGAAAGTATAGGTGGGGTGACCAGGCAGGAAGTAGAGGTGGGGCAATGAGAACAGGTGAATTCTGGGAAGAGGAAAGGCTGAATTTGCAGTTATCACCCAGACATAGGGGAAGGAAAATGAGAATGCCTTGCTGCAAAAGGTCCCAAGCCCTATTACTAACACAGACAAGAATTATGGGTTAAGATGTAAGATATAAGAGTTAATAAGAAGCCTGGCTAACAGGTTTATAATTAATTGCCTCTGTGTGGTTCTTTGGAATTAAATGACTCTGTGACCTGGTGGGACAGAAACCTCTGTCAACACACTTTGGCATGTGTATTATTGAATCAGGTTCAGGAAGTCATATTGGTGAGATTTTATGGGTATAGTTTTACAGTGAACTCTATTAGACTCTGGCTCTTGCATGCTTTGATTTTCCTCCTCCACATTATTCTTGGAGTCTTTGGTTTGAAGTTGTTTTGCAAATTAACCATCAGGACTGGGTCCAGAGTTCTGCCTGTTGATTGTTGAGGTTTTCTGCAATTATCTTCATCTGTATTAGGACATACTGATTACACTGTGATAAACAGGTCATATGAGCTATGGTAAGGCATCAATTAAGAACTAAAGGGGAAGTACCAAAGAAAAAGCTTATCAGACAGATATCATGTATGTTTTTTTTGAAAAACCATTTACTCTACAATGTAATTTTAAATTCATTCTTTTAAAATTTAATAATAATTTATTTGAAAATGTATCATGAAACATCTAAAAAAGTAAAATTTCCATATTAATATAATAGACTAAATTATCTTATGAAAATAAAATATGTCCTTAGATAGTCTATCAAATACTCTGAGTTCTAAAGTTTGAAATGAATTTATATATTGTTCTTTTCATGGAGACATGAGATAAGATGGTCAATCTCTTAGTATCATACAATTCATAAAGAGAAAGCAATGTTGCCTCTGACTATTTTGAATAGTTAATGTGTCATTAAACTACTTGCAAAATACTTTTAAAGTTAATACCCTTTGTACTATTGTCTCACATAGTGAGACAATGAGTTTTATGTGTATCATGTATAATGGAATATGGGTGAGGAGTTACTTACAGAAGCAAAGCTAACACAAGGGCAGATACATCTCTAGAGCCCACATCAGCATGATCGACAACTCACAAAACCTGGAAAACTGAGGTATCCTTCACAGAGTGCCTGTAACTCAAAGGTTGTGAGTCTCCTCTCCAGGTTGTTCAACTGCTCTGAGATTCTTTTTGACAGTGTGGCTGTTTTTTATGTTTCTTCTATAAAGTTTGGCTGTTATCTGCTTCTTCCAGGCTGCTTGAGTGATCTGATCATGATTCTGCAATTTTTATTTTTCATATAGTCTTGGGTAATGAGGATCCTAGTAAATTTGGTCTTCCAGTCTCAGAGACACCTCCTTGTAAACATCTTGACTTAGAATACCATTTTGTCTTATTTTGTTTCACATGCTATGTCTTACCATGTTTCTCTTGGAAGAAACTGCTGTGCAACACAGAGTGATCAGTGAAGAGTGGCAAGTAGCTACAAAATACCCTATTAATTTACTTTCTATAGTGTGTGTTCTTAGTGTAAAAATAAAACTGTAAAACAAGATAGCAGAACAAAGTCAGACTAAACACAGCATGAGCATGTCAAAATCACCCTATCCTGACATGCTCATGTTTTCCAAATGCAAGTCATGTAAACACAAAGACCGGAGAGGATGGTGTCTGAGGAACATGAACTTGTAAAGAAATTTTTCAGAGGAAAAGTCAGCAAAAGCAAGTCTAAAGAAAGAGCATGTATTGAGCAAGTGGTGAGATTCTTGTGATGGTTGCAATGAGAGCTATTTGAAATTCATGGAATATTCAAGCAGCCAACTAACATTATTTAATTATCAAATTCTGTTGAACCCTGCCATTAACTTTATATGTAATATTCTTAAATTTGTTGTGCTTTGAAATAAAGAATGCAAAATACACATTTAAATTTCATACTATTATTTTTCCCAAATGAGTTCTATGAAAAGAAAGATACTGTTCAGTTAAGATGTATTGCTTATGTAAGAGTCAATAAAGATATAAGATTCAGTGGCAGAATTAGTATTCAAATAGCTATATTGTCTCTAAGGCATTTGAGCCTCATGAAGGAAGAGGAAATTTTATTGATCTGGGAAATGGCATCAGATTATGCTTATTGTGTATAATAAAGACTATTGATCTTCTCAACAGAAAAATTGCACTTTAAAAAGCCCATTTCTGAGCATCTGAAAATAAATGGTACTTTGTGAAGTTTTCAACATATTTTTTAGTCTTATTTATTTAATTTTATGTGCATGAGTATTTTGCCTGTGTGTGTGTGTGTGTGTGTGTGTGTGTGTGTGTACAATATGTGTGCCTGGTGCTGATGGAGAACAGAGGGAAACAAATTCCCCGGATTTTGAGTTATAACTGGTTATGAGATGCCATTATGGTGCGAGAAATAGAAAACATTGTCATCTCCCAGTCTTTCTAGACGTGCAAAGCACTTTTAATGGAACAAAAAGTGGAATTTGTTGAGAAATATTGTCTACCAATAGAGTAAGAAACCATAGCTATACTAAAGGCTTTTTATTAATAATCTGAATTAAAATATAAGTCCATTTAACTAATTTAACACAGGAAGTTTTTTATAATATATAATTTTATACTAGAGAATCATTTCTTCATTTTACTTATTAGGAGTGAGTCACACAAAAGGTGGAAGTGTTCACATTTAATAATTATAGCTGAACAGAAATTTGGAATGTGTTATTTAACTTTTAATTAATTCATTGAATGACAGGTTTACAATTCTGTGGATTTAGAAGCTCCTGAAAGAAATCAAACAATAATTTGTTGATTTCTAATTCATAGAAAGTTGAAGAAAGTGATTGAATTTGTTACTATGTTTACAAAACAGCAAATTAATGATCTTTACAAATTACTAAATTTAATTTTCTCAAGGAATTATTAGAAAATGAATGTGTTTCTTTCATTTTTTGAAATTTATTTTAAACAAATAATTATGATGTAAATTTGGATAATGAATATTGAGTTCTAATTCACTTTATTCTTTAGATATCTAGATAATTTCTTAGACAGATCTCAAAATCTGTTTGGAACACAGATGGAGACTATTTTCCAAAAATAATGTGCTTACCATGTGGCTAGGACCTACTTCAATTGGTAATGAAACATGAGAAACAAGATGTGCTGCTTCTGTGCCTGGACCTCAAATGACTTCTCTGTGTGGATCTCATGTTCTGTGCTGACAGCAGAGTTTAAAAAAAGAATATAAAAGAAAGAAACAATGCAGAAGTTTGCATATGCTTTGCTGAACCCTCAATTGACAACATAAAATAGAATAATGAAGTCCTTTAATTTTTTACCCTCCAAACTATTATACATGAAAGAAATAAAGCCCCTGTGTTTTAGCTATTTTTCTTATATTCTAGCTACTTCTTGGGAGGATAGCTTTTCTTATTTTCTTGAATAGAAACTTTAGTATTTCCTTAAGACAATCTTGGTTTAAGTTAAGGATTTATGTCTTGATTGGTTGGTGCCAGAGTAAGGAATGCTGTTCTTCACTAAAAGTGTTCATAAGATTTTTGTCAACAATTCCAGAGAAAGGAAACATGTCATTACCCACATTGTTGTTGTATAAGAGCAGTAGAATCATGAGGATGATACTATAAATTTGTTTTTGAAAACTGAGTTTTAGTACTATATTTTCAAGGAAGAGAAATTGAAAAGAAGTATAGATTGATGTGGGAGTCCCCTCTGTGTGTGGTGATTTCCATTAATGAATAAATGAAAAATGAATCAGGGGGATACCATGGATCCGTCACTGGAGTTATGTTACAAGGAGCGGGGCCCCTTGTTTGTCCTGGCTGCCCGGCTAGCTTACACCTGACATATCCACACAGAACTGTGTTCATTAAATCACTGCTTGGCCTATTAGCTCTAACTTTTTATTGGCTAACTCTTACATCTTAATTTAACCCATCTCCATTAGTCTGTGTATTGCCATGTGTTTTCTAATCAGCATCCATCTGAGGAGGAGGATCCATGGCTTCTCTGTCTCTGCCCTTATTCCTCCCAGAATTCAGTTCTGCTTTCTATGCCTACCTAAGGTCCACCCTATCAACTAGAGCAAGGCAGTTTATTTATTTATTAACCAATGAAAGCAACACACAAACAGAAGGACCTCCTATGCCAGAGATAAACAAGCTGTATCTTTACTGGTAGGCCACAACCTTGTGGTGATACACAGATTAATAGAAATGGGTTAAATTAATATGTAAGAGATTAGGCAATAGGAAGTTAGAGCTAATGGGCCAAGCAGTAATTTAATTAATACAGTTTCTGTGTGATTATTTTGGGTATAAGATAACAAGGGGAGTAAATGTAAATTTTTCTTTTAACAATAAAAAAAAAAAAGATAACTGGGTGGCTGGGAGAACAAGCAGGCCTTCCTCCTACAATAGACAGTTCTATAAGATGAAAAAGAATATAAACATTCTAAAACATTTGAATCTCAAATTTAGAAGAGGCAATGATATTGTAATAGTTTAGATAAATACTGTAAAACTTTAGATAAATTTATATTATATATAAGTAAAAGGGACTAGGGTGAAGGATTACTCAGTAAAATTCTTGTTGCAAAATCATGAAGACTCTCAGCAATAATCTTTTAAAAAGTCTGTTTTGAGCAATCCTGGAGAGACAGTGACAGAATGATTGCTGAGGTGGCTTTACAAGCTATCAAACTCCACTGCATGTTTAATAAAAATTAATTTAATTATTGAGAAAAGCAAACTATGGCATCTTCTGGTTCCATACACATGTTTATAATCCATCTGCACCTGAGTACCCACATGTGCACACATGCACACACATGATTGCACTGTTTATAAAATATATATTGTGCTTGTGTATTTTTTATAAATATTTATTTATAAATATATTTATTACTTCATCTGTAGTATCTTGTTACAGCAGCGCATAGCAAGCTGGGACCATGGTTAAGGACTTTGCCTTGCTAAGAGAGTGAATAACTTTTTTTGTTTGCACAATGGTTAGTCAGTGACCATAACAACCTTTGACAGGCAAGGGCTGTTATTATCAAATGTGCATTTTTCTGTTAGCTGGGTAACAGATCCACATTAATTTACAGCTGCACTTGTGGCACAGTACAGATATGAGTGATTCCTGCCTTAGAGAACAAGAAAGGAAGTTATGTGCATGCCTCCACACTTTCTTGGACTCTCTTCTAAACTCTGTTTTATGACAAGAAGCTCACTCTTAGAAAAAAAATTGTGAGCTGGAAGTCATAATTAGAAATGGCAGTGCATCTCTTACCATGTGTTTCTGCATAATTTTGTGAGAGAGAACCTTTATTCTGACCTCTACATCTGCCCAGAATGTTACATGCATAGGAGGAATGTCTAATGTCTTTAAGCATTAAATATTTATGGACTAGAATTTTAAGCACTTAACATTAGTCTAATATTTCTGTGTCTTTGTTTTTCCATTTATCAATAAAGAGTATAAAAACATTTAAAAAAAATATAGAAGCAACACTAATAGAACTATAACCATATCCTTATACAATAGTATACTTAGGCTAGAGATAAGAAATAAAGTGAAAATATCTGACAAAGGTACCAAAACAGTTAAAAAAAAACTCTTACATTTCTTTTTACATTTTACACAATTTTTGTAAAAATATTGAAGCAGTAAGGGAATATGATTCATGAGCAGATTTACATTATGGCTTCTCTATGTTTATCTTTATGAAAAATAAATTTTCTTGGCAATTTTAAATTAAATGTTCTTCACATATATTTTATTCTTCTTGATTGAGACTGTAATACATTGAAGTATCTTCTGGAAATTTAACATATGGATCAATTTTATCACTTTCCTAGAAAATTATAAATATTATTACTTTGTATTTCCTCCTGTTTGCCCTGTTGACATGAATGAGGCTCATTCTTGTGCAATTTGTCGTCTATTTTCTCCTGAAGTTTTATAATACAATATATTTTTCAAAATACTATATTTTGGCACACATTACATGTTCTTTTTGTATTTATTTATTAATATTAGGCTAATATCTTGGAACAATTTCTTTATTTGCCTCTCCTTTCATCCTCATTCCATTCCAATCTTCTTCACACGCAATTAGAGATTTTATAAAGTATTTAATATATAATTAAGGTGTTGATAGGCACTTTAATTCTTTACTGGCTGTTTTAGGTCCCATATTATAATAAATTAAAATTTAAATAAAGATAATTATATAATGGATTAATATGTCCTAAAGTGTAATTTCTATAATAATCAGAATAGTTCATATGCTCAACACTTATCTAGTTTTTATTTCTGTAACTGTGTATAATTCAAACTGCCTAGTTTTAAACTTGTTGGGTTTACCAACAGTCTCTTGTGAAACAGTTCAGTGAAATACCAATTTGTTAAACTGAAGGTTTGAAATGAAATTATACTTTTATTTACTGATAGTCAAGGCCAGTTATAATTGCATAAAACTATCTACCCTATTTTATGTTAATTATAAACAAATAAAATTTAACTTATTTATTTTATTTAATTTGAGTACACGTGAACAATATAACTTTATCTTAGATATAATAAAATCATTTCTCAAATATTTAGAACACTTTAAAAAGACAAAAGACCATCAAAACATTAAGTACAAAAATAATTCCAAATTAAACAAAAGTAATATGTATTCTGAAATATTAAAGACAATTAACTTCCTTAGAAGAACAATATTATAATAATGACTATATTTATACATCTTATAACATGTGGAATATTTATGATACAATTTGTTTATAATCTATCTTTTACTTAATATTTAAATAATTACAGCACATTATGTCAAAAGTTTAAGTTACTAGTATCTCTATATCAAAGATCCCAGTCATGTCTACAAAAACTATGATTATGTATTACACATTATCATCAAAGAAGTTATATGCGTGCATACATTTGTTTTATGTATATCAGTATTTAACAAAAGCAACTCTGAACATATGCTTTGTAGAATGAGTTCTGAATTAAAGAGGGAACTCTTAATGAATCTTCACAAATCTAAAACTGGTGTAGGAAGTAGACAGAGAAGGAGGCGGCAGAAAAAACTGAGTTATGAAGAGATGTTCATCACTTAGGCATCAGTGTTAGCAGAAGAAAGCAGTTGATCCCTTCCTAGGATTGCAGAGAAAGAACATATTGTGCAATTATGTCCTGTAGTGGATATATTGTTGGCATTCAACCAATTAATAATAACAAGAATGAAAACAACTTTGTCTGCGATAAGAATAAGACTTCCAATATTAGTCACAGTCTGCTTAGCTTCAGGTTGGCTTAGATAAATGTAGTAAAGACAAGGAAAACATCCCACTCCACACTTTTTGGCTAATTTAATATCTTTGCTAAGTGCTTAGGTAGTACAGTGACAGACACAAAGAAAAATGCAGAGACTGATTGCTCTGACAGATAAATAGAGTCCATTTTAGCACAAAGCAAAACCTTTCTAATGAGATGTGAATACCTGGTTGCTTGCCATCCATCACATATGTAAGTTTAAGTAGTATTTTAGTAATGAGTTAGAAATGGATAATATTTCTTAATACTCAAGCTGCATTCTCTACAACCTGCTATAAATGGCTCAGCCTATAATGTCTACACTGACAATCATAGCATTCTGGAATAGTTCAACACTTCCTAGTGATCTTCCCACACTGCATCTGTGCCAAAAACTTTGAAGTATGCAATTTAAAAATGCTAGAGTCATTCAAACTTCAAAAACGTTTTGTAAAGTATTTTTCTGGCATACTACTGAAGACCTATAACAGTTCTTAGCAAATGTCAATCTTGTAAGTATTTAGCTTAGTGCTGAGGAGGCATGTACTACAGATACAAATGTTGCAATGCTTCTAATTTCATAAATTGATTCCACTACAAATAAGTTCCTATGGGAAGTATACACTTACAGTAAACCTCTGATTAGTAAATTACGTGGAAAATACTTCATCACCTAATAGTTAACCAAAATAACCTTCAATGTAATTATACATTGTAGTATTTAATGGTACAAGAGAAATGAAAGAAACATGAGAAAGACAGTATTGGACAAAGAGACACTAAGAATTTTCTGAGGTACTAGACAAATTCCTTGCTTGCTAGACAATCATGAGTAAGATTTTTCCAGAGATAACAAAAGAATGTTATTGGAGCATACAAAAAGCAAGACAGTATGAAAACAGCATCATAATTATGTCTTTATTCTTTAGTGGCGAGTGAAATAGTGAATTTGAGTAAAACCTGATAATTACTATATGCTTGGACAGAAGTGCTAAGGACATTGTTTTTCTTTCAAGTTTTCAGACTAGATCTCATATCTCAAACTCATTTACAACCTTCCTGCTCCTGAGGATGACATTGACTCTGAATCTCCTCTGTCTATTTACATACTTCTAGGATCACAAGTCAACATGCCGGTTTAAGAAGTACACTGGAATTGAACTCAGCACTTCATAGTAGGCTCTCTACTATCTGAACTACATCTCCAACTCCAGAACTTCTCTTGTCATCATCTGTAGCCTCCCAAATTAAGGGAAAAATAATTTTATACATACTGTATGTGGATTCCTGAATAAACTCACACAAATTTCCAAAGCAAACTAATCTAAATGCCATTTCTCTTGATGTTTAAATAAGCCACATGTACTAGAGAAATGATCAAGCCAATGTTGTTAAAATAATGCACTAATGTTTTCTTACAATTTTGCTTTCTACCTTTTCTCCAAATAATATGACTCTTATCAAAGATTGACAGACTTCTTAAAGGTTTCCTATTATTTGTGCATTTTTCATAGAAAGTTAAATCTATCATATTTCATAGCACAAATAAATGTGTGTGTGTGTGTGTGTGTGTGTGTTTTAAGAGCACAGTATCCACTGCATTCAAAATTCAGGAATTTAAGACACTGTTAGTTGTAGTCACAGTGCCCTTTAGAGTCACTGAGTTTGCCTTAATGATAAGCCTAGGTTTTCTGTGCTGATTAGTTTTTGTTTGTTGCTGTTGTTTTTCAAGTTGACAAAATAGAGAGTCACCTGGGAGAAAATAATCTCAGTTGAGGAACTGCCTCCTTCACAGTGGTCTCTGGGAATGTTGCTGGGCATTTCTTCACTTGCTGATTGCTTGATGTAAGAGGGTCCAGCCTTCTGTGGGCAGTGCCATTTCTAGGCAGGTGGTCTTTAGCTATATATATATAAAACCTTTACCTTTTACTTTGGGTGATTTTTTAAATTGATTTTAATTGAGCTCTACATTTTTCTCTGCTCCCCTCTCTCTCCCTACCCCTTCAACCCCCCCCCCAAGTTCCCCATGCTCCCAATTTACTCAGGAGATCTTGTCCTTTGTCCTTTTCTACTTCCCATGTAGATTAGGTCTATGTATATCTCTCTTAGTGTCCTCAGACTTACATAGATCTATGGTATATTTAAATAAAGCATTTGTGACAGGGGCAGTTTCTGTGCTTTACTGGAACAATGGATCATGGTTAGCTGGAGCTGAGAAATTAGGCATGGTTAATAAAAGACAAGCATCATTGAGGGAAAATGTGGTAGTAAGTGCTTTCTTAGCGTCAGGACATAGATGTTATGGTCCAGAGGGTTCAAGGCTGCAAGCTCATCAAACTGTGAGTGGAATTTGAAAATCACTTCTAGGAATTTTGCACATTTTGCTGGTTTTGCAGGTATGAAATGGTCAAGGAGAAAAGCTGGGACTTGGCACTCTATGGCAGGTTGGAGCTTTCCTGAAGAAAGACCAGGAGAGGCCATAGTTTCAGTTGTAGTGGAAACCACAGGATGGAGAACATCACAGAAAGATGCTGAGGGATTTTAGGCACAGTGTGGTTGTGTCAAGAGCCTTGGAGGTGAGCAGGTAGCTGAGCATCCCCTGAGCAGGTAGGGGCTAGCTGCAAAATATGAGAATGTAACTGAGCAAGCTAGGGGTAGTGTCAGTTCGAGTAACTGTCTTGCTTTGTTGCATTGGCTTCCTTAGCAGATGGACAAGAGCTTGTGATATGAAACAAACCTTTCCTTCCCACGATAATTTTGGTTAATACTCTATTTCAGCTGAAAGAAAACTGTTGAATCTCTAAACCATGCCCCAAACCAACCCGCTGCTTTTAGAATGTTGTTTTGTATAAATTTTATTACATTGTAACATTTCATCATTGTTATATTTTATAAAGACTAGTAAAAGACATACATCCAGAGATTTTTCCTTGCATTTTTATTTTTAAAATATATGTCATTTTATTGTTTTGTTTTACCTTACAAAGTAATTTTTTCTCTTGAATTTTTTAATAATATCTAGGTATGTATTTCTTTTTTATTTTAGCTTTATAATTCATTTTGCATGCCAGCTACAGATCCCATTTCTCCCGTCCTCCTGTTACTACCCACACCTTTCCCCCAACCCACCCCCTATCAACTCTTCAGAAAAGATAAGGCCTCCCATGTGGTATACACAAAGCCTTGCACATTAAGTTGGGGATAGGACCAAGCATCTCCCAACTGCATCAAGTCTGAGCATTGCATCCCATCAGAGGGAATGAGCTTCCAAAAGCCAGATCATGCACCAGGAATAGATCCTTGTCCCACAGCCAGAGACCTAGGGATGTATTTCATTTCTTGAGTCTTTACTGAGGAAGTCCGAGGCCCTCTCTAGCTTGTATGAAATAGGAAATTATGTATCAATATGAGTTTGATTTGAACTCTGCAAAAGGGAACAAAATGATTTCCATAAAAATTTTCCTGATAAAAATGGATAAATAACTATTGAAATGACAATAAAAGCAATCCTTTGTGTAAAAATATTACTGGATTTGAATTACTTCATATCTTTTAATCTTTGTTATAGGTAAACCTGACTTTGACAATAAAAATGAATAAAATGCATTTGGACAATTACAAAAATAATGAGAAACATTAATAAATGACATTTGACAGAGGCATATAAGGAAACATGGCTTGAAAAAGTGACCATTTATAGATCAGTTGCCCCTGTTGTGATATATCATAGATTATTAAGAAAATTGTACAGCGACAGACCACATCACTTGAAATTAGTTAGCAAACAAAGGAAATGGAGACTATGTGTAATTAATGATGGCAGAGAAAGATGTTGATTCAATGGAAGATGCTTATAGATTATGAATGAGAAACAAACATAAAATGATTAAGAAAAGTACTCTGTGTATTTGATGAGTATATAAACCAAGCCAGAGAATAATTACAGAAGGACTACTATCAAAAGAAAACCAGATAATTATTGAGCAACAATGAAGACAAAAAGATAACATTCCATAACACAAAGTGAGCTACAGAAAATCTGTAAGAACCACTTTCAATACATTTGAATAAAGTCTAATACAGCTATTAATTTTCAGGTACACAGAAATTAATTTCTAAATCTCATATTAGTCCATTTTTATAGTTGTAAGACCCTGGGTAATATGCTTAAAATTGGAGTTTCAACTACCTTCCCACAAGAAGCATAAGATTTGATAAGAAGGACTATCTAAAGAATAAAACCTGTCCATCTTTGGCTATAATAAAAATGTTGAGTAGAACTCTTCAGTAACTATCACATATTTAACAACTAATTATCACGCAATCTTGGGATTGTCTATTCTGCTTATTATGATTTTTCTGACTACCATAAAGTCAGTGAACTGAAACATATCAAATTAGATAAAATAGTGCATCCACATTTAGAATAAGTAGAAGGCAGTCAAATAACTATTAATTTTGAAGCTCAGTTAAAATTATTGTAATGAATTTAAGTAATATATAACATTGAAAAACTTATGTGAAAAATTATTGAAAATTACATATAAAATAAATAAGTAAATTCAAAATAATTCTCTTGAACTTTTTAAATGTTGTCTTATGTATGTCTATGTCTTAAAGAAAATGTTTACAATGATGCTAATAGTTACTTCCATTAATTCCCTTGATAATAAATATTTTCAGTAATTAACAACTTGGTATTCTTTTCAATCTTTCTGGGTACTAACATTAGCCTTCCACATATGGTAATTTTTTCGCACTGCATTCAACCCCTGACATCAATATTCTTTTTCTATTTTAAGTAGAATTCCTAGGGATAATAATTGTTTAATTTTTCTTTGTTGGAAATTTACACAGAAATTTTAAAACAACCAATGAAAAAATCTTATTTGTTATGCTCATAATAGCATATTGCATTAATCAAAGCTTCATTTAGATAAATTGAAACCAGTTCAGTTTCCAATTGTCAAGCAAGAGAATACAAATGTTGTGCAATTGTATAATTGATTTTGTGATTCAAACAAAGGTTCTTTGGTGGAGATAATTTATAAACTCTGATGAAAGTGGTAAATGAGGTTCTCCTTGGAAAATCAAGAATATCCTCATTGAAAGGTGGAACTTAATGGATCCAGTACTATGATGAGCATAGTTTTTTTCCACAAAATATATTTCCTAAACACTTTCTTATATTTATAATAGTTAATTGCACTTACTCTTTCAAATATATATTACGGCTTTTTTCACTTTACAAAAAGAGGAAGCTGTGAAGTAAAGGGAACATATTGAAAACTAGGAGCATTCTCAGAGTAAAACACATTAATTTTTTTGTCTGATATCCCAAAAAGTCATTGCATTGTCCATTCTGGGTGAAGTTTAAACATTTCATGTATAGTTGATATAAAGTAACTGTAGTAAATGTTCCTGACCTTTATTTTAGGGTGACATTCATATTATAACACAATTAATCAAGAACGTTCACATAGTATATATATATATATATATATATATATATATATATATAATTTATTCTTGTTTATAGTCTTCATTTTTTGTTGCAACATATAGCTTGATGGTGTCAGTAATAATAATATTTAGACAACAATATCCTTCAAGGCATCAGGTGAAGTCCCTGGTGATGTCCCTTTTATTCTGACATTTATACTGACTTCATTTATGACAGACTGAAGGTGATGAACAGGTCCTAGCAAGAGGTCACCTTGTGTCAATGCTGGTATACAATCTGTCAGATGCAGGGACTGTATGTCTGCTAATGAGGAATTAACTAGGCAGAATGTTGCTATTTGACTGTTTCCATGCATTGCAAACCTGTTAAATAATGCTAATCAGGTGTTTATTAAGTGAAACCATTATGGCAAACTTGCTGCAAATCCCCCCATATGTCAGAGGGGTTGTAGCGTATTATTCATCCATTTAAAAGCCAGATTAATAAGCCATTCACTGAACTTCACTTTCCTTAGCCTTCAGCTATGCCTTAGAATCAAGGTTATACTATTTTAAGCTTTTCAGTTTTTCTTTAAGTGGGCACTAATAATACAAAAAAATATATAAGGCTAGATGGTGCTTCTAGGAAAACAAACTTTTCAACTTACTTCTCTATTATAAGTCCATTTTTTATTTAGGAATCTAAACGGAAACAAAATTTATATAAGGAGAATCGATTGAATTAGTGACTTGTTTGATATAAATTTGCCATATGACTGGAAGGACGTTAAAAAAACAGGACAACTGAAAATTGTGAATGTTTGAGATATACTTTGGTGGTACTATTGTGGAGACATGTAACATCTAGTCATGTAAAACTGTTATCACTTGTAAAATACTTTAAAAAGTCAAGGAGGACCCTGTGAGTGTGGATATATCTCCATCTCTCTCCATCACATTCCCTGCATCTCTAGATCAGGAAATATTATTTTGGAGGGGGCAATATTGTCAGTGCCAGAATACCAGGAAGTCTGCTGAAAATGGTCTCTTATATAAATCAATGCATTTGGTAGATAGAAAAACGACAATAACAATGGTCATGTTAACATGAAAGGCAGGCAGAAATTTTGTGTGGTCTCAACCATAGACAAAGAACTACAGGCAATTTCAGACGTGAGAGAAGAATTATTCTCTCTCAGGGATGAACATCTTTGCCAATTATCATGTTTCTTAAAAAAATACATTCAATGAATTGATTAAATAAATGAATCCGAGAAAACTGTGAATTGTGAATTGAGATACAGGTTTAAAACGTTACATGACCACCTGAGGTTTAATAATAGTCCCCATTCATTAGTTGATTTCAATGTGCTGAATTGTTTTCATTTGCATGCTTTAAAACCTTCTTAAAAATCAGTCCAGTTATGTATGAAAATTTCTCTTGCATGCAGGAAGTGTTTTAAGGAAATTTGTACTCTCCAGAGGTTTGCCCTAGATATACTTTAGTCTAGGCTCCATTTCTAAATCTGATCATTTTGTCTGTGCTCTAATGACTTCTCTAAGAAGTTAAGAAATAATGAATTTTGGAATAATTTCACAGGAAGTTATTGTATTAAGTTATTTAACAGAATCTAACTATAAATTGCAGCATAACCATTTACATACTTTAAAAAATAATATAGGGTAAGGCTCTATTAAGATTGTGAATTATAATCAATGGACAGCAGTAAATAAAAAATTCCAGACATCTTTTATGAAATCACATTTTGAATTGTTCCAATTATGCACAAGGCTCTGTATCTCTAATAAATATTAAAGAAACTGGATTCCTCAATGGATCTATTTACTTTTGGAGATCTTTCTACCAATTTTCAAGGCAATGGATATGCTTCTCCTTGAGTTGCTGTACTACCAATAGTCTTATATTGGTTCCTGGCAGTGATAATTTATGAACATTGTCATACACCTATTCCATTGGTAGCCTCTTATTTTATCCCTTAATACTAATATTGGTTGCCTTTCATTACATTTGG
>JAQHUG010000036.1:1000644-1015100 GCA_028555095.1 Dicrostonyx torquatus
TTTTAATCTGGCTCATTTAGTTTATCATGGATCCCTAGACTATCCCTCTCGTGAGTACTGATCCTCCCGGCAGTGGCATGGATCGGTTCTCTCTCATGGTAAGTGTCTCAGGTTGGACCAAACATTGACTGGCAACTCCCATAATTTCTTTGCCACTTTTACCCCAGCATATCTTGTAAACAGAACAAACTGTAGGCCGAAGATTTTGTGCCTGGGTTGATGCCCCAATTCCTCTACTGGAAGCCTTGCAAGAGATGGCTCATTCAGTTTCCTTACTCCTCCACTGCTAGGAATTTAGCCTAGGGTCACCCTCATAGATTACTAAAAGTTTCCATTGCACTGGGTTTGTACCTCTTCCCAGAAGTCTCCCCAGTCCAGTTGTTTCTCTTTGTACCCTCTTCGTCCATCCTCCTCACTTGATCCCTCTTATCCTGTCTCCTAGCCCCAAAACTTCCATTTATAGGTTTTTAGTTTATGCCTTTAAGAATCTGCTAATCATTTAAAATAGAAATATATTTGAAACGGAACTGCTACATATTTTTTGAGAAAAAATGGGGAAGTAAAATAATGAATGCAAGAAGATGGTGAGTTGGTGATAGACAGGTAGATAGATAGATAATATTATAGATAAATCATAGATGATAGATACATGGACAAATGGATGGATAGATAGATTTACCACATGGAAATTGTGTGCATATTTGTGCAGGATATATGCATGTGTGTGTGTTTGTGTGTGTGTGTGTGTGTGTTGTTATTTGAGAAAAAGAAAGAACTATATGTTTAATCCTACACTTTATAAATGTTCAGAATACTCAAGTGTAGAATCACTTCATAATGAAATCATAGACCTCATGCAACCACACATCAGACTAATGCAAATGAGTTTGGCAATAATCCAAATGTAATAATTCTACTGGGATTATGTAAGTTTTCAGATTTTTTCTATTTATTTTCCACCTCCCCTGCTGTTTTACCTGACCTCAGCCATTTCAAACAGTCACTCATTTAGTTTAAACCCCACAAAACCATGGAAGCATACAAAATAGATAACAGAGTCACAGGCCCCGTCAATTATACTCTTCCTGTCTCTTAAATAAATCGACCTCACATTCAGGTGAATTGACTTTTATGAAAAAGTCCCTTGAACTCAGTCTATTTCTGACAAGTAGAGCAAATACAATTTATAATATTACTAAGATAACAAAAACCAGCACTGCTTTCTTTAATAATAATTTTCTGCTCTCATGTAAATGTGCTTTTCATCTTAATTGTCTAGATTGACACAGCCAAAGACAAAGACCCAGACTCACACACTGGGCTCCTATCAGTTTTATTAGAAAATGGGCTTCATTGTCCAGCAGAAGAAAGATTTTTAAGGGACAGGGTGGAAGAAAAGTTTGAATACAGTAAGATAGAGTACAACTGTGAAAGTTACATAGTGTTATTAAAACAGAATGTGCTACAAAAGATATATATATATATACATTATTTTAAGGACTTGATCTTCAGATATTAAGAAAATGTACTTTTGATGGTATAATGGTATTTGTCTTATGAAAATTTTCTCATTTCTGTATGTCATATTTACATATATTTAAAATCCTGTGTTAAGATGAGCTAACTTTATTCTTAAAAATATAAATAATGTTGAAAATACAATAAAACATTTTCCAATGATAACAGAAGGCAATTTAAAAATGATACGTTGTAAAATTATTTTCTTTAGAAAAGTAACTACAGATCATATTGTTAAGGAGTAATAATCAGATTCTACATGCATACAAATTTTATGCTTTGAAATATGCATCAAAATTTTATTTCAAGACAAATTTGAAAATCTACATAACCAATAATTGAAATATATCTATTATATTGTATTATTTATTAAATGTCGGTTGTATTGCCGGCATAAATTTATGTGTATTGTGCATGTGCAGTGCCTATGGACAACAGAATAGACTATCAGATTCCCTGTAGTTGAGCTATTTGTTATTTTGAAGCACTACATGCGTGCTGTAAACCAAAACTAGATCTTCTACAAGAGCAGGAACCATTTGTTAACTGCTTTTTCACCTCTCCAGCCCCCTGGGTGTTGATATCTGATTACTCAACTTAATTACATTTATTGTTAGTGTTTCCTTCTACAATTCATTTTTGTTTTGTGTTGTAAACCAAAATATTTTAAACTGACTCCTATACTCTAAGAGAAAGTGTCCTATAATAAATGGAATTTAATGTATTTAGTCAATTTGAGAACTTTTAAAGTTATCAGGCATCATAGATTCAATTCTCCCATCTACTTGAACTTTATTTTCTCAGTTCCCCTTCGTCTAGTAATCATCGATGTGTTTGACTTCCCTCATACAGATTTAAATCAGAAAGGATAATCTTCATGGTGGTCGATTGCAGAACTACCAGAAAATCTGGAGCCCCATTCTTCTTTTAGAAAAACTTGACCAATCACTGTCAAATGAAGGTGACTACAAAAATAGAAACACCCAATGCCCGTTACATTTCCTGGAATCAAATATCAAATCAACCCTCCCTAATTTCACCATTAAGGTGCTCCATTCACCCTAAATGTGTGCTTTCAAAGTGATGAAAACAGAACAGTTTGAAAATTAATGGGAAAAAAAGGAACTAGATCACCAAGGTTGAAATGTAAGTTCACTAGGAAAACTACTTACTTTCTCAGAAAAAATAATTAAAATTATATTATGCCAAGGCCGTCTTGTCAAGTTTACTGCTGGCAAAAGTGTGACTCTGTGAGAGTGTCGAGTAAAAAGAGCAAATAGACCTGAAATTTCCCATTGGAAACATCAGCCAAGAGATGTGGAAAGCCTGGAAGCAGGTATACCTGCTAAATGATAATTCTCCAAGGCAGGTAAACATCAGAATTTGTATGTAATGGAGTGTGAGAAACAGAGTAAAGGCAAAACTTCCCAATAATAGAATACTGGTTCTATAGTAGGAAACTTATAAGGACAACTGATTCAAAGATGTGAAATAAAAAAATAAAAAGGATATGAAACTACATTAAATCAATGCAAACCCACAGCAGAAAGAATATCTAGGACACTTTTTTAGAGGTTAGTTTATACCATATCGTTTAAATTTTCACTGACTCGTAAGGTTTTGTAGAAACAAGATACTTGAAATCATTTAATCATGTGATACTGTAGAAATAACAATTAAGTCATAAGAAGATAAGAACACTGATGGTAAAAGACGTATTCAGAAATAGCAATTGCTAAGCGTGTCAGAAACTAATATATAATAGGACATGAGCTGGTAATTATTATACAACCCTTATAGAGATAGGAAAAGGAAGAAAGCTAACTCTGAATGTTTAAATGCTTTCATCTAAGAAGTGTTGGGTTCTTGACTCAGGCAGAGCCCAAACTCTGAAGTGATATGAGGGCTTGTAATGTAAATTACATTTTATTTTGTAAGGAAAAGAGAAGATAATTGTAATGTTAAACAAAGACAAAGAAAATTTTTATTTGAAGCCACAATATTCACAGAAAACACAAAGGATAAATGGCAGAGTGTTTGTTGATCAATGGCATCAAGTAATTTCTTGATGTCCATCAAAGAAAATACGTAATTTTCTTTTACAATTACCTTAGGGAAGTAAATGAAGTAATCACTAACATTCTTCTGTTACTTAAATGTTGTAGGTTAATACTAATCTAAAACTATATTTATACTACTATCTATGAATATTTGGCTTTATTTACACACACAAACATACACACACAAACCACATTTTCAAGGAAATAAATCTGCATATGAAACTATTATAGTATGCTCAGCAGTGGCTATCTATAAATGTACTTGCTTGATCCTTAAGATTTTCATTTACATTGTATATCATCTGAGGGAAAGTAAAAAATAAAATCCTTTTGAAAATCATTATTTAAGTATGTGTTAAATGTACATTATTGCCTTTCAAAACATTTTACAAGGAACTTATTCTTAGGCAATATAAAGAAAATGTAAAGTTAAAAATCTTATTATACATATAATTTCACAATAGCACAGTGCTAAACAATAAGCCTTCTTTAAGCTTAAAGTAAACCCAGAAATTCCTTGCAAAGACTCAGATAAATCATTGTAAATTTAAAATTATTCTACACAGGAGAAATTGCGGTGCTTGACATAACTTGATGCTTCTTCATAAATGCTGCATTTGTACGGAAAGTAAAAGAGTTGTTTTCTATGAAGTATATGTGTTATCTCAGTGTTCAGGAGGATCATGAGGTTCAGGTGGTGGGCCTAGGCTAAACAGTGACTCAGGAGGACCCAGACAAAAGGAACTAAAAAAATAATGTACAGAAAGACTAAAAGTTAGAATATTAATAAAAGAAAAGGGAAAAAAAGAAGTACAAAATTATAAACAACAGAAATTCTTATCAGAGGCTAGATGGGGAGGAGAAGGGGACTGGAATGTGAGAGGTAACAAATACAGCAATAGAATTAGGCTGGGACACTAGCTTCTGATGTTCAAATTACAGTCAATAAACTATGATTGACAACCATAAGCTTTAGCTTTGAATTTTTATGTTTTACTATTTGATACCTTCATCCATTTATAGAACAAATTTTAGTCATTTCTCACCTTCTTCTCCATTCACACCTTCTTCTCCATTCACACCTTGTTCCCTCTTCCATCGGACTCCACCAATTCCCATACTACTCTCATGTCTGAAAAGCCACTGAGTTGAAGTAGAGTCTTCCCCATGAGAGGATAGAGGAACAGTTACTTAAGCAAGGTTAAATTTAAGTAACAGAAAACTGAATAAAATGTCTCTTGATCTTCTTCAACTATCAATTGCTAACAGAGCTTCTAAAGATAATTTTCAATGACTCTAAACCAAGAAAAATAAATAAAATTAGCAGTAATTAGTGTAATCGGTGTTCTAGATACCTTGACTTACTGGGTAAGTGTTATTGTATGTCTCTTGAAATATTTCAGTAATGTAAATGCATATATGTGTCCTGAAATGTTATAATAACACGCACCATATATACACATATGTATATATGGTGTGTTGTTTGTGAATTTAAAATTAGTTAAAGTCATAATCCTCAAATGGTAGAATGGATTCCTTGCTTTCTTTTCTTCCCTTAAAAGACATTGAAAGTATAAGAAAGAATCATACAACTTATAAATTGAAAATTTTATAAAGATCTATCTCATATAATGTCAACAAAGTCAAAGTCAATAGATATAAATTCCTCTTAATATTCACCAGTATGTTTGTTTTTACTTTTTAATAATGTGTATTAATGCAGATCTATGTGAGAAAGTGTGCATGGGTAACTTTCCTGTACATTTTTCCATCTATATTCATACAAAGGTATTCCATTTTTACCTTTTGTACTTTACTTCTGAATTCATGACCCATATTCTTTTATCTGATAAAAGCAGGTAGAGTTGTGGAACTTCAGACTCCTACAGATGAATTGTATGTCCTCTGCTATGATATCATAGCATAATGAGATTCCTGGCATGTAATAGGTACTTTGTATATTTTTCCATACGTGAATGTTTTAAGTTATTAAAAAAACAAATTTAGAGAACAGCTAAGAAGTTGCCTATAAAATTTCTGGTTCAATTTTTATATCCTCATCTTTAATCTTCCTTTTCTCCTCTCCAGAAAGCAGTGAGAAACAAATAGGACTTTAACCAGGAGTGCGCTTTACTACCATTTTGCATTACATGTCGTCTGTATCTTTATGACTTTAATATTACAGTCCAGTTTCTCAGTTTATAAACAGAAGAGATACCACACATTCACAATGTATTCCCTGATTATAATGAACACCGAAAGAGTATCACTGAGAATAAAGGCATGGAAATCTGAATATTTTCTATCTTTTTAATTTATCAGTGTATTCTTTTATATTTATTATGTCACCAACATGGCTAATTATATATAACAATAGAAATTTTACAAACTTTGGAAGAAATAAAGGCTATTTTAAGACTTCCTTCTTGTTATTAGTAGGTTTGGTGCTAACAACACACATTCTAGATAAACTTAAAAGAACTAGTCATAAATGAATCTATATTTCCCCTAATTAATAAATATCCTGCTGTGAATATCTAATGATAATGTACTAATAAGAAAAATCAATAAATGTATACTGACAATCAACGTAATTGGGATTGTAGAGTAGAAAATGACATGTTGTGCATTGATCCTTTAGCAATCTTCTAAATGAAAAGAAAAAGGAAGCTAATTATTTTAGTAGGTAACTGAAAATGATAAGATTAAAACAAACTAATTATATATTCTTGAATAGCTTTCTTTAATGAAGTAAAATCAAGGAGAGAGAAGAAGGTTCAGGCAAAGATATACTCAGTTTTACTAAGTGTAATACAATCACCATCCGTTTGACTATCTTTAAACCATGTTTAGAAAAAGTCAATGCATCAAATATTATTGAAGCGAGACAGAATGACACATGTATGATGACAGTATCCTAAAAATACAGGTTTTTAAAATTTGTATATGTGTAATGCTGATACTGAAAATTAAGAGTTAAATTGAAAATAGAATTTAAATGTCTTCTTTTCTGCTAATAGTAACATGCAAAATAACATATCTATGCATGCAGTAGTTTATAAAATAGACCTATTATTTAATAAAACCTATGTAACTGAGTAACTTTGACAGAGTAAAAATTAAAATTAATCTTATTTCACAAGTTTTTATGTATTTCAAGACAATCTTATATGAACCTGCACAAGCTGGTTAGTTATCATAGAGTCATTTTAAATGGATACGTGGCTCAGCAATTGGGAGCCTTTTCTCTCTAGTAGAGTGGATGTAGGGTCAGTTTCCAGCATCCAACTCTGGCTCCTTACAACTGCTTGTGGCCTCAGATCCAAGGCATCTGACACCATATCCTGACGTCCATGGGTATATGTACTCAGGTACTCAAACATTCACAGTGACAGACATATAAACATCTTCTAAAAACACTTAAGACTAAACATTTTAAAAGATTCATTTTATAAATGCTATGTTAACTATTCCAGGTAAAGTTAAATAAAAATATCATATATGGTTATATCTATATTTTATTATTATCATATCATTTTATAATTCCAATTGTGTCTTGTATGATTAATTCAAATGGCTGATAATTAAACTGATCATAAAATGACACATATCATTGTAACCTAAATATTGCATTTACACAGAAGGTGTTTATAATTAGTAGTAGTTTCTAGATTTCGTTCAGTCATTACATGTTACATTTACATGAATCTCTGTATGCTAACATTTGTTTTCTATAATTTTGAATAAGTATAAAACTAAGGTGGTGAGGGCTGGAGAAGTGGCTTAGAGTTTAAGAAACTGGCTTTTTTTTTTCCCAGAGGTCTTGAGTTCAATTCCTAACAACCATATGGTGGCTCATAACCATCTATAATGAGATCTGGAGCCCTCTTTTGGTGAGCAAGCATACATTCAGGGAGAACACTATATATAGTAATTAAATAAATCTTTTAAAAATTAAAAATAAAAACATTTTTTAAAAAAAGATAAACAAAAACCAAACATTCCTGCCTAAAAGGCCAAAGGTGGTAAACCCTATTGAGTTTACCACAAGAATCACAAAGCTTTCCAGGGCCCGACTCCTTAGTAGAGTCATTACATGTTAAAATTTATATATCTCTGGTTGCTAGCAACATCCTTTCTTTTTTACCATTATGAATAAGTATAAAAAAGGTAGAGGACTCTTTTGTTTATCACAGGAAATACAAAGCTTTTCAGGAGCCAACATCTTCCAATAAGAGAAAAAATATATCTGTATCTATCAAATGAGTGAAACTGAGGTCACAGGAACTACACAAATTTGGTCTTTTCAATGGCTGAACAAAATATTCATTGTTAAATAAGGAAAATAGAAAAGGGAAAAACGAGTTATATGATAAATACCTTTAATTTCCCTAAACAATATTCACTGATTATAAGAGAAAAAGAGATTTCAGAACATATAATCACTCTTACATAAGAGAAAGGTAATAGTCAATAAAATAATCTCCATCTCCCTCTTTCCTTTCTAGTTCCCTTCTCCCTTCTTGTCTCCCTCCCTGTCTTTCTACCTCTCCTCTTTGCCATGTTGAAATTCATATAGCATGTAAAATAATTGTGTTATCTGCCATCCAATTTTATACCCATTTTGTAGAATATCTGTATTTTTTTCAAGCAGCATAGTAATTATACATATTCAGTAAAGTTTGGATGTTACAAAGGAAAAATATTAATAAACATATAATGATTACCTTTATTGAATTTTGAATCTTTATTCAAAAATAAACTTTGTACAATCATTTGTTTAAACTTAATCTTATGTAACTGTGTATGTGCACAAAAACATATATATATATATGTTAGACCCATTAATAAATGTTGAATGTATATGATTATTGGTGCCTACAGTAATTGCAATCTATATGCCCATGGAGGCCAGAAGAGAATATCAGAACTGGAGTTTGCTAAAACTGAACTGAAGTTATGATAGTTGAGAACCCCCACATGAATGCTGGAGATAAAATCAGTCTAAAACTAAGAGTAGCCAGTGCTCTTATTCACTGAGCCATTTCTTCAGGTCCAATTTTATACCTATTATAATTTACCTCAAAATGAAGGAAAAACTTGAGTTCATTTTGGGATCCACAAATGGCAATTGGAAATGAATACTATAAAAAAAGGGTCACTGCTGTTAGAAAACCACTTTCTCAAATCCAAGTTAATTTCCCGAAAGGATTTGAAATTCTGTCTGTGACTTTCAATTCAATTCCTAAAAAAAGATAAGCAATTATATACAATAATGATGGAATATCTACAGATATGTAAACATATAGGTTCCTTGCCTCACCCAAGAAAAAGGTTCAAAATTTGTTTTACTTTCATGCCTTTAAAATACAATCTCTTCAATACTACAGTATGGAAAAATTTTTAACTTTGATGTAAGCATATCAGAAAGGCACTTAGTTTGTATTAGAAGCTAAGAATCCATTTCCCCTTTCCCTACCTTTTATTATACTCATGTTTGAGGCAGGGAGCAGTCATATGGTAGCATCATTGTATGTCACAGTGATTCTGAGGTCAGCTGATACTGGGTGTGAGTGTTACTTTGATTTTTCAGGTGTTGGTGCAGAACTACGTGGGGAGCCTCTCCAGCGCTGTGAGAAAGTATTGCCCTCTGAAATTGATGGGACAGGCCATGATTACCTGTGAAGAAGACATATTGCATTCTTAGTATTAGCCTTCAGTCTGCCTGAGCAAACTATGATGACGTTGATATTTGATACACATTGGCATTTGAAATTGATATATAATTATAAATGCAGGTAATTCTATGCTCAGTAATTTTTCGAATTTTTTCAAAACAGTATCTGGACCACGCTGTTAAGAAGCATTTTGTTTCTCATGTGATCGGATTTGTTGGATTGTCTCCCATTATATCAATACCATGTTGCTTGCTGTCCTATTTGCTAGCAAAATCTGCACAGTATGAAGATACATTTGATCACCACTGAGCTATTAACAACAATGGATAGAAAATACTTGTAGAATATTTGGTGTCATGCCACACAGGGGACTTTCCTAGTGTATTTTCATTCCTTAGCTCCTGGAATGGCAATAAGCTTTTCTGCAGGTGGAAATGTCTTTTCGTTTGCATAATTCTGTACTGCAATACTGTATTATATTGAAATATGGTGGAATTTTGCTTAAGATAAGTAGGTGATAAAGTGTCCCACAAACTTTGTTGTTTTCCTACGCTGGCATATTACTCACTTACAAAAAGGAAAAAATGAGAAACATCATCATTAACATTCAAAGAAGCTTTAAGGTTAACATATTTGCATTCACTGTGAACACTATATAATATTTGACAGTGTTACAGTAAAATGCAGATGAAAACTAAAATAATAAAGTTTTTTCTGAGTCCTCATTCAGGATGCAAAATGAAACAAAACAAAAACATGAATAGCAGCTTTGCCTAAATTGCTCACTTCACTCTCACATTAATCTTCCAGAGTTGTACTGCAACATAAAAGCTCATGTACATAATCGTTCGCAGCACTCCTTACAAATGTCCTTGCAATACAGTTTTGAAAACATAGAGAGCTGCAAATAAATATATGTGTGTTGTGTCTATTTATCAAAATTTCATATATATATATAAATGTTCAGATTCATGTTAGAGAATTATATTTTCATGGCATAGTTATTAATTTTCAGAACTATAATCTTCTTTGTTCAAGATGAAGTGGGCAAAAAGAGTCAACCAAAATCTGGTGGTAAATTCTGCTGGCCTGACAGTGATAATTAAGGTAAACTTAGTTCTGAAGATAAATAAATGACTGCCTGAAATGGGGCAGCTGGGAGGTGGTGAGCCTTGTTTGTCCCTGCCTTGGCAGCACCATTGAGGCTGTTTGCCCTGTCCCACAGTTCCCAGGGAATCCAATGCTGGTGCAGTCTGGGACTCGCTTTCCAGACCACATTTCCTTTTGTCACTCGATTGCTCTCCCTCCCCCTCCACCTGCTTTGCTTAAACTCTTCCTCAGGATCTGTTCAACAAAATGCAAACAAAGACAGAAAATGAAAATCAGAGAATATGTAGAATGTATAGAAGGTGTGCATGTGCGGGAAAGGAGCAAAGATAAAAGAAGGACAGTAAATCAGAAGAACATAGGGAATTTAATACAGTCAGAGTGGAACAGGTGACCTATAGTGAAAGACAAGGTCAGAAGGGTTACATGTAGACTGGATGTTACTATGACTAATATTTCATATGAAAGGGTTTGTAATTTATCAGACTGTCACTCAATAATTTTTATATATATTAAGGTTGTGTGTTATAAATTACATTTAATTGAAGCATCTGAGCTTATTAATACTAAAAAAGCTTTCTAGTTTCCTTCTCTTCTCACACTAAATTTTATTTAATTTACATACAATACATGTATGAATATTTGGGCAGGGATTACTGTAGAACAGACCTCAGACTTGCTACATAGCTGTAAGTGACATTGATCTTTCCTGCATTAGCATCCCAAGTACTGGTGTTAGGGACTTGGACTATTACACCTGGTGTATGTGGAACTGTGGACTGAACTCAGGCCTTCATGCATGCTAAGCAAACACTCTACCAAGACAATTGCATTCCTATCCTAAAAAACCTCATGATTGTCTTCCAATCATAGATAAAAGACATTGCCTCTTTTTTTTTCTTTGTTCCCTTCTACAATCACCAAGACATGTGACTTCAATGGTAAATTGACTAATTTATTTCTGCTTGAACAGTGTTACTACAGAAACAGGACATGAATGTTTACCCCCATTGTAAAAAAAAAATTGTTTTCACTGAAAACAATAGACCAAAACATCATGTTTACTAATTTACGAAGCTCAATATACCATTCTCAGTTTTATCATTATCTGAACTTCTTAAGTCTTACATAATGGTAGAAGTGAGAGATAACCTATTTCAAAAATAAATTTTATCATAGTTCATTGTTTAGAGGTAATAGAAACACATTGAACGGTACTATTTTTGAATTCATCGTGATTCGATAGACAATGTTAAAAAGAAAAAAAAATCTGGACTGGAGATTTATAACCGGTCAAAATTGTGTTTATATGAAAGAGGGATATTATAAAATCTGAAAGGGAATAGGAAGTATGGAAAGGGACAATGATATAAATTTAGTTACTACACAGGAATGGTGTGCTTAAACTGCCTGTCATATACCAGAAAAGGTATGTATAATACATGAAGGAAAGGCTGAGTCATTGTTCTATTAAGTCTGGAAGGTGAATATGGAGTCCTTTCTCTGAGGCACATATCTATCTTTAAAACTCTAGGTAGTTACCAACTCAAGTCTGAAGGTAGACAATGAAAAACAAATGTCCAGTATGGTAGATGAAGTGTTCTTTTTTTCCACAGCTATACACATTATGTTTCATTTCCTTGAGTAGCTACACCTGACTTTTTATTCAAGAATGCCCCTGATAGGCTTTTGTTTCGAAAACTTAATTTCCAGTTGGTGGTACTGCTGGCTCACATTGATGGTGTGTGGCATTGTTGAAGGAAGTGTGTCATTAGAGGTGGGTTGAAAACCCTTTTCTCTTATTTGTTCATGTGGTTTACAATGTGAGCTTTCAACTTATTACTCCAGTTGTCCTGCCTGCCAGCTATCATATGTCCCTACCATGACAGTGAGAGATCCTTATCTGTCTAAAACCACAAGAGCAAATAATCCCTTTTATAAGTTTGATTATGATCTTTTATCAAGTAAAAGAAAAGTTAAGAGCACCCTAAAAACCAGATGTTTTAGTACTTTTCCATCACATTTATTCCTAGAAACTTCATCGTGCCTTAGCCATAACCATGGATATTGGCGTAAATCAGCTTCTAGAAATGAAGTTCAAGTCAACCCTGACATGACCAGGACCCTTGGTCTTGGTAAGGTATTTTCCCATTAAGTCTAGGGAGATTATTTCACTTTTAGTTTATTAGTTAAAATTTTATCTGTTCTTATGAGAACAATGATAATAGTATGGATCTAGTCCCAGTAAGTTTATTGGGGATAGTTTGATTCCCTATAATAAATTGGTGAGTCAAGAAGGGGAGGAGTTATAGTTTGCTCTTAAAGTAAATCTGAACAATTGATCAACATCTGCTGGAGGCCAAGAATGTTCCTGCTGATTACTCTCTATCAGTACTGATTAGTGGAGAAGAAAACATAAAAGAAGAACAAAAGCAGTACTGTTGTTCTTAAATTCATTAAAAGTTTAGGAATGTGCACAAACATCCACAAATACATAAAAGACAGTGAGACAAAGATTCTACAGCCCTTAAGCACAGGATGGTAAGCACATTACTATGGATATATTTAATTGCATTTTCTTTTAGAATATTAACTTCTACAATAAATTTTACATGAATACATGAATCACAGATGATGTGTGCTGTTCGATATTCAAATGGTCAGGAAAAAACAACCTAAGCGTGGATATGAATTGCATTATCTATTTGCATAATTGTATCAAAAATAAGTTTATAAAATATATACCCTTGGATTCATATAACAGTATATTAACTCAGCAATTATTTGGTGCCCTCTCTCACATCACACTCTATTCTACGTTTAATCATGGCCCCAATAAAAGCTCTATGCAACACACACACAGACAAACACAAAACACCCAAAGTATCTGGTTCTTAAAAATTTCTAAAATTTTATTCCAACAGATTCACAATATTCATGGTTTGATGCAAGGTTTCAAAATTTTCAGAAAAGTACATGTCCTGATACCACACACAATCAACCAGTGGAAGATGCAGAATAATGAACTAGTCTAGGAAGAGAATTTATGACACTGCCCAGTCATGAGCTCAATAAGAGTGTCTGACACCAATGAGTGTTTAAAAGAATGCCTATGAGATCTCAATCCTATACAAAGAACCATAGGTATCTAAGGAACTGGTAACTGGAGAGGTGGTGTTCTTCAAGAAGAGAACTCATACGGGTGATTCAATGCCAAAGGGTCAACCGTGATAAATATATATATATATATATATATATATATATATATATATATATATATACACAAATAACATTATATGGACTGCACAGGTTATGATTAGAAACATAAAACATATATATGCATATATACATACATATATATAAATAAAAATATATATATATATAACAAAAAGAGGCAATGAAAAGAAAAATAGTATATAGAAGGGTTTGGAAGAAAGAAAGGGAAGGAAGAATTGTTTTTATTAATTTATAATCTTAAAAGTATTCAAGAAGAGTCCTGTGAAAAAGAAAAGACCTAATTATCATTGAAAATTTTTATTATTTGAATTACCTTTTTTTCTTGTCACCATTGGATCAAGTCTTAGAAGATATAATTGGCCCAGTTTATTTCATAGTTTACATAAATTTCTATATAACACTGAAATTTACTGATTAGCCCACACTTGGTTATATATATATGACAAGCAGAATTAAATGATGTTAAAAATAGGCTCTGTAACAACACGTATGCAAATTACCTAATGAAGCTAAATTTCTTTCTTTTGGTATATGATTTATGCTGTAAGAAAGAAAGTATATTTATTTGACTCAAATCCGGAAAATTGGGATGCACATTAAATGATATATCTTATGAATGCATCTAGTTACAAGGATAAAGACTCCCTGAAATGTTCAAAGGAGAAGAATTTCATAGATGTTTCATTGATTTTATAATCTTAGGATTTCCTAAAAACCAATCCTCATGACACATAGAGAAAATAAAAACACACAAAGTAGGGCATATTTTAGGATAACTTAGAAAGATTTTTCTCCAAAAGAAAAAAAAATAATGCTTCATTGTGAACTTCAGAAAGATTATTATAGGTGTCAACTT
>JAQHUG010000036.1:1020997-1033313 GCA_028555095.1 Dicrostonyx torquatus
GCCTGAATGACCAGAGAGTTTAGAGAAATAGAGTGCCCCTCAGATGCTTCATTTCTTAAACAAATATTATAAATCAAGCATCTTAGGTCTCAATGAGAGTTTACAATGGACTTAGTATACCCTTTTAGCTTATCAAACTGTGTCACCTCCTCACTATTCTGGCATTCCTTCATTCATCTAACCCACAAACAACTATCATGATTAAACAAGGAATTTCCTTACTTTTTATGAGGATACAAAAATAAATCCTTCCCCTCAAGAAACAAGATTAGTAATGAGTTGGAAGAGTTTATAATGTTATAAAGAAATGTAATTAGTAATTTACTAAAGGCCAGAACTAGGTTATATGACTCATGGATACTACAGATAAGATTGGAAGGGAATAAAAATGGCTGAAATAGGATCATATTGAAATTTTATAAAACATCAGGCAAAATAATAACTACCTAAACTTCCACTTAGAATAAGCATCCATCCCAAAGCATGGCTTAGTCACTGACATCATCAAGAGATTTCAAAATGCAGACAATAGTTAGAGAAGAGACATAGACAGATACTATTAAATTTATGAATAAACATACCCATGAAAAGGCACAAAGCTCAAAAACAAAGTGAACAGAGAGAAATAAACAAGATCAACATGGATGGCTTATTTTCCCTTCAATATTATTTGTTAGAATCATAGCTGTGTTTTCAGAAAGCACTATCCACGCACAGATGGTACATATAAAATATTTAATATGAGAACACCTACATACATTAAACAACTCAGAATCACATTTTTAATTCATAGAAGTGTTATACAAGACAAACAGGGATTTACAGGAAGGAAGCTCACAGGAGCAGTTAAATTGGAGGGGAGAGAGGAAGAGAGTGGGTGCAAAACTAGAATGTGGTGACATACAGAAGAATAAGAGTATTTTATTTGTAAGGGACTGCAATTAATCCCTTATATATTTTCATTTTAATAGTTTGTTTTCCAATAGAATTTTTCTGAAAAAAAATATTATTTGAGAATATCCTACATTGTGTTTTGATCATATTTATTTCTCCCTGATACATTCCTCATCTCATTCACACCCAATTTAGAGACATTTTTTAAAAAAAATTATGTGGTCCGGTTTGGTCATATGTTCCTTCAGTCCTGGTCCAGCTGGATTTGATGAGCTCCCAATAGATCAAGCACACTGTCTCAGTTGGTGGGCCAGTTCCTCAAGGTCCTGACTTGCTTGCTCATCTTCTCTCTCCTTCTGCTCTTCCACCGGACATTGGTAGCTCAGTCCTTTGCTTTGATGTGAATATGAGTAAATGTAAATTTTTCTTTTGACAATAAAAAAAGGAAAATCTAAAAAAAAAATTATGTGGTCCATTTATTGCTTACTATTCATTCATGGATATGTTAGCATCCATTGGGTCATGGTCAAGCTATTATGGGCCACCCCTTACAAAAAGCTTACTCCTCAGCCAGGGATGTCTCTTTGAGCCCATGTTACTCTTCCATTCTGGGATATCTTTTTAAATAGCATAGATGTGTGCTTTGCTTAGTATAAGAATGTCCACTAGTTCATACATGGAACTTCCCTGACACATGCAGAAGCACCGTTTCATTGTAGTTGCTAACAGTGTCTCACAAAGTCATCCCACCCCCTCCCATAGCTCTTTTGACATGCCTCCCACTGTGGTGTCTATAAACAATGACAGTCATTTTACTAATCCAATAAACCAAACTTTAAAGTGATGTGACTGACATTCTAATAGTCTGTAACTTTAAAGATCATTTTATAAGACTTATCTTTTTCGAATACTAAGAAAAAATATGTAAGATTCTTTTTATCATCTCAAGAAATGTAAAAACAGTATAAATTTGAAGTTGAACTTGAGAATGTAGAGTTTTTCAGAGCACGCTTATCACTTTTATTAACTCGCTTCAGATTCTCTTTAAGAGAGAGAAAGCTTTCAGTTGTTAGGAATAATTGGTTTTCTCTTTAAAAGCCACACAGTAGTCCTTGTATAAATTAAATGCCAACTTTTATCAATTATCTCATTGTTGGCTATAAATTGATCAACAGAATTAGTTGTACAATTAGTTTTCCCATTTATTCCCAGCATGCTGCTGTGTCTCATAGAGGAAATCCAACCTCTTTTGGAATACATAGCCTGACATTATTTTTTCAACAATGGCTTTAGTTTAGAAATGCTAACCTCTGTAGCAAGCAACCATGCCAAATGTTTCTCAGATCAAATTGAAGTTTACTTCTTTTCCAGTATCATTGAGAAACAAGGATGTAGGACAAATTAGTAGGTTTTAGGTGTGCATGAATCATAGGCCTTGGGCATCTGAAATTCTTTAGAAGCATAAAAAGCTAATCACACAATTTTCTGTGGTGATGTAGATATTTACCAAAGCTTATCCAGCAGCATGTGGCATTGCTGATAATGTCTTCTTTGGTCTCACATTGTTTTCCTTTCCTAAATAAAAAATTTAGTTGTTTTGTGCTGTTACTGCTTTCTTACTGTATACTGAATATTTTGGAGTGGAGTGGAGAGGGTATTGGCAGTATTACTATGGAAATCGATAACAGACACTTTAGCTTGTATCTGTAGGAAATGTATGCAGACTTGCTAAGAGGAATCATTCTTTACATTTCACTGTTTTCCTGGGGTCTGCGGGGTTGTGGATTGTCTTCTGTGGAGAGAGGATGGATGTTTTTTATTTGTATTATTGTTGCCTAGTTGTGTACAGACTGATAAATATTTAGCAAGATATGTTTCTCTTTTCTTTGTGACCCACATCTGCATAATGATTACCCCTGTATTCTTGGGCCCTGGCATGGTTGAGAAAAAAACACAGTTTGGAAGAAATATATGTCTACTTTGTTCAAAGTTCTGAAAAATAAAGATCTCAATTTCCTGAAATGTTATATGGATAAGTGCTGCATCCACCAACTCTTCTTAAACAGGGGAGTAACAACAATTTCTACTTTATTGTGATATATGGGGAGGGCTACACAGCTCTAGCTTACTGTAGGGAGTGATAAAAATATCAGCCGTGGAAATGAAATGAGAAGCTAAAATGTTTCAGTGTCTCTTGCTGCAAGATATGTTCAAGAAAGAAAGAAAGAAAGAAAGAAAGAAAGAAAGAAAGAAAGAAAGAAAGAAAGAAAGAAAGAAAAAAAACAAAATAAAGCATCAAAATAAGGATGGAAGGAAAAGCAAGTCTCACCTTTTGCCTTTCCCTCAGTTAACTCTATCATGTCTTTAATAACACATTTGACATGGGCATAAGTGACTCTCATTTGACCATTGTTCACTCTTCAGTCTCTCCCTTGCTTGTGCCCTCACTAGCTATGCTGGAGCCATGCTACTCTGCGCTTTTGTTCAGTAATGAATGGTTAGGTACTTCATATTATTAGAACAGTTATTCTTTCTAGGATGTTAATACATGGCTCAATCTCAAAAGATTGATTGATTGATTATCTATACAGTCCTCTGCCTGCATGTATGGCTCCAGTCCTGAAGAGGGCACCAGATCTCATTATAGATGGTCATACGCCACCATGTGGATGCTGGGAATTCCACTCAGTACCTCTGTAAGAGCAGTGAGTGCTCTTAATCCTTGAACAAGGCACCTGTGAAACATTTATGGCCATTCTTTCCACAGAATAAAATGAAAATTCAGAGGAATTCATGTACTCTGATATTTGTCTGAATATTAAGAGTTCTCTTTATTATTGATCTCTTTGGGTTTCTGACATGGGCTGGCCATTTCTGTGAATTTGTTGTTTGATACCATCACAAAAATCAAGTAGAGTTTATGGCATTGGCCCTCCATCGGCCTTCCGTTTGAGCTGCAGTTGATCTGTATTCATGTTCATTCCAGTAGACAGAGATCTGTAAAATAAATTAATTACATATCTAAATTTTATCATAACTGCACACATACATGTAAGTTCCATCAATTCATTGCTCTACTTTTATGTAGCTCTGAAAATGTAGCAAAACCTTATAAATGTTATTTAGTATTCTTTGGAATTCTCATATTATATAGAAAAAACTTGAGTTGTGTGTGCTTTTCTTCTTTTGGATGTGAGTACTAGAAAAGAAAGGAACGTTTTTAATTTTTAATATGTTTCAGTTCAGTTAGAATGACATCACTTTCTCCTTCCTTTTCCTCTCTCTAACCCACCTCCACCTACCCTGCCTTGAACCACCTCCATGGTCCACTCAAATTGATAACCTGTTTTGTCTATCTTTATTATTCCATGCATGTGTGTATATGTTTAAACAGGAATACATAAATACAAAGCATTGAAAACTTTTTTGTTGGTAGTGCATTTATACTTTTAAGGATGAACATGATGATGTATTGTACTTTTATTTTAGGCGAACTCGTTAGCCCTGGCTGGGCCTGGAATTTGATCTTCAGGTCAGGCTAGTTTCAAACTCAAGTTTAACCTTCGTCTCTCTTCTCAGTTAACAGCATGTGCACCACACCCAATATGAAGGATACCTTTGTCACTTTATTTAGCATCATTCCTACAAGAGAAATTAAGTGTACTGTATTTACTTTATTTTGTAGTGTCAGAAGTGAACTGCGTATGTAGGTTTCTACAATTGCATGAGAGTAGATGATAGGAATTTATTTCACATATTCCAAATATTCAAGTATCAGCAATTTTGTATTTTCCTTTTGATCAAATGCCAACTTACAGTTTGAGGATTTGTTATGAAAGCTGTTAATTGGTGTATGATCAGAGAGAAATTGCTTTTAAAATAGTCCCTGACATTTTTGTCATAAATCATCATGTCATAATCAATTCTATCTTCATAACTTGTAAGGAAAACATATATATATATATATATATATATGATACAATTTGTCAAAAATTCCAAACTGAGAATGTGTTATGATAGGAAATAAAATTGATAAACAAATAAAACCCAGTGACTTCATACTTGAGGCTGAAAGTCAATTGTCAAACCAAATCTGACTTTCTGGAACAGTGAGTAAAATCTTTCCAATGCTGAGTTGAACAGCAACTATTGCTCCCTAGATGTCTTCTTTCTTTCAGTGTAAAAAGAAAAAGGGAATATTTTCTCTCTCCACATCCTAAGAAAACTTAATTATATATGCATTGTCAATAAACACCCTAGAAAATAAGTGTCTACAAATAATGAATTACTCTATGCCAAATGCCCAAAGAAGAAGCATGCTTTTCCTAGAAAGTGTTTGGCTTCATCAAATTTTATAGATCACCTTACCCTCTCCTAGGAGTGGATGGGGGATTGGGTGAGGGGAAAGTAGAGGGATCAGGAGGAGGTGAGGTTGTTGGAACTGTGATTGGTATGTAAAATGCGAAATGATTTTTTTTTGTAAAAATAAATAAATTTTAAAAATTACAGATAATAGAGACATTGCAAGGTCAAGTTATCACAGGGAATTATGGAATGATTTCAACCCCATCAGAGTGAATTATAAAATGCTAAAGTTTTACATATTCATTCAAGTATAATAGATATATTACTCTTTCTCTTTCTGACTTAAATGATTTTTGCAGCCCTGCATAGCATGAGAAATAGGAGACTGTGATTATGCCAGATGTTTGATGCAATATGTAAAACCTAATACAGAAAATAAGAGCAAAGTTTTATTTAAAAGAATTCGTGAGTATGTTACTCTTATTCATCTGCTTTCTTCAGTCTGTACACAGACTTTTATATAAATTATAAAAGCTGGTTCCATAGATAAAAGCTGTTTGTCATTTCCAGAGACGATTCTCTTCTCAGCAGAGTAGTCTTTCTCATAGCGGCTTCATTATTAGGCAAGCCAATTAAGTGTGCTCAGAGTAAGCCACATATGCTAAGTACACAATTTGTATGAAATTCTATTCTGTTCATTACCTTTATGCTAGTGATTTGATTTTCCCTGACTTGGAGGAGTGGGTTCATCTTTTAAATAAGAACTTTGTGTTGAAGATGGCATGTTGAAATGCCTGACATGCGAATTCTCAAACTGTCTTAACTGGATTTTGGCATTTAATAAGCTGTAAACTGCCGATGCTATTTGCAGATGAAGTCTCGTTTTTGTCCATCAGCAGGGGGGCTGGAAGCATAATTAATTGAGTGAAAGTTAAAAGACGGACAGTGCGGCTACATTTATGCAAATGCTGCAGCCGCACACCTAACAGAAGAGAAAAATGGCTTGCAACCTCTTGGTTTGGTGTTGGATCCAATTCCACAGGGTCCATTTAAACTCTGCAGATTGTGCATCTGACAATTAAGACATAGGTTTTTTTTTCATCCTAGCTGTGATGGTTCAAATAGTACGCAAAAAGTGGAGGTCCAGAGAGACTGTGCTATTTCAGCTCTTGCCTGTTTTTTTAAAACCTTTCATGAATGTTAACATATACTTTCAAAAAAAATCAAAAATCAAATGATGCATGTGTGTGCAACCATATGCCAGACTCTGCTGCTTGTTTCTTTTATTCATATCCCAGGCATATGTACCCTTACACACCAAAGATTCCATTTAATTAAAGTTAGTTAAAGGCTTAGACCACAGAGATCAGGACAGCTGCTTGAGATATTAACCTGGGCGCTGTTTGGGGACAGTGGGAAGCTTTTTCTGGGAGTCTGTCTCCTATTATATATTTCGGTGGGGTTTTTTCCCAGTAGCTGTTCACCTCAAAAGACGGTTGACTTTTTTTTTATTTTTTATGGATGGGAAACATTAGCTTCCCCAAAGATCACAGGAAATTTCAAATTGAAATTATGCCTATTTCTCATTTGTATGTTTTTCCTCATGATGAGGCTCTGCATGACTACCTTGGTGATTGACTCCTGAGGAGGCCTTTGTGGACGTGTGAGGATTGATGGCTATTCAGCGAGACTGCTTCCCATAGAGAAATTTCTTAAACGGTCTTTGTTTGTACTTCCCCTACTTCTGTACTCCTGGCAGACCTAGTTGAGGTCCTAATTCTAACCTAGAATATTTTGCAAGAATGAAAAGCAAATTTATTAACCCCCCCAAAAAAATAAGAGAGGGAGAGAGATCTTTAATATATGTGCAGCAGTAAACTCTCTGTATCTTCTTTGGAATCCTGGAAAGACAGCAGTTTTGGAAATGAAAGGGAATGCCTTTAACTTCAGTCCTGATAGCATAGAAACTATTAATTAATAGTTTTATGTAAGGCATTTCACCTTACCACAGCTATAATATATTGATTTTCATTCTATTAAGTAGAAAATGCATATAGAGTAAAAGTCAAAATCAAAAGTTATAAAAAGAAAAAGAATAAATAACTCCTTGTTATATTCTCAGTGAAGACCTGTGAAACCTTTTCTACATAACCTAAGGAAAGATTTACAAAGCCTTAAATTGTAGATAACAAAATGTCCTAAAGTGAGTGTATTCAGATGGAAGAGGCTTTTAAAGCTAATATGACTTTTTGGCATTATGTACATTTAAATAAAATAATACCCGTGAAGTATATTGTATAATTCTAATTATACTATCAAGTATAATTATTCTATACAAGTATTATCAGTAAGCTAAAATGAAGGTGCTGTAATATTTTTCTAGTCTAAATATGCAGTTTCCAATGTTTCACATTGTTTCAAAATTCAGCTTCCAGTTTGGAATATGATTATGTAATTTTTAGTATTGCCAATCACTTTAAAATATTTAAACTACACATTTATCTTTCCAAATATATTTGCTGTACAGTGTTTGTATTCAAACACTTAAAACATTTTTGAAATTGATGATCAAGAAAATAATAAACAAATTTGATCATTAATCTTATGAAAGACTTATGTCATGAACAATACATTTTATAAAAAAGTGTGGCTTCCCTCTGTTGATGTTAAATAGTCTTTCTTTAAGAAACAAAATTGTTTTTTATCTTAGTCATCCTGATAGGTGTAAGATGGAATCTCAGAGTCATTTTTATATGTATTTCCCTGATGGTTAAGGATGTTAAGCATCTCCTTAAGTGTTTCTTGGCCATTTGAGATTTTTCTGTTGAAAATTCTATATTTATATCTGTGCCTCATTTTAATTGGATAATTTGGGTTGTTGATATCTAGTTTTTTTGAGTTTTTCATATATTGTGGAAATCAGCTCTCGGTCAGACATGGGGTTGGTGAAGATCTTTTGACATTCTGTAGGCTGCTGTTTTGCCCTATTGAAGGTGTCCTGTCCTTTGCCTTAAAACCTTTTCAGCTTCATGAGGTATTCATTTTAATTATTGATCTTTGTGTCTGTGCTACTGGTTCAGGAAGTTGTCTCCTGTGCCAATGTGATAAAGAAAACGTACTACACTTTAACAATCAAGTATTACTCAGTTGTTAAAAACAAGGATACCAGTAAATCTGAAAGCAAATAAACAGAACTAGAAAAAAAATCATTCTGAGTGAGGTAATCTAGACTGAGAAAGACTAATATCATGTGTATTTACTACGATATTAGTGGATATTAGCTGTGAGGTAAAGGATAACTCTGCTACAATCCACACACCCAAAGAGGCTAGTTAATAAGGAGTGTTCACATAGGGATGTCTGAATCTCCCTGAGAAAGGAAAGTGAAGAAATTTCATGAGTGGACTGAGGGTGGGTATGGATGGGAACATGAGGGACCAAGATGGGGAGGAAATGGATGAGAAGAGTACTGGTAGGAACTACTGGAGAGGTGGGGCATTTTGAGATCAAGTGAAAACCTGTCACAAGCAAATCTTCCATGAATCTACAAGGATGACCCAAGCTAAGACTTCAAGCAATAGCTGATAAGTAGCCTTAATTTGCCATCCCTTGTGACTAGATTGATGCCTAGCCCAATTGGCATCAGAAAGACTTCATCTAGTAACTGATGGAAACAGATGTAGACAACAGCCAAACATTCAGCTGAGTGTGGGGAAACCTACAGAAGAAGGGTCGAGAACACAAGAAAACTCACAAAATCTAATTATTGCCTTATGGGGCACACAAAGGCTAAACCGTCAATCATGGAGTCCGCATGGACTGGCCTAGGCACTCTACATATATGTTACAATTGTATAACTTTGTCCTCTTGTGGTACACCTAACAGTAGGAATGAGTTCTTGCTTCTCCAAGTACCTTATCACACCATGCTATCCCACAGTGTGTTTGACTGGAGTCATGGATTTGTAAATTATAAGAGTTAAACCACTCAAAGTAATGCTAAATAAACATATTGGAAAACATTCCATTTAAAAATCATTTTTAATTTTCTTATTTGTTCCAGGAATACCTTACAATGTATTCAGATAATATTTACCAAATTACACCTCTCCTAGATCCATCCCATTCCTAACTACCTAACTTTTTAAAAGCAATGACTCCATCAAATACGCTATCTGCTTCCCATATATTCTTGTCTGTTTAGCCTCCCAGTGAAACTTGGCAGACCTATCAGGGATGGCAACTTTAAAGAGTTTTTTCTGTCCAAGAAGCTATCAATGGCAAATAGTTTAAATGCTTTAGGATAGACTTTGTGTATCTTCAGGCTCCATTTTGGGACATTTTTCTGGCTTGAGTTTGCATAAGTTTTACATATGCATGTACACATTTGAATTACTGATTTAAGTTCATATTTTTTTTTTGCTCAGAAACTTTGGTTTCTTGGAATTATCTACTGATTCTGTGTCTTATGGTCTTTCTGTCTTCTTTTCCATAATGATCCTTGATCTTTGGAAGAAAATAATAAGACATAAATGTCTCATTTATGGCAGAGAACTTTGCACTCTCGTGTTCACTACTACTTGCCAGTCCTATGTTTCTGTGCTAATGGCCATATACTGCAAAGCTAAGCTTTTGTGTTGATGGTTGGTAGGTGCTAATCTTAAGGTGTAACAACTAATTATTAGGATTATGTTTAATGTTACGCAAACTATCAGAGTAATAGTTTAGAAAGCTCTTCTCTGGGCCCTGGGACAATTATAACCACAGGTTTTTGGCACAGATAATTGCAGGCTTGTGTTTGAACTTGAGGAAATACCCTAAAGTACAAGAAAGTGGTTGGTTACTATAATGACTTTTCTGCTGCTATTCTAAGTATTCATATCTTGCCTGGCAAATCATTATTGTAGCTTTCAGGGTTCATATCTGGGTAAGATTAATGGCTACTTTTTTTCTCCTTTTGCATGGGTAGTACAGTTCAGTAGTATGAATCCTAATCAATAGAGATGAAACTTTTTGTTGCATACCAGTTTGAATTCTCTTCTATGACTCATGTATGTGATGTCTTTACCAATAGGGTCATACTCCCAAGTACTAAAGGATACTCATAAATATTAGTAATAACCTATTACATTAGGGGATGCATATGATCTCATTGCCCAACAACTAAAAAGAGATAATTCTTTTGTAGCAATGGGCCTATTTACTTTTTATCTTGTAGTGTGTAATAGCTCACCATTGTGTCTTTAAAATTATTTTTGTATATTTGTATGCATTGTTGGCTACTGTCTTGTTATATATTATCTTTATAATTTTGACATAAATCTCCTGTATCACAATATTATCCAGAAATTTTATCAAAAAGGTTTGTTCATCAAATGTAATGTAAAAACTGTAGTCCAGCGCATAAAGATAGTCAAACACAAAACCAACATTATCATTTCCAAATATTTAGAGAAAGTTCCTTGAACAATCTAACAACCTTTCATGATAAAATACCCAGAGAAAATAGTGATAGAGAGGACATATATCAACCTTATGTAATCAATATACTTCAAACCCACAGTTAACATCTTGCTAAATTCTGAAAAATTAAAACTATTTTCACTTAAAGGCCAATCAAGGATGCTCACGGCAAAACCTAGAGTTCAGTATAGTATTTGAAATCATAGCTAGAACAATATGACAAGTAAATAAGAAAGCAAAGATTCAAGTAGGAAAAGCAGATGCCAAGGTACAATTATTTGCAGATGACATATTTTTATACATTAAAGACTGAAAAACTCCACCAAAACTTCATAAAGATGATAAATGCATTCAGCTAAGTAAAAGGATATGAAATAGACATATAAATTCAGTGACCTTCTTATAAACAAATGATAGATATACCAAGAAAGAAGTCAGAGAAATAGCACAACTCATAATAGCCTTAAAATATATATCATTAACCTAACAAAGGAAATAAAAAAACTGGCATGATGGAAACTTTAAGACACTGAAAAAAGAAATTAAAGAAGATGCCAGAAGAGGGAAAAACCTGCCATGATCATGGGATCAGTGTTGTGAGTCCAACCAAAAGTAATCTTCAAATATATCACTATCTCATCAAAATTCTAAAATAGAAATTTTTCACATAAATTGAAAAAACTTAAATAGCACACAAAAACATAAAAAGTCATATAGTAAAAACAATCATAAATGATTAAACAATTTCTGGGTTTATCATCATTCCTGATTTAAAGGTTATTACAATGTTATAATAAAAAAAAAACACCATGGGACTGGGGGAAGGGAACACAATGATCAAAGAAATATAATTAAAGTGCCAAATATAAGTTCATCGTCCTATAGCTTCCTGATTTTTGACAAAGATTCCAGCAGTGCACACTGTAGAAAAGATTATTTCCTCACCAAATTGCTGTGGGATAATGCTCTTGTATGCTGTAAAGATTTGTCACTTGTATTCATTTAATAAAACACTGATTGGCCAGGAGTCAGTCAGGAAGTATGGTGGGGCTACCAGACTAGAAGAATTCTGGGAAGAAAAGGCTCAGTCTCCAGTCACCAGTCAGACATAGAGGAAGCAATTTGAGAACGCCCCACTGAGTAAGGTACCAAGCCACATGGTTAAACATAGAAAAGAATTATAGTATAATTTAAGTTATAAGAGCTAGTTGCTAACAAGCCTGAGCTAATAGGCCAACAGTTTATAAATTATGAATTAAATAAGCCTCTATAAACTGTCTGCAACAAATCATCTGGTAAAACTGAATAACTACTACTAGAAGACTATGGCTACATGTTTATCTGTTTCCCTGTACACAGTTCAACTCCAAATGGATCAAGGACCTCAACATGAGTCATGATGCTCTAAATCATAGGATAAAAGAGAAAGTAAACTGGAATTCAATTACTCAAGCAATCTTTGTGAACAGAACTAGAGTAGGCATTAAGAACAATAATATATAAATGGAATTTCCTGAAATTAAAACTGCATAGCAAAGGATGACATTATACAGGTGAGGAGGCAGTCTACATAATGTAAAAATATCCTTACCAGCTACACAGGTAAAAGCAGGAAATTACATAGAATATCAAAAAGCATTTGAAAGAGTAAATG
>JAQHUG010000036.1:1059975-1083762 GCA_028555095.1 Dicrostonyx torquatus
CCGTAGCAGATAGATGCACTGGAACCTTGTCCATAAGCCACATGGCAATACACAGATTAATAGACATGGGTTCACCAAAGATAAAAGAGCTAGCTAGCAATATACTTAAGTGATTGACCAAGCAGTGATTTAAATAATATAGTTTCTATGTGATTATTGTGGGGCTGAGCAGTTGGGAACAAACAAACAGCCTTCCTTAACAGAGAGTAACTAAAAAGGCACTTAAAACATAAAATCACATGCATGTGAGACCACAAACATACCTGTCCACAAACATGAACTAAACACACATGCACATATACACCAAATTTTATAAAAAAGGAAACGAGATATACCATCAACTCTAATCACTGGGGCATGAGAGGGGACAAGAAATGACTTTTTTTATTTGAAGCAATCAGCTTTTGTAAAAACTGCAAATAGAAACCAATTTAAAACATTTTTCAATTTTTTTCTAATTCATTACTCTTCTTTATATGTTCAACTGTTTCCTTCAACATGTAGTTATTTACTTAAGATCATTTTTGTTTGTTATTATCATGTTCAAAGCTATTGTTCATATAACACAGATTTTGTATAAATGTTTTGAATCGTTCTCAAAACTCAGTAGATAATAAAAAGGTATGTAAATGCATTTATAGAGATCAAACATGATGCATGATTTATATCATATATATATTCTTGTGCTGAATTTGCAAAGTTTCTTCCCAGAAAATTATAAGAATATCAGGAAGAATATCAGGACTCCTCAAATAGGCAAATAATGTTTTTTATACCAATATGGGTTTATATGGTCAGTATTGATATTAAACCCATTTGGAGCTATTTTAAACTGAATGAGTCATTTTTGTGAAACATTACCTATAAGGTTGTGAAAAATCAAACAGTTCAAAAGTTGATGCATGTGTCAACAAGTGAAAATGAACATGGTTACTGTTTATAGCAATCATGTGCCAAATTTAACAGACCCATAACTTATTGTTATTCCTATCATTTTAGGAAACCTAAAAAGTCACTAGAAACAGCCTGAATGGATCTAATAACTCATATACAATTCATGATCATTTTTCATGATAATGCACACACAGGTGTTCTCAGTTTGTAGTGATCCCCTACAGGGCTGCATTCTTTCACATTTGTATGTATTGTTATGATCCTCTGCATTCCTTCAGAAGATAAAAATGAGCCATTTGTGAAAAATATCCACCATCCCAAAAAACACACACATGAACTTATTGTGACAGAAGGGACATATTCTAGCCCAAGATCAATAAGGCTGTATTATATTAGCCTCACATGATATTATTTTCTGATCAAAAAATTTATTAGAAATTAACTACGAAAATGCAGATGCTGTGACAACACAGTCTTATTCAGCTTATGTTTATCTATTTTCATTTTTTTAAACATGGAAAGTCCTGGTAAGTCAAAAAACAAGAATTAAATCTATGATTATAGTCATTTTATACAATATTTACAATTCAACATTTTAAAGATTGATGAGTCTTTTTTCTGTACCCTTAATTCAATAAGAAATAACATATTATTGCTGTTCAATCAAAACTGCAATGTCTAATATTCATAAAAATAAAACACCTTTAAGATAATTTTGCTATAAAGGACACTAGCATGATTAAATGATAAATTTCAGAATATGAGGTGAATCACCATACATCTATGTTCCATAAAAAAGTTCTGTCTTCAAAGAAACACAGATGTTAGAAAGTGAACTCAATTATTTTTCATATTTTTGAAGCATACATTCTTACTTCTTTCTTATTGAATTTCATATAGAGACACTTTCATATATATATATATATATATATATATATACATATATGCATATACTATTTCAACCTATTTCAAGAATATTTCCTCTGTCAGAAAAACACTGTTAAAGGTCTATGAGCATGTACACAAAAATAACATGAACACATACATAGACTACATCAAAAACTCTATGTGATTGATAAAAGATAACTGTATTGGATTTTTGACACAAATTGTTTGATTAAAAGACACAAAAGATATTACAGGCATTTACAGCTTGAGGCTTTATGCTGAATTCCATTTGGTTCTGTGTGTAGTTTTTATGATTTATTGACAGCTGCTCTAGGTGGTTCTTTATTTTCAACTCATCCCAACCTTGGTCAAACAATGCAACCTACTGCTTTTTTCAATATTTTCCTAATATCTCAGCTCATTTAATTCTATTGATCCACTGAAGAGTATAATGGCATCGAAACTGGAATTACTAGCACCTCCCTAGCCCAGTGCTAAGAGCTTTCCTATTGAGTCTGTGGACCATCATGTGGAATCATAAAAGTAGACAAAAAAGGAAAATGACCTTTACTAGCTACTATTGTACTGAAAAACATCAAGGAAACCTCAGAACATCATTTCCAATTTTATGGCACTGTTTTCTTAAATAATAAGAGAAGGGGGGAAAAAGGGAACAACTGACCCCTGTTCAGCATTTACTTAAGCAGAATTGGCATTAATAGAGTATTCTGTCAAAAATTCAAGCTCAAGAAAATGTATGGCTTTGTCCGCAGCAGCAGCTATCTTAGCAGATTGCACTGTCACCGCTTCACACAAAGCACATTGCAACACCATTAGTGGACATAAATAATGCACAAGCTCTTAGGCAGTACTCAGCTAAGTGCATGGAAACCTTGGGCTCCTGTTGTCAGAAATTCAATGGATTAGTACCTAGATTTATTTTAAGTCTGTAAAGCACTTTGTTCTTGACAGCGTTCAAAGTAGAAAGAGTGCTATCCTGAATGTGCATCTTAATACTGTCATTCCTGTCTTGTAAGAGTAGATGATATATGGGCTGCAATATTTCGTTTTAATATTTAAAGTTTTCACTGTGCAGATGCAAAGAAATATATTAATAGCTATCTGCTGTTACTTTATTGATCTAGAGAAGAACAAAGGTAACCTGTGAAATTTCAAGTGAGACGAGTAAAATGGAGACATTACCGTTGCGTCTTAGTGAAACAGGCATTGTGTTATAGTCCTTAAACCTCATATTTAGACAATTAGGCAAGTGTGGCATCTACACTCTTCTCTCTCAGTAAATGTAAGTAGCAGAATTCATATTTGAGAGAAGTTGTAGTACAGTTTCACTTAACTCACTCCCTTCCAAACATTCCTCCTTTCTTAAAGCTAAGTTACTGTAAAGTTAGCATTCTGTTGTGGAAGAATTATGCTAAAAGGTTAATGAAAGTTGCTGCCCTTGACTTCAGACTGGATGCAGGGGCTGCCTGTAGGTCTGTTTCAGTGCTGTGTCCAAAAACCTTCCATGAATTGAGAAGATAAAATATATTACTTTCTACATTAAAAAAAAACCTTCCCTTTGTGGTGGGTGTTATGGAAGATCCGAGGAACTTTATGTGAGTTTTGGATTTCTTGAGTCTATGAAGACAAAGAAGCTTCTTTTAAAATGATAAGTTTCTTTTCATTCTGTGTACATGAACTATGATTTTCAGTGCAACTGTTCAGCTTCCACATAATGAGTTACAAAAATCATTATCATGTTTTAAGATCATTAAGGTAAAACAGATAACTAATAAATATGTTTATATTTATTAGACACATTTAACAAAGTATATACTTGTTGTGTTTCAAGCAACTTCTGTTTGATGATACATGACTGTTAAATTCTAATTTTTGTAACACAAATATTGTGGGATTGTGAAGCTTAATTTTATTACATCTATGAAATTCATTGTTGAATAAAAAGAAATATATCTAAATATGTGTGATCTGTTATTTCAATCCACAACCTTTCAAAGATACCTGTGAGAAGATCATTATTTGTTCTCCAAATAAAATATACTAAAATGCCTGTTACTATTGTTTCAAGGTAAATAGAATGCATCCAAATGTGAGACAATTCAATTACTGGCAAATAAAATGAAGGAATTTTATAACGAGTAGCTAAATCTTTAACCTTGTATATTATTTTATACAGAGCAGTTTACACAGCTAAAAGTTCTGATCAACAAAGAATTTGCATATTCTTATCAATAGGTGGCGCTTTCCCCCTTCCGCACCATCTTCACTGAGTCCTGGTGGAATCAAACTTTCATCAGGTTTGTGAATTTCCAATATTACTTATAAAACAGCAAATATTTCTACTATTCCTAACTTTGAGATATATTTTCAAGCCATTAAATCTGAAATTATTGTTGGTCATTTGATAAATTATCCTATTTAGGTATCAGTGATTATTCTTTTTTGAGCTTTTTATTATTAATTAATTTTTCGTTTATTTTACATGCTGACCTTAGTTTTCCCTCTATCAACTTCTCCCATTTCCTCCTCTGACTCCCCTCTGCTCTATCTCCCATCCACTCGGCAATCTTACTTCAGAAAGTGGTACGCTTTCTACAGGCGTCAACTAAGCATGTGGTTGAGGCAGGACCAAACTCCTTCCCCTGCATCAAGGCTGGGCAAAGCAACCCAGTATGGGAATAAGTTCTCATAAGCCAGTTCAAGCATCAGGGATGGGCCCTATTCCCACTGCTGGGAACCCCACAGACAGACCAAACTGCAAAAATATCATATAGACAAAAGTCACACACGCAGAAGGCCTACATTAGTCACATGCAGGCTCTCTAGCCGTCAACTCAGAGTCCATGAGCTCCCATTAGCTCAGGTGAGCTGTCTCTGTGGGTTCCCATCATGACCTAGACCCACCTGGTTTATACAATGTCTCTTCCCTCTTTTCAGCTCCACTCGAGAGCTCGGTCAGTGATTGGCTGTGGATCTCTTCCAACTGGAAAAAGGCTCTCTGATAACATTTAGGTAGTCACTAATCTGATCCTAGGAGATGGCCAGTTCAGCCACCCTCTCCACTATTTCTAGGAGGCTTAGCTGGGGTCATCCTTGTATATTCCAGGGAGATTACCTGGAATCAGGTCTCTCTCTAAACCCAAAACACTTCCTCCCCATTGCATCTCTTTCATTTCTCTTTCCCTCTCCCCTGCTCCCAACCCTCCCGACGAATCCCTCATGTTTTCATATCCCCCAGCCTCCATCCCAGCTCCAGCTTACCCAGGTGATGTCTTCTAGTGATTATTCATAAGATTTAGAGTTCTTTTAAAAGTACAAAGATTAAAGGGAAAAAAAATTTAGTGTCATTTAGTGTCTTGAACCACTGACTTATTATTCATTGATTCCATGGGAAAACTTCTATAATAACAATATTATTGAATGTGCAATATGAAGAGAGTCTTAAACTTCTAAAATCATGTTAAAATGTAATTCCTAACTGGAAAAAAATGTCATAAAAATGATTCATATGTAAACCACATCCAATATATAGAGTAAGAGTAGCATGCATAAATAAGAAAAGTCAGTTAAATGGAAATGTTTAGAAACAAAATTCCATCTAACATTCTTACTTGAGTATTTATTCACTGGATATTTTCAGTTCAATCGAGCCTGAGCAGTAGGGATGTACAATCTTTCTAAATGACACATATAGCTTTGTATCTTAAAATACAGAAAGATCTTTAAAGATATTTTTTCAGAGTACATGTTTAAAGACTTCTATTAAAATATCTATCTTTAAAATGCTTCCCTCTCTTGGGCAGTGGTGGTGCATAGCTTTAAACCCAGCACTGGGGAAGTAGAGTCAGGTAGGGCTCTGTGAGTTTGAAGACAGCCTGATCTACAGAGGGAGTTTCAGGACAGCCCCCAAAGCCACAGAGAAGCCATCTCCAAAAAATTATCTCCTATTGGATAACATATAGTCAAATATCAATAATAATAAATACTACCAATTTTAATGCAAATTTAATGTTTTATAGTAATAGTATTTCTGATCACATAAAAGATTTTCACCTACTGGCAAGTGTATTAAAATATCAAAGAAGTATATGATAATTTTCTGATTAGAGTGACAGCATTGCAATTAGTAACACATTCTTTTCCAATAAAAAAATAAATATTAGAGTCATGAAAATTTATATATTTTATTCTAAATAAAAGTATATTATTCCTAGACCTTATTTTGTCTCTGATTTCATTTTCCTCCCTATTCTTCACTATATTTTTCTTAGTTTGATGTGGTACTTGTTTTGCTGTGCTAAAATTAGAATTTCATATATTGGCATCAGAAAAATATATGTTTCATAGTTGCATCATTATTAAAACCATGGTCTTTCTTGCATTGATATATTTTCATGTACAACATATGAAATTTTAAATTACAATATTCTGAAAAGCCTACAGCATTAAGTTACTGCAATAAAATTAAAATTATTGTCAAGCATTAGTTTTTCTGCACAAAAGAAATGCATTACCAGAAATTGTCTTTGGATTTTAAAGTATTCTTAATGATATCCCTTTTCTGTCTGATTCTCTCTAAAGTCTGATAATGGTGAACATGGAGTTTACCATGACCCTTATAGTACAAACTAATAACCTTGATTTAACTTTGCATGTCAGTGCTCATCACTTCTATTTTTCTGCAAGAGAGAAGTGGCTAATAACAAGTTCTAAAGGAATTCTAGTTTTGTTTTCTTTCACAAATTAAAGCATCTTCTAGAAAAATGCTTTCATTCTGGTTTTGGTCTTATATTCCGGAAATTCCATTGATGTATTACCTTTTGGCGCCTTAACAAATAGGGTTTCTTATACTCTGAATAAGAACATAGCAACTCTGTTGGAATGCAAACCCCTGGGGTGTTTATTATACATAGTCTTATGCTTTAAAGTACATCACTCTCTGCAACTCTGGGCTGTACATATACAGAGTCTGACATTATTAGATAACATTATAAGATGGATCTAGTACAAATTCTATCCACTCCAAATGTAAGAGGATCGCTGTAACGCTGATAAATGTCAAGCATCAGTAGTCCTATGCTTAAACAGGCTTGAAGAGACAAAAACGGATATGATAGGCATAGCCCTCCATTATCAAGACAGCGATGATAAAGTACAACACTTAAGAGATTTTACTAACAGTTTAAGAGTTCTGGCACGGTACAGACTGCGTATAATGAGGCTTCTAAATGTTCAGCTCACACAACTTGCATTTGAAGAGATAAAATACTTTACAAACTCTATTTCATTAATCTTCACAATATCTTTGTGAAGAATTATGAACACCAATCAACAGATTAGAGAGGGATGGCATTGAAATGTTGAATGAATTCCCAGTCCTCTAGAGATAGCCTTGGAGAGTCTCATTACAATGAAGTTATATATTTAATACCAGCCTTCTAGATCAAATTAATACGTTAAACTGAAGAAAGAATCAATATGTTATATTTTGTTCGGTAGAATAAAAACTGAAATTTCTCTACAAGCACAGTCAAAAATCTCAATTTTGAATAATAATAGGTTAAAGAATTATTTTATTGCTATGTTAAAAGAATATTCAAAACTATGTCTTCTAAGAAAACCTTTGCACAGTGACTATTTTCAAAGCTTATTCTAGCGGGCACATTAATGCCAGATAAGAATTTCAGCCACAGTAAATTAGTCTAATCATATTATTAAATAACCATTCAAGTGATTTTTAACAGCACATGGTTTGTATTGTATTATTAACAGCTCTTCAAAGGGCCCACAACATTATCGCCATCAATAAATTGCTATTGACCACTAACTGTGGATAGCTTGAGTTTCTGAAAGATCACATTGCTTCCAATTTGTTAAGCTAATCTCTTATAGATTTATTTTCCTGTTGACAAACAAACTTCTTGTTATGTCCATAGGGCAAAACTTAGTCTATGCTTCAAAAATTTTAAATCTTTTTAGCATATGAGTTTTTAAATGTGCTTGATAACTTATTGGGTAGCCAGTTTCAATAAAATGTAAAAGATAGTTGGACAGTAGATAACTCTAGCAAGGTGAGAAAGTACAGTTATTAAAAGCAATAGGAGTCATTACACAAAAGTGCCTGCACCAAGCACAGGACACTTGATTTGCAGTCAAGCTCTTTCCTTTGCTCCCAGACCCCACCAGAACAAGCTGATATGACCCATTTGCTATATACGTCACAGTTCCTGGATGCAAGATGAATAAACATCAATCTGGCACTGTGTTTTGAAACTCCTCTTTGCTGCTTGGATCTTAAGCCTGCAAATGTTGTCATAACAATTTATGAGGGGTAGAGGCTTCAGTGGTAAAACCTAGCTATGTATGCCACTATCTACAGTACTAGCCTGTCAGGCAAGATTTGCCCATTGGTATAATGAAGCCATGACTTTTATGAAAGAATCAACTACTCTCTAATTGGAAGTAATTCCAAAGGTAGCCATCCAAAATACAATAAATCCAATCTAAAATCCATGACCAAAGAGATATTTTAACCAGGTACAAGTGGGTAAGGAGCTAACATGACTGTTTCACTCAAATGACATAATATCAAACAACCTATTCAATGTCTACATTTATACTTCCAGACCAAGCCTACTTTCAGCCTTAAACAGAGAAACTTCTCTTTGCAGTGAACGAAGGCAAATGAAAAGACTCATGGCTAAACAAAATGCTAAGAATAAAAGACAGTCATGAGATTAGCCCTAGACAAGAGAGTTACACTATCTCTTTATGAGTCAGACAACATTGTGGGGTTTTAAAAAAAGGTAGAAAGAATGTGTGAAGGGAATAGTGAACTATCATCTTCTCAGATAGATACAGGTATGGGAAAGACCACACCACACCTGTGTATACTAGCACTGGGGCCACAGCATTGTGTCTTCCTATCAGTCATTTACGGAGAATGGGAGGGTGGTCTCAGAAAATCTTGCAATGTACTGCTGATCTTTTGGAAATGAGTAGATGAAGGAGAGGAATAGTATCTAATTGCAAACCCAGGGGTGAATCCACTAGGCAAACCCAACTGATCGGTAGAGGACAGAGTTCTATAGGGAGAAGAGGCGCTGTTACAGGTAAGAGGAATACAGGACAAATTCAGGGTGGAAAACAACCAGAAAGCATAAATGAGCATGTATAAAATTGTGAAAAAAAAGCCAGGTAGTGGTGGTGCATGCCTTTAATCCCAGCACTCGGGAGGCAGAGGCAGGCGGATCTCTGTGAGTTTGAGACCAGCCTGGTCTACAAGAGCTAGTTCCAGGACTGACTCCAAAGCTGCAGAGAAACCCTGTCTCGAAAAACCAAAAAAAAATTGTGAAAAAATTACTATGAATAAAAATGAAAATGTTGTAATTTATAAGAATAAAGATGAGAAAGCAAAATTGTAGTCAAGAATTAAATAAAAATACTATGATCCAGGAAAAAGTATGTTTTTTGAAGCTACTCTCTACCAATGAATGTACAATAACCAAGTATTATTTGTTCAATTCTATGTTATTCTGTCAGTTCTGCAGTCTCCCACTACCTCACTCCAAACAGGGAATCCAGTAGATATGTAGAACTTTAGACATCATTATTTCTACTTAGAGAAAGGCCTCATCTAGTGTTTAGTACCCCAATTTCACTACTACACATAGTAAGCATGTGGACACATTACCTCATCTCCCATCTTGACTCCTGTGATAGCTTTCTCTTTTGTCAATTCCATTATTAGCTCATCCAGCTACTGTCTACACAGCAGTTAAAGTGATTCCTTTTAAGTAGTTGTAATATAATTACACTGCTTGTCCTCATCCCCCTGACCTCTCCTATGTGTGCCCTCTCCAAAATTTAGCCTCTCTTCTCTTCTTTTTTTTTACCCATTGTAGCATATGCTTGTATACAAATACATATAAATGCAGCATATATACTCCATTCCATTTTCCTGGATGTTTTTAGGGCTGACCACCTTGCATTTGATAACCAAACAGGGAGTTCATCCCTCTATAGGATTAATTCTTCATCTCAGAAAAGTTGTTAACTTTTTTGTTCTTTATCTAGGGGTGAGGATCCATGAAATTTCTCACTTAATGTTGGGAAATTAAGTGATGTGGGAATTGTTCAGGTCTTGTATAAGCTCTTATGTTGTTGAGGTACCATGCATGTAGCTGCCGTATTATTGCTAGAAATCACAATCTCATAGAATATGTTCTAGCCAATTGTCTCTCACTATGTTTCCACTTCTTCTTCTGTGATTTTGCTGAGTCTGAGGGGTAGAAGTTATACTGTAAATATATTATTTATGGTTGGCAGTACATTGTCAATTGTTCTCTGCATATGTCATAAGGACATAATTCTAACATGAATATTAATATGTGTTTAACTGAAATATATATATATATATATATACCAGCTTTATTGATAAATATTTCAATAAAAGATAAATCAAATTGCTGTCCCTCTTAGGAGTAGTTGACTAGAAAAGTAAAAGAAGCTACCAGAAAAAAATATTTTACAATATTGTCTTTTCCTTTCTCAGCAAAACATGAAGCATTCACCAGTTATCTTTAGGAATAATATTTTCCTACCTTCAAAGTGAGAAACTTATTTCATTTTGCTCATTTTTTCAAAAGAATTATATAATCTTTAATGAGTAGTTTCAGACTTTTTCTATCTTATTGTATAACTGACAGAGACACGTTGTATACTTCACTTCTATCTTATTGTATAACTGACAGAGACACGTTGTATACTTCACTTGCTCTTGGCTAAATGAAAACTGTGAAATGTTAAGAAATTTTACCAAGGAAAAAAAAAGAAAATTGCAAGCATGATGCTGCCAAATAACTATAACTGCTTACTAATTCTATAGATATGTACATATTGATCCCAAAATGGAAGCTACTTCATTCGGGAAGCAATGTCAATGTTAGTGAAACTTCACTTGCCTACTTTATTTAGATAAAAATAGCACTTGGCTATTAAGCTTCTCATGTGGCTTCCTTTATTATATGCATGACATAATAAATATATTTCAAAATTCAGATCAGGTGATGAAACAGTTCTGAAGAGGCTAACTTCTTACCCAAAATCATTTATATGATAAAACCTGAGATGACTTCTATTAGGATACTTCTGATACTATTTATAAGTATTTCTTACTGTATTGAGATCAAAGTAGAAGAGATATTGTACACATTTTCTTCTGTCTTGAGAATTTCACATATGTACACAATAAAATACAATCACATTCAATCTCGATTTTCCTCCTGCAGCACCTCCATAACCTCAGCAACATGCTCTACTCTGAACCTTGAAGTTTTTGTTTTGTTTTTTAGTTTTGGGGTTCTTATTGTTTGTTTTTTGATATTCCACAAAGTTCAATTATTATTAATTATATGTCCACCAAAGTTGATTCTTTTGATTATCTACTTAAGACATTTCATATGTGTGTCATTTTCCCACAGACTTATATGGGTCTGGAAATATGAATTGTAATAAGAAATGCAGTTTTAGCCGGGCGGTGGTGGCGCACGCCTTTAATCCCAGCACTCGGGAGGCAGAGGCAGGTGGATCTTTGTGAGTTCGAGACCAGCCTGGTCTACAAGAGCTAGTTCCAGGATAGGCTCCAAAGCCACAGAGAAACCCTGTCTCGAAAAACAAAAAAAAAAGAAAACAAAAATAAAAAAGAAATGCAGTTTTATACTCTTCTAAATAAAAGCTACATTGTTATAAAATTTGAATGTCAAAATATCTTGACTATAACCAAATATATCAATTCTTAAGGCCATTTGTTTTTCAGAACGTTGATTGCTTAAGTTATCTTCATATTCATATAAGCAAACTGTGCTGAAGTTAATAACAAAAGTGCACAGAGTGTACACTGCCAATTACTTAATCTCATTTAAAAAATCATACTGTATTTTTGACACCTGTCAAAAACTTAGTTGACAACTTCTCTTTTCAATCTACTACACCTTCTAAGAATCAAATCAATGTGTCCTATTTATTATTCATAATTTGTATAGCATACTTATGGTTTATTCTATAATTAGCTTCTATTTTTTTATCATGAAATTTCAGTGTTTACCAGAAGTGAAAGTGGAAATTATATTACTAATCCATTTTTTTCTCTAGATAGTTTATTTAATATAGTTACTAATTCACCTCCAACTGAACACAAAATACTAAGAACACTAGCAGAACTTTAAAGCAATGATCAAATAGAGAAGTATGTTTATTTGGCTTTGCTATAATTATGTGGTAAATGAGTGTGTGAATTTGTCATATACTGCACCTATAAGAGGAACCTATTCTTTAATTAGGTTAAAAGCTGTTGTGTATCAGTCTCCTCCTTATTGAAACATTCCTTCTCAAGAGGAAAAGATGTTAAACCAGTGGTTTTTACCCTTCCTAACACTGTGATCCTTTAATACAGTCTCTTATGTTTGGTGGCTTCCAACCATTACATTATTTCAATGTTACTTCATAACTATAACTTTGTTACTGCTATGAATTATAATGTAAATATCTGTTATGTGGGATATCTAATAGGCAACCCTTGTGAAAGGTGTCCAAGAACCCTGAAGTTGAGAACCACTACTACTCAAAATAAATTCAGGGAGTCCCTGAATTTGAGCAGATTCACTAGGCCTGGTACTTTGAATGGGAAGCAATAAAGACTGGTGTCTCAGCATTCCACTGCTATGAAGATATATCATGACCAAGTTAACTTAGGATACCATTGAATTGGGACTTGCTTACAGTTTTGGAAGGTTAGTCTCTTATCATCATGGTGGAGAGGTGAATACAGCTGAGGGCACGGTGCTGAAGAATCAACTAAGAACTACATCCTGATCCACAGGCAGCAAGTAGTGAGAGAAGAAAAGGACAGAGAGACAGAGACAGACAGAGAGACAGACAGAGAGACAGAATCAGGGTCTTGTGTGGAGTTTTTGAAAGTATAAAGACCACTCACAGTAATATACCTCCTCCAACAATGTCATATCTCCTTCAACAAGTCCATATATCCTAATATATCAAAAATATTCTTCTAACTGGGAAACAATCACTCAAACAAACCCAAGGGATCTATGTTCATTCAAACCACTGCAACTGCTCAGACGCCCTGTTAGACAAGCCAGCCTGCAAAGAAGACTCCAAGACCAGCCTGTCTGGGAGATACTTATACCAACTGAGCTGCCTAAATGGGTACTTTCAACCTTTCAAGATGCCTGCAGGCTGTGATGTGTACTACAGGTTCACCCTTTTGTGATCTGTCATCCATGCTGGCATAGGTTTTGGTGATAACCTCTGTTTGCTGTTTTGAGTCATTTCTGTTCCAATGAGTAATCCCTAACTCAAGTTCCTATAAGCAATATTAGAAAAGCTTATTGGTTCAATAACTAGTCTTTGGTGCTATCCATACTTTGGTTGGTTATAGGTCTTCTATCTGGGGTAAGTATACATGTGTATATTATGTCTCCCCAGCATAAAAAAAACAATGCTATGTAACAACAAATAACCTGTATGTTTTCTTATCAGTATCAGCCACATAAATTATGAGTCCCATAAGAAATGCATATGCCTGGAATTTTTTCCAAAATGTGGGAGATTGCCATTAAGGTACATAGAAAATATGTCCACTTTTTTGGTGGTGTCGTTCTGCTTCATTTTTAGTATCTATATTTATCCTTTCACTTTTTACATTGGCACTTAAAGTTTTTAACATCCAAGAGGAACAGAACAGACTGACAAAATGGCTCCAGACAAACATATATACCTTCTCCTGGCTGTTGTCCTGCAGGCTCTTTTGAAGATGATGGGGCCAGAATATGGGCTCACAGGACCTTGCTCTCAATGTGGATGTTAACACTGGTCTAAAGTTTTTTAATTGCACACCCTACCACATAGGCCATGTCTGCAAAGTAAATGAGAGGGATATTAGAAAGTTGACAGTTCATTCCTGCCAAAACAAGGTAGGCAGTCCTCACAGAATACTTTGGGCCAATTTCTCAGTCTCACACTTCCAGTCACAATGAAGATGTCTGCAGTCACAGTCCAGATGGCAGGTAAGCTGATCTCATTTGTCTTAGATAGGGAATCAAGATAAGTCCAGCCTTCCTACTCTGGCAAAACTGCTCCCATAATGGGGGTCTAGTCAACATGCCTAAGACAATTGCCACTGCTGTACATGATCAATGGCATTCTTTTTTCATTCTTCTTTGATGATACAAAACTTTCTCACCCTTCTGTTAGAATGAGAACTAATACAAAACCTCCCAGATCCCACCACTCACAACTGAATACCCATCTTCTTTCTCTCCCAAATCTGATCAGTCAAAACCTAAACCTCCCTCCTTCAAAGGTTACCCACATAGTATGAGAAATCACTTCCTATTACCCACCAATCTGTATAAAACTCAAGCATATCTCAGTCTTTTCTTGCTCTTCTCAATTTCTCATCTCTTTTAAACACTGTCTAGGACTAAAATCCATCACCACTTATCTATAGGTAGCCAGTATCCTCATCCCAATTCACTCTTCATTTAATACCCCATACAGGCCCTGCCCTAATCCAGTTCCTCCACTTCATTAATTCCACAGTTGTCTGTATTCACCCTATTGTTCCCAGGCCATGCCCAATTCTACCACATATCCACTTGCCTTTCACTCATTTCTCTGCCCTACATTTAAAGGGTGGTTTATTTACCAACCCATCTCATCCAAACTCGGGACTCCTTTGTCTTTACCTGGGAGGACTTAGCATTCATACTGTGTCACAGCTTACCTCGACTATCCTCCATCAAGGGCTTCCAGACAATCCCCAGTTTCTGGTCAGGCTTTCAAGACCAACCTCCCAACATTAGTCCTCTCACTCAGTACCTTCCTACAATGTGTCGACAATTTCCTTCTTTCCCACTTCCCTCTTTTACAACAAAACAGGACCACTTTCCTAAAGTTTCTGGTTGCAAAGGCTACAGGGCATCCCTCAGAAAGGCCAAATTCTCCCTAGACCAAGTTATTTTTCTTAACTTTCGTATTACATCACTTCTCATCAGTTTACCCTGGATCAAAAGAGACATCCCTGTTCATTCTACTTCCTACCTAAAAGGATAAAATATCTTTCCTGGCTTTTGTTGTTACTTTATTTTTCCAAGCCTGCATCTCTAACTTTACACTCCTAGCCAAACCCTTTATGAATCAAACTTAGGTATACCATCAGGAGTGTCTGTACCCAAACTCTTGGAGATTACTAAAGATTTCCATCATCTGAAGGATGCACTCTTGAGAGTGCTGGCATAAGCCCTACCTCCAGTTGACCCTGTTCTGTGCACTACTAAAAAGGCCAGGATGATATTTTGCATCCTCACCCAGATGAAGGGTTTGATACTCATCCTTGTTGCATATCCTTTGAAACAGCTGAGCTATCGGTAAAAACCTTCAGCCTTCACTCTGGTCCCTTATTTCAAAGGCTTTGCTTCAAAATAACTGACCTTTGGAAAGAAACTTACTATTCATATTCCCCATTAACTAATAGATCTTATCTCCGATTCAATGTCTTATAATTCTCATTTACTCTGAGATCTTGCTTTTCAATTGTGCCTTAGAACACCCCAATCTCTCCTAAGACTGCCTTCCTTTGGGAAGATAAGGACTCTTCAACTTCCTTAGTACCTCTTAAGATTAAAGTCACACTACCCCTAGTAGAAAAAGTGCTTTTTTTAGGACTATTACTTGCTTCCCACCATTATCCTCTCACTGCTGTGTGCCTCAGTAAGCTCTACTTCTCCACATGCTTGGTATTTTGATGTTTTGGTTCTTAAAAATAGCAATGGCAGGAGTAACGTTCTCAACGGCAGGAGTAACGTTCTCAACTTCATTTTCTGTCCTCTCTCTGACTGCTCTGAGCCAATTAGTTTAACCCTTTCTTTCTAGGAGTCAATTGGTTACAGGAGTTTTTTATCCATTCTTAATAAGAGTGGCACAGATTCTATCATAATATTTCTGTCTCACAAAAGATCAAATAAAACTATAGTGTGTTCCATATTGACCACACTGGAGAGGATGTTCTTTTTGGAAGTGCCAGTGCATTTTAATAATGAAGAAAAGGGAAGAAATCTAACCCTAATAGCTCACCAATAACAAGGAATATGTCACTTTAACTGTAAGAAACCCCTTGTTCCCCCAATAGGGTGGTAATGGTAAAAGGGGAGGTGGCTCTTCATAAGCCTTACTTAGTGGTAAATATAAAAGTTTTTGAATCTCTCAAGACCCTTGCAGATCAACAATTGATTGCTTAACTGAATTACTTGGAGGTATAGCAGCCACTGACAACCAGTTACAATAAAATTGCTCTCAGATAATTCTTGAGGAGTCATCCGAGGAGAATGCCCTCAATTCTTCCTGGGGACTCCTCAGGTCACTTAACATAACCTCCAATCAGACGACTTGCTTCCTTTTCATTCCTTCCCAAAATATTCGAATGGCAGCAGTACCTCTATGTAACATTTCCCATGGAAACATATCTTTCTGTTTCATTAGATCCCATTTCTAGTCTCTCTCTTCTCTTCTCTCTTTCTCTCTCTCCTGCTCTCTCACCTCTCCTCAATGAGATCAATGGACTGTTGTCACCACAATATTCATTAAGTGCTGACATCATTTGCATATAAACTTTACTTTCTCAGACTCCCAAATATTATATTTTTCTCATGTGGATCCAGTTTATTCTTCTCTATGCCCCTCAAAAGGCCCATACACCCCAATATCTGTCATCCCCAGCCTTGCCTAATAGGGTCAGGGTAAACTGGGGGATATTCTCTCTCCCATTCTTGTACCACTTAACAAAGTGCAAAGAAAGCAGTTTTCCTACCCTGATGGTCAGGGTCAGCTTAGCATCCTCTTTGGCATCTATAGGGAAGACAGTGATGAGATTAGGTCTTATCATTAGCTCCTCTAGCCAGCTTTTGGTGGAACTAATAACAATCAAGTGCTCAGCTAGAGGCCGCTCAATGATACAGGAACAGTTCTATTCTCTGGCATCAGTTACCTTCAAAATTGAGGAGCATTTAATCACCTTGATAGGAAAGAGGAGGGACCTATTTTTTTTCCTCAAAGAAAGATGCTCTAAATCAATCAGGTCAGGTGCATTTAGAAATTAAGAAACCTCAAAACATAAGTGACCAGCCACAGCTCAATAGGGACTCTGTCTTCTTGGTCATGGGATGTCTTTGGTAGCATTAGGCTATGGATCCTTCTCCTTCAGGGAACCCTTAATGAGTTCGTCTCCTTCTTTCTAGTCCCATGACTCCTCAGCACTTTTCAAAATCAGATAAATCAAATCATCTACCATACTTTTAACTCTTCCAACTCTGTCTGTCTTTCTTCCCTCATCTCCCTTTATGTTCTTCTGAGCCAGAGGCTTATCTAGGACTTGGGCCATTCACACCCAGACTTTCAGGTTTTTGATTCACGATCTCCATCTAGCAGGAAGTAAGTAGAGGAGACAATCTACTCTCTGTATAACCATCAATAAAAGGTTGGCATGTTAGGTGGATCCAAGTCCCCAGCAAGGACACAAGGAGCCCATTCAGGGAAATAAAAACTGCAAGTTTCTATACCTCTCAAGCGTCTGACCCAAGGCCACAATATCCTATTATCTTAACCCTCAGAGCTTCCTATTATCTTAATGACCAGAGGACCCCCACATAAAAGTTTGTATGCAACAGCTTCTTTGTTTGTAGCAGTTCTCTTCCGGCATATTGCTCTCCCACTACTTCCCCTCTCAACTTAAACCATCCTATAAAAATCCAGGCTCTTTTAGTGTCAAGCATCACTCAGAGTCAGCAAGGCAGATGGTACTTACCTGAAGCTCTATGTGGCTTCCATGCAGATCTGGGGCACTCACTCTCCTCAGACATCACAGTTTCATCAGTACCTATCATTTTCTAGCACATCTGAGCAACATGATGATTAAAATTTAAGATCTAAGAATTTTAGGCTTTTGTCACGTTTTCTCCTTACTATAAGAATCTTAGGATATTATTTTAGAATAAACTATAATTCAAGTACAAATGAAATAACATATTTTTATAGCTCTTCCCATTTTTGCTATGTTTTACTAAACCTTCCAAACAAAAAATATTTCTTTTAAAATGCAGTTCATATGTGTCTATAGTTATTCTTAGAGTCCTGTGAAACTATAAAAAATTGACTTCAATAGAATAACATTTCTAATTGTTTACTTAAAGCCTACATAGAAAAAGACATATATGAAACGCAAAATTCATCATGAATATCATGTAGTTTTCACATTTTTATTATCACTACCGCCCACCGAAGCGCTATGCTGCAGACTGAATGCTACAATTCCTATTATCCTTACATTTGATTCTTAAAATGGTTGTTTATTCAGGGTGAAGGTGGGGAGTAGATTCTTAATGGATTTCAGCCTCGTAGTTCACAGCATATCTGAGGATCTGTGTCATTTCTACATTAAAATACACACTGTCACATCTAATTGCTTAATTATAATCTGACAGAATATAATGTGAGGAAGGACAGGACCTGTTTAGTACAAACCCACTACTGCCAGAAATTTCTTTTAGAAGTCAATATATTCTTTCATTCTAGTAGATGGAAGAAATGTTTCCTATCGACAAAGACTAAAAACAATGGATGGAATTAACATGTGAATATTATTGCTGATTTGGCCCATTTTGATAGTAGGAATATGAATAAAAAAATGCATTCAGCCTTTTTAAAAAAAAATAGTTTTGTCATCCGTGTGTTTGCATTGTTTAAATGCAATTCCATAAATTTAACAGTAGAAAAATTAGGGAGGGGTCCCTCTATTAGAGGTGGGTTGGAGGACTAAATAAAGAATGGAAAATAGTGATGAGGGACACATAATACCAAGTTTGTTTAATCAAGACTCAATGAATTGCCAGCTGGTCGTGGTGTACGCCTTTAATACCAGGAATTGGAAGGCAGAGAAAAGAAGATCGCTGTGAGTTTGAGGCCAGCCTGATCTACAGAGCAAGTTCCAGGAAGGCTCCAAATATACAGAGAACCCCTCTCTTGAAAAATCATAAAAAGAGGACTCAATGAATTATATTAAATTATATTTATCTAAGGTTATTCATATGTATGTGTGTGTGTATATATACATATATATAGAGAGAGAGACAGAGACAGAGACAGAGATAAAGAAAAAACATTTTAAAAAGTTAGGCCATTCTGGCTGACGTAGATCCCCACAAGAATCAAATAAAAAATTCCCAGTACCAGGTATAATAAACATATTTTCCAGTGCTTGGTTGGGATAGTCTAAATAACTTTCAACACAATGTAGGCTATTTTTGTTGGCCTTCCATGTCTCTCTTAAAGGTTGTTAACCCCTATTGCTGAGGTTACACAATCTTAAAACATAGGATTCGGATTATGCATATTGAACCTAATCTTAAAGCTCCTTTCTTGTGGTTTAGTTTCTTAAGACTAGGAAATACTATTCAAGCTGACAAGGAAGGGCTACAGTTAAGTACCAAACTAGCCGTGGCACTTATAAGCCACAGAAATGATCAGCAAGCCAAGATATCCATCAGTATACAACATGACAGTCACATTTTGGTCTTTTGCAACAGCTCTCTATGATGACTTAATGCCCACTAATAAGAAGGGAGAATATTCATGGTGCTAGGAAACTAACCAACTACCTCAGACTAGTGAGACAATAGATGTTAGAAGAAACTATCTCCACTTTGCTATACCAACATAAATCCTTGATTGTATTTAAATCTTATCCTTATAACCACAGGTCAGTATAGTTAGTATCAGTCATCAAAAAAAAAAAGCTTCTATCTATAGCTAATTGACATGAAATTACAATCAGAATGCAAAGATCAATGGATAGTGGGTAGCACAATCCCAACAAATACATTTTCATCATAGGTCCTGCAGCTATTGCTCAAGGAACATAGGAAAAGAGGGGGCTGAAGGATCCAGAGGAACAGAAAGTTATCTAAGACATTTCTAAGACAATCAAACTGTCTGTCTTAGAAATGGCTCCATAAACAAGACCTGAACAATGACAATATCAATAGATGTACTACTGTGTAACTAGGGAAATCTGTCAGGTTACCACCCATAGACAAAGAACCATGGATGACTAAGTACTGCTGAGAAAGCACAAGAGGGAGGAAAGCCTCTTCTATGGATAAGCACCCACAGATTATCTAGTATAAATCTGTCAGTCCTGTATGCACTAACAACAAAAACAGACTCCTCAGGTTGATTTATATGTCTGTGCATGCACATACAAACACCCTCCCACCCTCACCCAGACCCCCCAACACACATGTATGCATGTGTGCCTAACAATAGTAATTAAAGAAAATTATGCTATCAGTTTGAGAGTGTAGAGGGACATAAGAGGATTTGGAGGGAGTGTACATGGTGGGGGGCAGGATTTAGAGAGAAAAGGCAAGAGGGTAAGTGATGCCATTATACTGTAATAAAAATTGAAAGGCAAATAAACAAAAAAAACAGTTCAGGTTTCTTTAAAATACATAGAATTTTTGTTCCATGATTATTGAAAATAGTTTTGTACAATAAATTTTGATCATGGTTTCCCCTTCCTCATTTCCAGTCACCTCCTAACTTCTCCGTGTATCCAATTCTACACTTTGCTAGTCAGTCACAGTGAAGGCTCCAGTTAAGCATTAGCCTGACTTCTCTTAGATCGATGACATAGTTAAGTGTGATCTTCAGAATAGGGTTTTAGAGTCAGCTTGTGGAGAGGCATCAAAAGCCTTGCATGTAGCCTGTGTTGTTAGAAGGTTTCCATGGGACCCCTTTGGCCAGCAACTCAATTAGATGTAATCCAATCCAGGAGGTTTCACTTGGTGGCAAGGCATGTCTAGTTGGAATTTTATCTTCCTATTATTTGGCAATTCCTCTAGATTTCTTTCATATATGCATATATATATTTTTAAATATGCTACCATAGCTTTTCATATGACCCCTCAAATGATCTTTAATGTTATCTGTCCTTCCCCATACTCCCTCCATTAGCTTCCTCCTACCTCTCCCTCTCTGTTTAATTGTACTGTACTAGTCTTCCTCCTGTTTCTTCTTAGCTATATATTCTATTTACCTTTTCTTGCAAGAACCTCCTGCCTTCATAGTCCATTAATCTACACCTAATCCATGTGGTTATATGGATTGTAGCAAGTCTGTTGAATGATTAAAAGCTAACATCTACATTGTTTTATTTTGGATGTAATTGGCCCTCACAATCTCATAGGCTGTGGCACTATTAAGAGGCGTGGCTTTGTTGGAGTGGGTATAGCCTTGTTAGAAAAAGTTTGTCACTATTGAGTGCAGACTTTGAGTTTTCTTAGGCTCAAGATACTGCCCAGTGTCTCAGTTAACTTCCCTTTGTTTGCAAGATGCAGGCCTTTCAGCTATTCCTCCAGCACCATGTCTTTCTGCATGTGCAATGTTCCCCCTCCCATTATGATAATGAACTTAATCTCTGAAACCATAAACTGCCACCTCCATTGAATGTTTTCATGTATAAGAGTTGTCATGGCATCTCTTCACAGCAATGAAAATCATAACTTAGACATGCATGTAAGACTAAACAGCATAATTATTTTGGTGTTTTTGGTTACCTCATTTGGTGTTTCTAGCTCCAACCACATAAATGCAAATTTTATGATTTTATTATGAATAATATTACATTGTGTGAATGTAGCACACTTTAACGTCCATTTATCTGCTGAAGTATATCTAAGGTATTTCCTATTTCTGGCTATTATATATGGCAGTAAAGACCACAAATGGGCAAGCATGTCTGTAATTGGATTTGTACCCTTCGTATATATGGTCAAGAGTGTATAGTTGGACTGTGAGTTGATCTACCTATTCTCAGATTCCTGAGGAACCACAATAGTTATTTTCATAGTGGCTGTACAATTTGTACTCCCACCAACAATTCAAGATTTTTTTCCCCTTACTTTCCTATCCTTTCCAGTATTGGCTGTTATTTGTTTTATTGATTGATTTTGTCTATTTGACAAGAGTAGGATGAAATCTCAAAGAGGTTTGATTTTTTTACCTGGTAGCTAAGGAGATTGAATATTTCTCTAAGTGCTTCTCAGTCACTTGTATCTCATCTTTCAAAATCTATTTGTATAGTTCTGAACCCCGCTTTCATTGGGTTACATGTTTTCTTAATGTACATTGGTTTTTCACTCTTTATATTTTTTAGATATTAACTTCTATTGGATATGGAATTTGTAAAGAACTTTTCCACTTTGTAGGCTGATGCCTTGTCCAAACAGTGATGTCGTTTTTGAAACCAATGCTCTGGAGTTTCATGAAGTCTTATTCACATTATTAATTGATTTTCTTAGGGTCTATGATATCAGTTTTAGTTACTCAGAATATAAAACTAAAACTAAACTGAACATTATTTTTTTTAAAAAAATGATTGGTTTATTTTACATCTCCACAACATTTACCTGTTCTTCTTCTTTTCCCTGGACTCTATCCACTCCCTTCTAACACCCTCCTATAAACTCCTCATTTATTACTATTCAGAAAAGGTCAGGCTTCCCATAGATAACAATAAAACATTACTTATCAAATTTCAGTAAGACTAAGCACCTCCCCATGTATATCTGGGAAAGACAACACAGTATTAGGAATAGGGTTCCAAAAATCAGCAAAAGAGTCATAGACAGTCCCTGATCCCCCTGTTAGGAGTCCCATAAGAAGACTGAATTACATTCCTATCACATATATGTAGAAGGCACAGGGCTCAGGTCAGTCCCATGTAGGCACCTGGTGTGATTCAGTCTCTGTGAGTTCCTATAAACCCAGTTAGTTAATTCTGTGTAGAAATCCATTTTGTGTGAAAATCAATATGGTGATTTCTCAGAATATTGGGAACCAATCTATCTCAAGACCTAGCTGTAACATATTTGGTCATAATATCAATGGATGCTCATTCATACCAAAAGGGCACTTTCTAAAATACATCCATAGCAGATTTATTCATAATATCCAGAAGCTAGAAACAACTTAGAAGTCTCTGAATATTACATTTGAAATCTCAAATAAAGCTGTATTTACACAGTTTTAAGTTACCTTGAATTTATATTTATGTTATTTTCTAATGTTAAATAATGAGTACATTATAAATATTTATACTTCTCTTCTCTTTAGCAGTACAAAGTTCATCTCTTGAAAATTCTCATGCATATATATTTTTATATTCAGACTTCTTTTTTTTATTGTTCAAAGAGAAATTTACATTTACTCCCCTTGTCCCCAGCCCTCCCGCTACGCCAGTATGCCTCCTCCCTCCTCCTGCTTCCTTAAGAGGTGGCAGGGTACCCTGCCCTGTGGGAAGCCCGAGGCCTTTCCCCCTCCATCCTGGCCTAAAAAGGTGTGCAACCATATAGACTAGGTTCCCAAGAAGCCACTGCATGCAGAAGAGATAGGTCCCTGTGCCATTTTCATTGGATTCTCAGTCAGTCCCCGTTGGCAGCCATATTCAGAGACTCCGGTTTGGTCATATGCTCATTCAGTCCTGGTCCAGCTGGGTTTGAGCTCCCAATAGATCAGGTACACTGTCTTAGTTGATTGGCCAGTCCCTCGCAGTCCTGCTCTTCAACTGCACCTTGGAAGCTCAGTCCTTTGTTCCGATGTGGATGTGGATCTCTGACTCTATCTCTATCCATCAGGTGAAATTTCTGTGGTGATGATCGAGATATTCATCAATGTGACTATGAAACAAGGACTTCCTTAATGTAGATATCTTATTCCCTTCTCCAATATCCATCCTTCCTCCATCTCCACCCTCCTCCACCCCCAAGCTCTCCCCTGTTCTTCCCTTCTCCCTTCTACCCCCTCCCTTTTGCCTACCCCCAACCCCAACCCCTACTTCCCCCACATCCCCAC
>JAQHUG010000036.1:1121745-1136688 GCA_028555095.1 Dicrostonyx torquatus
GGGGGGGTGGAATAATTAGCTAATGGCGTGGCGTGGCTATAAGCCAAATAGGCCAAGACCATTCCCCTTCAATTCTCTACAGTTAAAAGTAAGTACAGGAATTAGTGTACAGCTTACTATCTGGTCTGATTTCAATTGTGTCACCATTAAATTTTGTCTGTTAAGCCCTTGCTTCTAGCATCTCATACTTTATTGTATTGCTTGAAAATAAAATACCCCTTTGGGGCTCATATACCTTGTCACTTGACCTGTATATGCTAACATTGACTGGAGAGTTTCTAGAATGTTCGGAAGTAGGACCTAGCCAAAGAAATGGGGTCCTAGAGTGTAAAGCTCATATGCTATTGCCTAACACTGGCTTCTGTCAATACCTCTACTTCCATGCCATCTCAATTAACCTCATACTACAAGCCAGTTATAAATTGCTCCCACTGCCATGCCTTCACTATCAAGATTAAAAAATACCATTTCAATAAAACATTAATCATTCGTTCCTCTTTTCCTTTCTGTCAGATTCCTTGTCAAAAAGACAAAGTTACTAAACAGAGATTGATGTGGGATTCCCCTCTGTATTCTATGAATACCATTGGTTAATAAAGGCACTGTCTTAGGCCTGTGATAAGTTAGAGTAGAGCCAGCTGAGGGAAGGGCAGAGGGAACTAAAGTGAATGCTGGAAGAAAGGAGGCAGAGTCAGGGAGAAGCCATGGAGCCACCGCCAGGCAGACATGCTGGAACTTTCCTGGTAGGCCAAACTTCGTGGTGATGCACAGATTAATGGAGATGGGTTAAATTAAGATGTAACAGCTAGCCAATAAGAAGCAAGAGTTAATGGGCCAAGCCATGATTTAAATAATACAATTTCTGTGTGATTATTTAGGGAGTCTGGACAGCCGAGGAACAAACAAGCAGCCTCCTTACTAAAAGAGATTTTAAACAAATACCCTTTTAAGCAAAGGAAACTTGCGACTGAAGAGATAGTTCAGTGGAGAAAGGGTTTCTTGCATTAATATAAGGATCTGAGTCTAGAACACTACAACTCATATAAATCCAGATGTGGTAATGTTCACTAGGAATCAGAGGCAAGAGAATAAAAAGAAACTCTCTGGTCAGCTAGTCTGAGCGTATAGGAGAGAATTACATGGAAGATTAGGACAGACATAAAAAAATATTCTCTGATTTTCATGTTATATGGTATATGCCCAACTCTACACACACACACACACACACACACACACACACACACAAAGAAAGAGAGAGAGAGAGAGAGAGAGAGAGAGAGAGAGAGAGAGAACAGTTTTTAAAGGAATTTACATTTAGTAAATACAGAGGTAACAGAACATACAGACATCAAAAGTAGAGAAACATCTCCTAGCCAAGGACATAGCCCAGAATGTTCCCTTCTCTGCATACCCATGATCTTGACTTCAGATCTCCAGATCTATTGGAAAAGAAAGTTTAGGGATTTTTCTTAAACATTTGATCTAGATATTTTACTAGCAAACTAATAAACTTGTCAATAATACACAATTATATTAAATAATAATTTAAATCAATAATGCATAAACTATTTAAGTTATATCATTATTATTAAACTTAAAAAATAGTAACACACAAAGATGCTTTCTAATCAGTTTTGGGATTAACTTACAGGACGGAACACATTTCCCTTAAATCACAAGATCTCTTTCAGGTTAGTACCGGCCAGCTGCTTAATGAGGGAAGCTATAAACTTCCAACTACATAAATGTGGTACATTAGTCTTCTTTGGTATATTCATATATTCATATTCACCATAAATCTCCTACCCCAAGCTGTTCATATTACTTCTAAAAGAGAAAATATGAGTTGTCCCAGTTAAAACAGTTCATTGATAATGATGACTTTTGTAAAATAAGTTTTTCTAAGTATTTTGAAAGATTAGAGAGCTACTGAGAAGAAATTAAAAATAAAACAAGACGGAGAAGAGTTAAGTTACTAATGACATGATAGCATCACAGTTAAAGTAAATTTGATTTTTGAAAAGATTTTAACACCACTAACCATTTTTTCCACCACTACCCATTCAGAAAGTTTCTTTGGTTATTACAAACTGATATTCAGCAAAGTTTTCCCCAATTTCTAGAAACTTCTGAGATTAGGGGAGGCAAAAGGGAAAGACTGAAGCATGCTATAGTGCCCTGCAAATAATTCATTTAGCTGTGTATAATATGCAATGTATTATAATAAGATACCTAGAAGTCAGGTAAAATATTATTTGATTGTTAATTCAATCAAGTGTTTACATGAGTTTCTATTTGAGCATTAGGATTCCATTGTCCCAACTTCATTTATACTGATTTAAAGTCATCCAAGAGCTCACTAAACATTTCTGAGGTCTGTCCTTCTGGTTTTCACATTTGCAGTCTACTTAATACAGAACAGGGTTTCAGACAATGGAGTTCTCATTTCTTTTTCTCCGGTGTTTAATCATTTACCTTACACCAGATACCAAGTTTTACCTGAAGTATTTCACTGTATTTTAAAAACTCCATTGATTTTAATTTAATGAATTGATTTACTATACCTGATGTGAATGGAGCACAAAGAATATCTTAATGCCTAGCCTGTCATTTAAGGAGATAAGTACTCATAAACAGTTGAAACAAATATACTACACATGAGGAAAATGCTAGCTATTTTAGCACACTAAAACCTAAAATGCCTTATTTTTAAGAAATGGGTGTTCACGTCCAGGGTGCAACATTTCTTAAAGGGTTTTGCTTCATTCTTTAAACATTTTTATTAAGATAATCATTAGACATATGTCTAAGGTTTCAATAAAAAATCAGAAAAATAAATTATCAAAAGTATTAGACAAACAAAACCTCATATAAGCTTTTAAAATACCTTACTTCTAAAGATGATATTTGAATAATTTAAGTTTTTTTCAAATATATGTTAATGTTTATGAACTAATGAAAATATACAAACTGTCTATTTAAACAAAAGAATCAGAATCAGCATTGTTATCACAGAAAGTCCATGAAAGACACCCATCACCAATATTTTCATTACATTTTCACAAATGGAAAAGAAACAATAAACTAAATATAAAATATGCTTAAACAAATGAGAAAAAATGCTTTACTTTTTGGCTGATAGCTAAAATTAAGTTGAATCGATAATGTTTATGGCTATGAAACTGAAATGGTTTGCACTGTTTCCAGCTGATAATATTTAAGCGGCAGCTCATTTGTTCACCATGGGTAGACTCACTGAGCCTACCCATCCTTACCTTGCTCCCTCCTACCCTTCACCAGCACACTTCCTCAGCTCACTTGGAGTTAACTGATTACAGCTGCAGAGAATCCCTGACCTGACCTCACTACTCACAATGCTCAGGGATAATTTATAAATATAAAGTGCTGGAGCCTATTGGATTAAAGGTTAGCAGAATCTATGGAAGCCACCAAGGTAATCTTCACGCTTGGGAAATGACCCCCAGTACCTAATCTCACAGAGGGGCCAGTTTGCTCTCTAGGTCACTACAAAGAGCTTCTCTTTTGAAATTTTGTCTTTAGAGAGACAACATGAATTGATTACATTGAAATATTCATTAAATTAAAATACTTCATTTACTATACTAAAGGCAATTAATACATTTCCCCATTTTTACATACCACAGTGATACCCAGAACTTCACGAAAAGCCTGGCTGCTCTGGGGAAAAGGCAACAGCAATGTTTGCAACCAAACCGGTGGAATCTGTTAAGAAAGTGTGTTCTAGACATGAAGAAGTTATCAGTGCTACTGGAAGGTAGGGAAATTTGTGGAAACTTAATACAATTGCTTCCAGATATAAAATTGTGTAGCCATAAATATGTTTTCATGAGTATGCTTGGAAAGCTTAAAATTGTTTAAAAATTTTTAAATAAATGGATAAATATATGCAATTTAAAAAGAACAATCATCATGGGTTTTCTTAAAAAGTATACCAAAATATCTATTGCTAGGATATGAAAAGTTCTTTTGAACCTGAGAAAAATGCCAGTGTTGGCACAATCTACACATGCTCACATATCCATGGCTAATTACTCTGGTAGCAACGTGTGGAACTCGTCAATCCTAGGTCACCAGCAGAACACAGTACAGGTCAATAGTTTCAGGATGTATCTGAATGCTTCCAATACACACGAAATTCTTTGAAATAAGTACTCATAATGTTTTAAGGAAATAATGAAAACTATATTCCTGACATTTTTATCTTTTTTAATGTGTACTTTCCCCTCTCCAAATTGCTAGTTTTCCCTCCACCATACTATGACTAGAACTGAACACTTGTTCGGATGATAAACAATATGGAGTTTACAGCAGTGGTGGGGATTATATATGAGCAAATTTCATTGTATTTATGCAGGAAATTCTCAAAGTAAATTAAGAAAATTAAATTCAGAAGCTTTCTTTGCCCAAGGAGCCATAGAAAAGAGGGCTTCAGAATTGTTTGCCCCTATAACAAGCCTCTGTTTGTGCATAAAGCATGCTTAAATCGAAAAATAGAAATAATTCCAAATGTCACAATCAATATATTAAAACTGTGAGAGTCTAGGGAGAGAGTTCAGTCAGAATAGTATTTGTCTTATAAATATGTGGGCCTGAATTCACTCAGAGGAAAAGTCAGCTATGGTGGTACACACATACAATCTCAGATCGAGGATAAAGGAGACATGAAATCCCGGAGGCTCCCTAGACAGCCAGGCTAGACTAATAGTGAGGTCAAGACAGCAACAGATCATTTCAAAACATATGGACCTTATTCCTGAGGATGACACTTGAAGTTATCCTCCGGCACACACCTCAAGATGCATATGTGTGCATTTTCACCAATGCAAAAACATAAAAAAATAAAAACATACATAAACAATAAGCCAGGACTTTTAGGAACATGAAGCAAAACAAGACAAGCAGATAAAATAACTCAGTCAGTAATGTGCTTCTTTTAATCAATCTCAGTTTCAATACTACTTGAAGTAAAATCAAAAAAAAAAAAAAAACCAAACAAAAACAAAACCCTGCTCCTCTGATCCCAGTGATTTATTCTGTGAGTCTAAGCCTCACAGTGTTTTGCCTTAGGTGTAACTGCACAATCTGTTTGGTATGTTAACTAATTATACATTGACTAAAACATAAATCTTAAAACATATCAATTTTACTTCATGTGTATGAATACTTTCCTGCACATATATCTTTGCACTATGTGGAGGCCTGGTACTTGAGTAGGCCAGAAGACAATACCAGATCTCCTAGAACTAGCACTGCAGGTAGTTGAGAGCTACTACATGAATGCTGAGAATTGAATCTTGGTCCTGTGTAAATGTAGCCAGTGCTCTTAACTGCCCAAGCCCTATCTCCATCTCTAATTTTTAGCAGCATAAAATAGCAGAACTAAGTCACAGTTTCTACTTGTTGGGAATTTGGGAATATTAGCTGAATTCTCTGAGTGACACTCATTGCCTTACTGTATCTGAGTGTCTTCTCTTTAAGCTGTCTTATATTACATGCAAAGCTATAGACATAAGGCAATAACTACAGGCATAACTCCTCTTGAGGATGGCTTCAGGTTCCCTTGACCTAGCAATAAGATTCCCAAACATGTGATTCTAGTGAGAGAGCTGAAGCAAGAATGGGGTTTCTGAGACTATCACCGACTCTCTCAAGCCACACTATGCTTCCTTCTTTATTTGTACACTTTTGAAGTGAGTTACAGTCTAACTCAAAACAGAAAGAACTGGAACCCACCTCTAGACAAGGATGAATTGTGGAAAATATTTAAAAGTATTGCCAACATCTATCTTTTACCTGATTAGTTCTGTCTTAAACCTGTAGAGTTTATGGTGACAGATACTGTACCAGCAATTTTTCTTTTTATTAGTGTGCATTTTATTTGCACCAAATAATGAGTTATATATTCATATATTTCTACAATGTATTTTGAATATATTTATCCAAACCTTCCACTTTTTCTTACAACCTTAACTGCTACTAGCTCTTTGGCCCCACAAAAAGTCTTCCTTCTACTTTTGTATATATTTTATTTTTAAAGTTTTTGGTACAAAATAACTTTATATTTTTAAAAGTGAAACTTGACAAATATCATGGGATCAAATATAAGTTTAGTATACAAACGTGTAAGATAAAAAAGTACTGTCTACATACCTTTAGTAAGTTTTGTCATAAAACACTGGATTATTTGAAGAATGAATCTTTCTAGAATGTAATGACATGAAAATATTATATTTTCATAAATAGGTTTGTATTTTCACATTCTGAATGTTCACATAGGGTATTAATGTGTAAAACCTCATGCTTTCTAATTTTACTTATTTGAACAAATTCAAAATTATCACTTAAAGCTATAAGTCTATTACCTAACTATGTATCATTATCTTAAAATTTAACCAGGGCTAATAAGATGAGCAAATGGGTAAATGAGGAATAGGCCAGACCCTAGTGAGAGTCTCACACTATTATTCTACTAAGCGGACTAGAATTACAAAGACCCCCCTAATTAGTTATCACTACTAGACACACAGAACATTGAATCCTCATCTCTCATCTGAGAATATTTTCTTTACAGAAAGTGATTATCACAAGTATAGAATTTACAAATATGTCAAAATTACAAATTGACAAATATGTCAATTATGAACACTCACACGAGTTAGAGACTATCTCACTATTCAATATTTACCTGGAATCTAAACATCAATCCTAATTCATCAAATGTTTTAGTCAACAAGAAATTGCTACATTTTACTTCAAATTGTAAGTTTCACTTAGTCTTCGTTCTATGCTAATTAATTTCTTTCAAATTAGTTTCTCCTGTGCTATGCATCTTATAAAAAGTCACTGGTGGAGTAATAAATTTCAACCTATATGGTGATCACATTTTTATTAGGTCAGTGCTCCAGGGCATAGAGGAAACAGTTTGGGGTTTGAGGAAATTAAGCTCAAAACTATACAGTTAGGAAATTCAATGTGAAATACCAAATGTTTTCCAAAAAGTAAGATTATATTTATTCATATCAATGCATTGCACTAAACTGAACTAGTATGAGTATATTCTCGTGCATATTTAAGATTCAGCAGATATATTGTCACACAGCACAGGACACAGTAGGGAAGTATCCCACATTAGTATCTATGTTTAGTTGACATTTCAGGGTCAGTGAATAAATTCCATCAAACCCCAAGTGTTTTCTCTCAAATTGGTTGGTGTCAATTCACCTCAGTCCTACACAACTTAAGTTTCATGTACTGTGGCTCAAGTCACTCTTTTTTTTCTAGCTAGCAATGTTATTATACAGTTAATTCAGGCCTTTTTGAGATTATGTTTCTCCTTCAATTTCATTGTTTTCCTAAAACCAAAGTCATCCTTAACTTAAAATAATCTATAGCAGCAGTTCCCAAGCTTGAGTTGTGACCTCTTTGGGGGTCACATATCAGATATCCTGCATATCAAATATTTACATTGCAATTTATAACGGTCACAAAATTACAGTTATGAAGTAGCAATGAAATGATTTTATGTTTGAGGGGTACCACAGCATAAGGAATTGCATTAAAAGGCTGCAGCATTGGGAAGGTAGAGAACCCATGATCTATATCATAAGTTGGTAAATGTGAACTTAGGACACTTGTGCATCATTACTTATTGTAATGCTCTCAGGTGGATTACATATTTGCTATCCATGGTGAAACTGAAAAAAAATACACATTTACTATAATTTTAGGAAAAAATAAACCATAACATAAAGTCATTTTTTTTCTAAAAAATATTAATGATAAAGTTAGCATTCTTGGAAAATCATTTTAATATCAGGTTAATACAAAACTGTATAACCAAGATAGTTATTTTATGTCGTATCATACTCAAAAAGCAGGAGTTTATTATAAGTTTTCTATAATGTGAAATATGATAGAAATTTATGGGACTATTTTGCATTTTAAATGTATTTTTGGAGAAAACTTCAGTATGATTTATCACCATGCTTGCCTGGTGTTTCACAAAATATGGGTTTTAGCAGATATGTAAAATTTCATAAATAAAACAATTTATGACATGAAATGGAAAATACCTCTGACAAAAGTAGTAGTTACCTCAACACTGTTCAGAATCTGTCAGGAATGTAGTGAAAAATCCTAGTTTCCAAATCCTTACTGCTATGTGAATCATTTCAGTTTGTCTCAGTTCCTCCTTCAAATTTCCAAAATAAAAGTTCAGCTCATACCTGAGTGTCCTACTACGAATTGCATTGGGGAAGAGTATCTTGGGGTGGGGGCTTTTGTGAACAATTAAAATTCACTTTTCACAGATAAGAAAGTTTAAAATCAATGTGTCAGTTAAATTGGCTTGAGAAAAAGTTATATTCTCTGTCTCTCTGTCTCTGTCTATCTTTCTGTTCCTCTCTCTCCCTCTCTCCTTTCTTCCGTTTGCCAATCTTTCCATTTCTCGCCTCCTCTATCTGATAAAATTGTGTACCTGACTATGGAAAAATATTTCCTCACTTCACTCCAATTATTAACTTACTAACATCTTATATTTCTAAAAACCACTAAATTATATTAAAATAAATATAGTTGAACACCTTTAATATATCACTATTATAAAAAAGCTGTCGTTTTCTTAGGGCATGATGTTTACAGTGTAATTCAGAATTTAATCTTGATCTGATTTAGCTGATGATGTGAAGTCTTTTGTATTTAAAAATTGAGAGTAAGTATATTTTATTTCTCTACTCTATTTTATAACAATTTATGATTATATATTTAAAATTATCTCTAAGATTTTTTTCAAGTATCATGAATATTTTAACATATATCCATTTCAAGTTTATATTCTTATGTATTTTGTTACTTTTCACTAATAACTTATTCTCGGTGCTTCTGTCTACTCCTAAATGAAAATCAAAAGTGTACTCATTCTCCCTAAGGACCAATTTTCAGGTTCAGCTTTAAGTACCTTATTTGATGTACTTCATTTTTAGTGTGCATGTAAATTCTCTGCTATGTTTTCATGAAAATAAATTAAAACATATTAAAGCTATCAAAATTAATTCCTCTCTGTATATTCCATTTACGTTTCCAATAATTAACAACAGACACTCAGGCAAAGCCTCTCACAAATCCGGCCCCTTTCAGATGATATATCAACCAGCTTTTCTCTGTAGTCACCTTGTGGTTTCTTACTGAAGTAAAGTCATTAGTAAATGCTAGTAATTTTCCTTTAAAATTAAGTTATATTTCCTTTCTGAGCTTATTTCCACTAATATAGAACACTATTTTAGCAATGCCACAAATAAACTTGCTATAGCCAGACTTCATACTTAGTACTCCGAATTACTTTTATCTCATGGTTTTGCTTTTATATTGCTAATATCTACTAAGCTTTCTTTTATTTTCTATGTCAAGCTAAAATTACTCTATAGTTGGTATTCATGATTATTTCTCATTGAAGTGATGTTCCTGTCTTTCTACATTCATTATATACCTTTGTGTTTTAACCGCTTCTTTTTGCTATTTTCTATTGCTGTGGACCAAAAGCAAGTTGGAGAGAAAGTAGGTTATTTGGCATAGAGGATGCAGTACTCATGAGAAGAACCCAAGACAGGAACTTGAGGCAGAAACCTGAGGCAGGAACTAAAGAAGATATCATGGAGGAACTCTATTTAATGGATTTCTCTTTTCTGATTTTTCAGCCTGCTTTCTTGTACAAGGATCATCTGCAGATGTCAGAGTGGTGAGCTGGACCCACTCCCAGTCATGGTCAATCTTATTAATCCAGAAAATGCCTCATAGAGTTTCCTACAGGCCATTGTGATAGAGTTATTTCCTTTCCATAAGTGAGAGCCTCCTTTCCTAGATGATCCTAGCTAGTGTCAAGTTTGTAAAAGACAAACCACCAAACAATTGACCACCTGCAAACATAGCTCCCAGTCACACTACTATTAAGTCATAAACTCCGTTTCTTGCTTGTCCTTATCATGTCATGTTAATATTAATATCAAAATAGAAAATATAGTATAATGTAAAGGTAGCATGATCTTTAAGTATTTCAATAATGGAAATGTCTAAGTTGCCTTTGAAAGTCAAAATCTCTCACCTATAGTTGCCTATATCATTAAAACCAAATGAAATACACAAAACAATCAGAACATAACCATAATTAAAGCAAAGCAAAACAGGGTAGAATGTCCAGTGCTTGGTGTACAGACTCTAAAGTATGTGGGCAATTCTACTTCTTTGTGTCTTCAACCCATAGCACAGCATCCTTATATGCTCAGGCCATCTCGACTCCAGTTCTGCTGCTGTGCTTAGCTGTTGTCCCACATCCATGGTCATCTCTAATATCATGGGCTTTTCAAAAGCTGTATTTTCACTATTGCCTTCTCCTCTACTCTTAGAGTAGCAATCTCAACATTTCTTCATGGTATCTTCAGTCCCGGGGTATCAATTTCAACTGAGAAACTATTTTCATGAATGTTCTCTCCAGGTATCCCATAATGTGAAGACTCAGCTGCTCTCTATGATCCCTTAATGCCTTCAAAACCAGTTCCACATGGAAGACTCTTACATATTATTGTCGCAGGACAATATTGCACCAATTTGATTAAAAAAGGGGTATTTTATTGGAGGGGATAAAACTTACAGATCAATGTCCCAAGCCACGTTCCTCTGGTCGCAAACAGGAAACCGAGTCTAGCAGTCAGCATGAAAGCCGGAAGCAAGTTAGCTTGGAGAGCGGCTGCGGCTTTTTTTTTTTTTAAAATGAAAACCATGCCCCACATTGGGCAGGTATCTTAGAAGCCATTGGCTGAAAGCAAGAGGGCTTAATCTCCCACAGCAACATATTACCAAGTTCAGCTGCCAGCATGAGATGCATCCTTGATCCTCCTTGGACAAGAGTTTCTGTGTGGTGACCCTAAGAAAACACTTCTCTTAATACTTTTGCCTGAATCATATTGACTATACTTATCTACAAGTAATTATTTAGTCCTAACTGGCCAGAACCACAAATTTTAATATAAAACAGTGCCTGAGTGGCTCTTGACAACCCCCTCTATAACCTAGCATGCCAAACCTCCAGCACTCTCTCAGCATTGTCTTCTATCCCATCAACAGCTCATTAAGCTTTAAGCATTTCATTGTTTTATTTCTCATTTTTCCTTAATTTTTTAATTAATTTTACATTCTGACCACAGTTTTTCCTCCTTCCTCTTTTCTCCTCCCATTTCCTCCCCCACCTCACTTTACCTCACCCCCATGGACTCCTGCTACATATCCATTCTAGAAGGGGCAGGCCTCCCATGGGAGTCAACAAAACGCATGGCACATCAAGGTGAAACAGAACCAAGCTCCTCCCCCGCGACAAGGCTAGACAAGGGAACCCAGCTTGGGGATTGGGTCTTATAAGCGAGCTCAAAGGACCGGAACAGGTCTTGATCTCACTGTTAGAGGCCCCATAAACATATCACGGAGCTGCACAACAATCACACACCTGAAGAGACCTAGGTCGGTCCCCTGCCGACTCCTCAGCTGTAAGTCCAGAGTCGGTGAGCTCCCATGAGTTCAGTCAAGCTGTCTCTGTGGGTGCCCCTTGTCATGCCAGCGAAACTTCCAGGAATCCACAAGGATGCCTTCCCTCCCACCCCTGCCCGCCCTCCCTACCAAAACTGCTAGCAATAATGGAAAGGCTGCCTGAACTGGTCTTCTCTTGTAATCAGATTGGTAACTAACTATCCTAATTACCATCAGAGGGCATTCATTCAATAACTGATGGAAGCAGATGCAGATATCCACAGGGGAGCAATGGGACAGGCTCCTGGGACCTGCTGAAGCCAGAGAGGAAGGGTTGTATGAGCCTGAGAGGACTGGGGGATCAAGTTCAGTTGTTTTCTAACCTAAGATCCAAACTCCTTCCACAATCCTACCCCAAACCAACTGACCAGGACTGTCATAACAATAATTCATGATCATGGCATCAATATTTGTATTAGATCCTTACACCACTGTAATAAAAGCCATGACCAAATGTACCTTGAACAGGAAAAGACTTATTTGGCTCAGAGATTCCAGAGCCTCATTGGGAAACAAAGTAACTCAAGTCATTTTAGGATTGCCAAGAGACTTGTCTCTAGAGGGGATCCCAGGTGTCCACAGGGATGTCCCCAGCTAGGTCCTTGAGAAGCAGAGGAGAGGGTGCCTGAACTAGCCTTGTCCCATAGTCACATTGATGAATATCTTGATCATCACCATAGAAATTTCGCACGATGGATGGAGATAGAGACAGAGATCCACATTCACATCAGAGCAAGGGATTGAGCTACCAAGATCCAGTCGAAGAGCAGAAGATGAGCAAGGAAGTCAGGAGACAGTGTGCCTAATCTAATGGGAGCTCATCAAATCCAGCTGGACCAGGACTGAAGGAGCATATGACCAAACCAGACTCTCTGAATGTGGCTGCCAATGGGGACTGACTGAAAAGCCAATGATAATGGCACTGGGACCTATCTCTTCTGCATGTATTGGCTTTTTGGGAACCTAGACTATATGGATGCACACCTTCTTAGGCCTGGATGGAGGGAGGAGGGCCTTGGGCTTCCCACAGGGCAGGGTACCCTGCCCCCTCTTAAGGAAGCAGGGGGAGGTAGGAGGGGTAGTTGGGGAGCGGGAGGGCATAGGACAAGGAGAGGAAGTGTAAATTTTTGAATGAAAAATAAAAGAATATGACAGAAAAAAATGTAACTCAAGGGGAGTACTGAAGCAGAAGCGATGGAAGAGCAATCCTTAAAAGATTTCTCTTCATTGCTTTGTGGGCCTGCTTTCACATATATCTCAAGTCTGCCCTGTCTACAGTGAGCTGGGCTTTCCCACATCAATCCTCAAAATCTTTCATCAAGAAAATGTCCCATAGTGTTACTACCAGACCATTTTGATAGAAGTATTTCTCAACAGAGTTCCTGCTTTCCTTGGTGACCCTACTTGACAAGGTGACCAAAACACTTGCCAGCACCCAATCTACACAGATGTCCTTCATATTTATGATAAACTTTTCTCCTTCTCAATCTCACTTTTGGAATTCAGATTGCATTATATTCAAAGTTGTTTGCATGCATTAGTCTATAAATCACCGCATAAGTTTATACCATTAAGTTTTAGCCATATATTTACTATATTGCCAGGACTGTATGAGGTACTAAATCTAAGTTTATAAACAAAATTTAAAAAGTGGACTCAGGCTTGTACACTAAGTATTCTTCTTTTCAGCGATAATACTATTTCAGAATTAGCTACATGGGCTATTTACTCCACACTATTTCTCCTTAATCCTTATTTCTTTTTTTTTCCATTTCTGATTTTGTGATAAAATAACTGCTAAATATATATATCAACAAGTGCTAAGTGATATTTGTCACATATTTAGTGAAAAATTTTCCTTATATTGATTGAAAATAAGTGAAATAATACAATTTGTTCAGATTGTTAATAGCAACATATAATAGATAATAAATGTACTGTGAGCAAAAAACAAGTATGGGTAAATACCAAACTAAAGGTATATACAGAATAAAGTAATATTGGAAATGATCATTATTTCAGACAAAACTGACTGGAGGCAATTTATCAAGCTCTTGATAAAACAGACTTCACAACCTGAAAGTAAGGAAGCATTAAAAAGGTAAAGCTAGTTGTTTTAAAATGTATTTTGTAGAAGGTAGAAGAGATAACGCAATGGTCACAATCAGTGTGTTCTTCCAGAGGATCCATGTTCACCTATCAGTGCCTGCATAAGGCAGGTTGCAAAAGTCTGTAACTCCAGTTCCATGAGATCTAACACCATCTTATATCCTCTTGGGGCAACTACAGACATGTATGCATCCATACATGAAGAAGCAAACATATATATATTTAAAAGAAAACTTTAAAAGCATTTAATAGAAATAATTGAAACATCAAGAAATTACTCAAATTTGAGAACCACTGAGAATATTTTATATAAATCTATACTTCATGACTGTATGACAAATTATAAAAATGTCAAGAGAATGAAATTTTAATACTGTGTTTTGCTGTATTATCCAGATATCAAAAAAGCTTGAACAATGTTGAATCTCAAAAAAGAGTCAAAAACAAATAGAATTTATAAGCGGTTACTATGTGCTTATTTCAAAAGAATATACACTGGATCTATAAATATAAAATTCATTAGAAAAGAAATGTAAATTCAAATACTAACATTTGGAGTAAATGGGAAAAAAGAATATGCCAAGATTGAGACATGGAATCTGGAAGAGAGGTCTAATACTAGTAATTCTGTTATTAACAGTTTTTATTATGGTTATAAAGTCCTGACTAAAACATTGAAGAGAAGAAAGGTAAATATTGACTAATGTTTCTAGGGTCCCAGTCTGTTTCTGGCAGCCTCTATTTTTTCCAAACTGTGCTGGTGCAGAGCTCCACAGCATGAAAGGTACTTAGAACAAAGTGTTCACATTTCAATGACCAAAGACCTGGGAGACTGCAACCCAGAGCTCACTTCTTCTAGTCACCCATATCCTATATGTAAGCCACATCTCTCACGGCCTACAGCACCTGCTAAAAGAACATGACTGTCTGTGGACCAAGATTTTCCTTATGGAAAATATTTCATAATCAAAACATAACAGTTATTTTATTTTTCTCTTTCTAAACAATACAAATTATACACCAGGCTACCTTCTGTCAAAGAACTGGCAACAAAAACATATACACTTTTAATGAAAAACTGAGTTTGGAGTTCAAATTTGAATAAAATGATTCAATTTTCTCATTAAGTATGAAAAGTATTTTGGACTACCTGCTTTGTTCATAGAAAAAAGAATGATATTGTGAAGATTCCACGTATAGTTTAGCACAGCTCAATAAAAT
>JAQHUG010000036.1:1154623-1166570 GCA_028555095.1 Dicrostonyx torquatus
AAGGAAAAATCTGAATAAACAGATAGGAACTACAGATGCATACATATCCAACAGTTAGTAGCAATGTAGTCACAGCAGGAGGCAGATGTGGATACCAGACAGAACTTTACCACCTTATCAGTAGGCCACAATCATGTGGCAATATACAGATTAATAGAAATTGGTTCATTTAAGATATAACAGCTAGGTAGAAATACGTATAAGCTAATAGGCCAATCAGTGTATTTTTTATTAAAATAGTTTCTATGTGCTTATTTTGGTTATTATTTGAATTATTATTCATGATTGCTACAAAAGAGAAGGCAGCCTCTGTTTACAGTTGCAGAATAAAGGGAACACTCCTTCATTGCTGGTAGGAGTGCAAACTTGTACAATACTCTGGAAATCAGTGGCTTCATAGAAATTTGGGGATCAATCAACCTCAAGACTCAGCTATACTACTCTTAGGCAAATTCCCAAAAATTACAGATCCATAAACAAGGACATAGAAATTTGTGAATCAATCTACTTTTAGACCCAGCAATACTCAAAGGATATACCAAAAGGATACAGATCCATACCGCAAAGGTATTTGCTCAACCATGATCATAGCAGCATTATATATACTAGCCAGAATGTTGTAGGAGTTCCTTTTGTATTTGTGTTGCTTTCATTAGTAAATAAAGAAACTGCTTGGCATTTTGATATGGCAGAACTTAGATAGGCCGAGTAGACAGAAATGGATGCTGGGAAGAAGGGCATTGTGGCAGCTGCCATGAAGCGCCTGCCTGAAACTGACACTGGTTAGAATCTTTCCTGGTAAGCCACAGCCTCATGGTGTTACCCAGATTGGTAGAAATGGGTTTGATCAGAATGTGAGAGTTGTCCAAGAAGAGGCTAGATATAACGGACCAGGAAGTAATTTAATTAATACAATTTCTGTTTGGTTATTTTGGGGGTAAAGTTAACTGGGCGGTGGGATGCAGCCTGCTCCTTCTACTACACCAAAATATGGAAATAAATTAGATGACCCTCAAGTGAAGAATGAATAAAGAAAGTGTGATACATTTATACAATTGAGTGCTACTCAACAGAAAAAGGAATGACATCTTGATATTTGCATAGAAATGGATGAAACAAGAAAAAAATCTTGAGTAAGTTAACCCTGACACAAAATGACAAACATGGTATATACTCACTCATAAGTGTATTTTAGTCATAAAGAAAAGAATAACCAGCTTGTAATCCAAGACCCCAAAGGAGCTAGGTAACAAGGAGAATCCTAAGAATAGCATGTATGGATCCTACTTGAAAGAAAAAATAGAAAAAAACTCCTGAAAAAATTGTGACGGGGGGCATGGCAAAAGGAAGGGGGGAGTACATGAAGGAACAGGATGTCAGAGATGGGGAAAGGAGAAGGAGAGGAAGGAAAGTGATATCTTTGTTGAGGGAACCATTATGGAGTTAGCAAGAAAACTGGCATTAGGGAAATTCCCAGGAATCTATAGGATGACCCTATGCAACAGTAGAGAACATACCTGAACTGGCACTCCCCTGTAGTCATGTTGATGACTACAATAACTGTCATCATAGAAAACTCAGTCAGCAACTGATGGAAGCAGATGCACAGATCTATAGCTAGAATGCACTCAAAAGGAAGGAGAAGTGATAATATGAGCAGAGTGGTCAAGACTGTTATGAGGACAACAACACAGGCAGCTGAACTGAGCTAGTGTGAACTGCCTTATTCCATGCTGACAGCTGGGGAATATGAATATGACAAAACTAGGCCCTCTGAATATGGGTGACAGCTGTGTGGCTTGAGCAGTTTTGGGGGCTACTAGCAGCAGAACCAGTATTATCCCTAGTGTATGAACTGGCTTTTTGGAACCTATTACCTATGAAGGCATATCTTGCTCAGCCTAGATACCTGAGAGAAGACTTCAGTGATATGACAGACTTTGTTGACTCCCTATGGCAAAGCTCACCATCTCTGGGGATCCGATGGGAGGTGGGGTGGGTGGAAGGTATTGGGAACTGGAATTGGTACTTCAAATTAAAAAAAAAAATGTTTTTTTAAGAAAAAAAAACAACTTACACTGCTTTGTTGAATAAAATGGGCATTTAATTTTTACTTCCTGAACTTTAAAAAAGTGTTTTGGATTTCACCATTGAATATGCTATTTAATGTTTTTCTTAGGTGAAACTTTCATTTTGCATCCCAACTGTGGTTTTCCCTACCTCCTCTTCTCCCAGTCCCTCCCTCTGTCTTCCCCTCTATACCCCCAGAAACGTTCCTACTTTTTAATTCACAAAATAGCACACCTCCTATAGATATCAACAAAACATGGAATTCATGTGAGGAATAGGTTTTCAAAAGCCAGCAAAGGAGTCAGACACTGGCCCTGCTCCTACTCTTAAGAGTCCCATTAAGTTGAAATATCATTATAAACCTTGAAAGCTGAATACCATGAGTGAAATTTAAGTTTGTACCATAAAAAGATATTGACTTTTTCTTAATCAATTGGCATTATCAGGTGACTCTCCTCTTTCATTTGCTTTATGTATTACCTACTATATTCAAAATTAGTTTAATTGTCTCTCAGAATTTTGTGGTGGAAATTAATGTTCATTGTAAAATATTAAAAGGGGAGAAACTTAATCTGATTGTAGTGTTTATTTGTGAGGTCTGTAGAAAAATATCTGGTTTAAACTTACAGGAGACAATCTTCTATGATTCTATGAGTCTCCATGGAGTTATGAGAATGAGACCAGACAACGAGAGAGATCTGTGGTTCTTTTTAGGTTATACTGTCAGGACAGTAATTACACTATAATCCAAAATAATATTGTAAGTAAATAAATTTTAAAAACTAACAAAAATGCAAGAAAAAAAAGTAAGGTTACTATCCTCCTAACCCTTCACATTTTCATATCCAGAGGCAAAAGACAAAATAAGTCTCTTATGAAGGAAGGTTCTCCATTACACTAATGATCATATACCAATAATAGGTGATATCAAATTGACTATAATCTCATTAATGTTGAAAAATCTGCACTGTTGGGAACACAAAGGTCCATGTGCCTAAAATATCCAATGTCACCAATATTGTCCACTCAAAGAAAAGGATATATCACTTATTCTTTCATTCAGAAAACTAGAAATTGGATGTGAATACTAGCCTGATGATCACCATTGTTTTTTTGGCCAGGCCAAATCAAGCTCTCAGAACCAGGACTAGAGGTGACCAGTAGTCTAAATAACTCTGATAATATGCGAATAGCCAAGGGATCCTGTGAAATCCCACAACCAGAAGCAGAGATGACAAATATTCCAAATGGCCACTAGGTGATCTGCATGACCATGGTCATGCCAGATTCTCCCCTAAACCCATTCAATAATACAGGTAGTCTATTTCTAGAATCCATCTTCTTGGAAGAAATGACTTGGACTCTTAGTTACCTTGCAATTTAATTGTGCATCTTTTTGCCCTGGAGATGGTCTTATACCAGAAAACCTTATTCTCAATTGGACTGTGATTTAATATACTGGCAACAAACCACCTGGAACAAGAGTCCTGAAGTTTGATACAATCTAACTCAAATTGAGCAGAGTTTTTCTTCTCATCTCTTCACAGATCATTTGTTTCCTATCTTGTTCCCTCAGGGCCAGCCCTCAAACAATATGTTCATCATGATGCAAGATCTGCTAACTATGGTGCTGAATTCTGTTTGCTTATAGTTTTGGTGATTGTAATGGAGATTCATATAGTTTTATTTTAATGCAGCGTTTGCCTAACTTTCCAATCTGGGCAGCACTGACCTTGTGTTATAAAGTGTTCCCTTCTCTTCTCTGGTTTGGAAATGTCAGAGAAGAAATAGTATTACTTCTTCCAGTAGGTGACAAAAATGTAGTAGTGAAGTCATTTGTACATGACTTATGCTATTGGAGGCAACCTTGCTGTGGATGAAGAAAATATTCACATCTGTCATTTCAAATTCATTGAGTTGAGCTTGAAAACATGAACCCATTCTTGAGGAAAATACTTACAAAATAATCACAAAAATATTCACAAAATTAAATGAAAAAAGAATTAAGAGGTATTTAAAATAAATTGCTATTAAATTTTGTGGAAAATAGAATTATAATTAGATTTACAGAGAATATGATACACTTGTCAAATAATTTTTAGGAAGTATAAAGCTAATATTGAAGAGCAAGAGGAGACTAAGTTGAAATAACTCCATTTTCTAGACAAATATTTATTATGGCTTTCAAAGGTGGAATTGCAAAAGGTTATTACAATATTTTGCGACACCATGTATGACTATTAGAATTTTTCTAGACATCAGTTACTGTGTGTACTTCAATTCCTGGAATCACCTAAGCATTTTTTGAAGAAAAAGTTCAATGTTAATCAACCCTTTCTATCATTTGGGATGCTTTATCTTTTTGAAGATGATGAGCCATTTCTCTCTTGCTGTTTTCAAAAGTTTTCTCTTTCAAACTTTTGATTATATCCAGCTATGATGGCACATGACTTTAATCCAAAGACTCCTAAGGCAGAGGCAGGCATATTTCTTTGAATTAGGGCTCCAGTCTGGTCTACATAATTAAGTTCAGGCCAGCCAGAGTTTTATGATAAAAGATTCTCAGACAAAACAATAAAGCATTCTACAATGTATTATGATGTGCCAATGTATACATCCATTAAGTTCACCTAAATAGCATATCATCAAGCTTCTTGGATTTTTATATTTATATCTTTCATTGAGTAGGGGAGTTCCCAGGCATTATTTCTTCAAATATTCTGTAAGCTACTTTTTTTATTTTAGAATTCCAACATTGCATTAGTTGGATCAATTTCTGTGCACTCTTCTCTTCAAGAACATGAAATTCTTTTCCAATTATTATTTTTCTTCTAGGATGAGGAACTTTGAATTCATTTGAAGTATGCCTCTATCTTCTAACCTCTACAGTGACATTTTCATTATTATTATTACAGTCTTGATCTTAAGAATGTTTTTATTATTCAATCTCTTCATAGATATTTCTATTTTGTTCCTAGATATTCTATACATCTTCATGAAATTCTTTGAAGATACAGGCAGTTAATTTAAACATGACTTTTTTCAGGAAGAATTTCAATTGAATGTATTTTGGGGAATGAAGCTTTGACTGGGAAATACTCACCTGTTTCTTTGTATATGTTCTTGCTATATTTTTAATACTGTTGTTGGATGTTTAACATCTGATGTTAATAAAGTGGTAAATATAGAAATAAGATTCTGTTGTACTGACAGCAATAATTTTGTGTTGTTTTTCTTGTTTATACTATATTACTATCATTATTGGCAGTAGTTCTAATATAGAACTGTCTCAATAATAAAGAATTATTCTACTAACTAATTTGACATTTTCATAGGTCATGTACCACTGCTTGATGAGTTTAATATGGAGTGTTTTTGAATGTCTATGTCTCATATTGCTTTTATTTTCTACTAAAGGATCAAAATGAAGAAGAAAAGAAAGGAGATCTTTCCTTTAACTCTCCTGGAATTCATTTTAAGTAAAGAGAGGCTTTCAACAGTGAGATCAGTTACAACAATGCTGTCTTCCTCTTTGTCAACATCTCTGTGATCAAAGGCTTCCATCAATGATCAAAGCTTAAATTCTAGATATTTGGATACTGGTCTTTGTTGTTAATTCTGTCTCCTCTGAGCTATGTGAAGCTGCTTTGATAGCATCTTGTCATGGTACTGAGTGAAGGAATGGATAGATGCTACTGTGCAAAAAAATTAATTGATGAAATTTAGCTTTGGTTTACAATTCAGTATTCCCTGCAGGTAGCAAGTCTAGAGACTCAAGAATTGCAGTATATTTTAATTGTGACTCTTGTGTGGATTGAGTCTTTGTGTAGATGATGAATTAGGGGCCATGTTCCTCTACCAGTCTCCTGACTTCTGTAATTTTCCTTGCTAGTGATATCTCAATAGTACAAAAGTTGATAAGTTCTTTTAAAATTTAACTAAATGTATTTAACTATGGTTTAAAGTTTAATTTATTATAAAATTATTTATTTGATTACTTGATTAAATTAAATAACACGGTTTTCAAATTTAGACACTTTTGCTGAAGCTCAACGTCTTTTCCAAACTTAGTCGATAAAACAGTGATTACTATGGCTTACTGATGTTTTCCTACTGTGACATTTTATATGATAGCCTAAACAATTTATTGTGACTCATCACTTGATTAGAGAAAACAATACATTTCTATCATCACTTTAAATATTTTACTATCTTAAAAATACTCTTTAATAGGTTACTTCAGGAAGAAAATACCACATATAGCAAATGGAATATTTCAACTGACCCCAAAACTCTACCAGAAAGTCCTACAGCTGATAAATACCTTCAGTTATGTGGCAGGATACAAGATCATCTCAAAAAAATCAGTACTACTTTTATATACAAATTACAAAGAAGCTAAGAAAGAAGTCAGAGAAACATTTTTCTTCACAATAGCAACAAATAATATAAAATATCTTGGGATAATACAAACCAAAAAAGTGAAAGACCTGTTTAACAAGAACTTTATGTCTTTGAAGAAAGAACTGAAGAAGATATCAGAAAATAGAAAGATCTCACATCCTCTTGGATAGGTAGGATCAACATAATAAAAATGGCAATCCTACCAAAAGCAATCTATAGATTCAATGCAATACCAATCAAAATCCCAACACAATTCTTCAAAGACCTTTAAATAAAAATACTCAACTTCATATGGAAAAACAAGATACCCAGAATAGCCAAAACAATCCCCTACAATAAAGGAACTTCTGGAGGCGTCATTGTCACTGACATCAAGCACTATTCTAGAGCTACAGTAATGAAAACAGCCTGGTATTTGCATAAAAACAGACAGGTGGACCAATGGAAATGAACCAAAGACCCAGATATTAATCTTTACACCTATGAACGCATGATTTTTGATGAAGAAGCTAAAATTATATGATAAAAAATGAAAGTATCTTCAGTAAATGGTGCTAGCATAACTGGATGTCAACATGTACATGAATGAAAATAGGTCCATATCTGTCCACCATGCACAAAATTCAAGTCCAAATGGATCAAAGACCTCAATATAAATACAGGCACAATAAATCTTATTGAAGAGAAAGTGGGCAGTAGCCTTCAATACATGGACACAAGAGATAATTTCCTAAATATAACACTAGTAGCACAGACTCTGAGAGCAACAATAAAAAAATGGGACCTCCAGAAACTGAGAACGTTCTGTAAAGCAAAGAACACAGTCAAAAATTAGGAAAAAATCTTTACAAATCCCACATTAGACAGAAGACTAAAATATATAAAGAACTCAAAAAATTAGAATCAAAATACCAAATAATCCAATTTAAAAATGGGGTACAGATCTAAACACAGAATTCTCAACAGAAGAATCTCAAATAGACAAAAGACACTTAATGAAATATTAAGCATCCTTAGCCATTAGGAAGATGCAAATCAAAATGACTTTGAGATACCATCTTACACTAGTCAGAATGGCTAAGATCAAAATCATGAATGATAGCTTAGTTTGAAGAGGTTTCAGAGTAAGGGGAACACTCCTTCTTTACTGATGAGAATGCACACTTGTATAACCACTTAAATCAGTATGACGGTTTCTCAAAAATTGGTAATCAACCTACTACAAGACCCCGAAATACCACTCTTGAGCATATACCCCAAAGGATGCTCAATCATACTACAAAGATGTTTGTGCAACTATGTGCATAACAGCATTATTTATAATTGCCAGAACCTAGAATGTACTACTACTGAGCTCTGAAAATCAATGATATCTTGAAATTTCCATGGATATGGGTCAAACTAGAAAAAGTTCATCCTGAGTGAGGTAATTTACATCCCCCAGAATGAACATCCTATGTACTCACTCATAAGTGGATATTAGCTGTAAAGCAAGGATATCATGTCTATAGTCCACTATGTATAAGTTAAGTAATAAGGAGAACCCTAAGAGAAACATATATAGATCCCCTTGGGAAGGGGAAATAGACATAATCTCCTGTGAAAATTGGGAGCATGGGGTGGCAGCGATGGGAGGGTGGAAGCAGAGAAGGAAGAGAGAAGAGGATGTGAAAGGAGAACTTGAGGGAACAGGATGATCAACATGGGGTAAGGACCGAGCAGAGAGCAAGAAAAGAGTTATCTTGATTGAGGAAGCCATTATATATCTAGCGAGAAACCTGACACTAGAGAAATTCCTAGGAAGCTACAAGGATGACCCCTGCTAAGACACTGTTGAATAGTGGAGAGGGTACTCAAACTGGCTTTGCCCTGTAGTCAGACTGATGTCTATCATAAATGTCACCATAAAACCTTCATCCAGCAATTGAAGGAAGCAGAGGCAAGAATCTACAGTTGACCACTGGGGTGAGCTCAAAGTGTGGTGGAAGTGAGAATATGAGCAAAGAGGTCAAGACCATGGTGGGGACATCCACTGAAACAGCTATCTGAGCTAATGGGAACCACTAACACCAGCCTGATAAGGAAGGAACCAGCATAGGACCAAACTAGACCCTCTGAATGTGGGTGGCAGTTGTATAGCTGGGGCAGACTGTGTGGCCACTGGCAGTGGGACCAGGATGCTGTGAGAGCTCTATCAACCAATAGCCTTTAAGATATCAGCCCACTTGGGCATTGTCTCATACTGTAAAAGCAGCTGTAAAGCATGCACTAGCTCTCTTTCTTCCTGCCCTCACTTCCAGCTGCTAAACTCAATTCCTGTCCCCCAATTGTGAGAACTGTGATCTAGGATAGCGATAGGTGGGTCTTCCCTGAATAAATAACCCTTTATTATATGTAACATTGAATTAGTGTCAGATTATTTTCTATCTTCTGCCATCATCTGGCACCCAAGTATAGGGAGCAGTCCACACCTTTCAGGATCGGTCCACCAGTCATGTAGTGCATTGTGTATTGACTTTCCTGCCCACAGCTCTAGCTGGCCTTCAGAGGCAGAAAGCTGCTGCTCAGCACTCCCTGGTTTGTGACCAACACATTGCCTCTCTGTGCATTACATGCCAGCCCACACACTGCTGCCTGTGATCCCCACAATGCACACACTCTGCAACTTGCACTGACAGAAAACTATAAGATTTTTCTCTTTATCCTGGGCCCCATCTCTCAGATTCATTTGATTTCCTTAATACCTGCTCTGAATTTGTTAAGCAATGAATATTGTTCAGTATCTAAGTAAGCAACCAGTGCTGTTCACTGCTGCTATTATGTGCGACATGCTGCAACTGCGACAATTGCTGGCTAATAACAATTATTACACCTACTCCAATTCATTGTAATTACCTTATGAAAGATAAGAGCTGAAAAGTCACAATAAATCACTAATAACATACAGGAGTTCAATAATTATTTTGCTTATACTATGGAAGATATTCTGCAAGGCTTACATGATTTTCCTTCTACATCCCTTCATTTGATTCTAGGAATTAGCTTTGTTTTCAATATTATCACTTCGAAAAGTGATTCATTACTAAGGAGAGAGATATGATCAATTTAACAAATTATCTGAAAGAATTTGTGCTGTTGCTGGGCGGTGGTGGTGCACGCCTTTAATCCCAGCACTCGGGATGCAGAGGCAGGTGGATCTCTGTGAGTTCGAGCCCAATCTGGTCTACAAGAGCTAGTTCCAGGACAGGCTCCAAAGCCAAAGAGAAACTCTGTCTTGAAAAACCAAAAAAAAAAAAAAAGAAAAAAATTGTGCTGTTGAATTTAACTGTCAGAATTTGTTGAAAATTTATGAAATGTCTAAGAATGAGACATTGTCTTTACTGGACAAGTTTCCAGTAAAGATTACTTGGAATCTTCAGTGAGGACATTAGAATAGAACATTGGACAGGAAATCTGACTCTAAAAAAGTCAGTAGTAAAAGGAATTGGAAATACTGAGGAATTTCTTGAAATTGATGAGTAGGACAGAAGGTACAAAGACAGAATTTAGCCAATTAGTACATGCCAGACCCAGGATGATTTAAACAGTTATCTGGTAATTTCCTTGTAAAGACCATCTGGCACAAAGTACCCTAAGGTAGTCAAAGAATATGCATCTGAAGCAATATATATGAGCAATCTAAAAGAAATAAAACAAGCAATAGTTTCTAATGGGCTGCATTCACCATTTGTCAGGAAAATCGTGAAAACATTGGCTTCAAGCATTAAGGCAACACCACACGATTGGCTTCAATTTATCTCAGTGGTCCTAGAAAATGGATTTCTGCTACTTTTGAAGTGTTTTTGGAGAGAAGAAGCAAAAATTTTAGAGCAACGGGGGAAATCAAAAGGACTTGCACTTCCCAAGATCAAATTCTTGGCAAGGGTCATTACTCTGATCCTCAGGAAAATGCTCACTATGACAGACTCACCTTGTCCTTATGCAGCACAGTAGTTTTAAAAGCTTGGGGAAGAATTTAGAGACAAGGAAAGAGTACTGCGTCATATTTTAGGGTTAAATGGGGCCAGAAAGAACCCTTTAATAACTTTTTATAAATTTAACTAAGGCTTTACAAATAGGAGTGATAGACTCTGAAGCTAGACATATACAACTGAATTCTTGGCTTTGAAAATGCCAACTTACAATGTAAGAAAATCCATGGGATTTTAAAAGTTAGATCAGTACCCATAGATGAATGAATTTTGCATACATGTTGAAACATTTGACTATAGTACTGAAGCTTTGGTAGGAGAAGAAAATTTTCATGATATGAGGAGACACCAAAATGCCAAATGTTTTAATTGTGGAAGAATAAGACATCTAAGAGGGGACTGTAGAAAAGGAATTCCTAGGAATAATGTCTCCTCTTGAAATGGCAAGAATTCCTAGGAATAATATCTCCTCTAGGAATGGCAAGGAAATCTCAGTTTTCTGCTGTACATAGGAGGTGTGGCAAAGGCCAGAATGGACTAGTAAATATAGGATGACAAGAGACAGAAAAGGCAACCTGACACCACAGGGAAAATCCTTGGGGGGCCTCTCTCAGGCCCCAGTGTCAAAACAGGTCCAGTCATTCTGAGTAACTGTGGAGAACATGTCTTATCAGGAAAATGAAACAATTTAGTGTCTACTGTAAAAAATAAATGCTGTTATGGATGATGGAATAGACCTAGAATGTGAGTCAGAAGCTCCAGTAGGAAATAGGAAACATATATTTTGGTAGACTTATATAAATGATCAAAGATCAAAACTAAGAGTGAGTATAAATGATATTGTAATTGAGGGATTACTAGACACAGGTGTTGATGTGGTTATCATTATTCCAAAATCATGGCATCTAGATTGACCTCTTAAAGGCAATACTCAATTCCTAGAAATTGGAACCCTATCTTAAGTGAAAAAAAAAAAAGCATGAGGTGGGTTGAATGCATAGGGCTAGAAGGACAGAAAGAAAGGTTGAGGCCATATGTGGCTAATATTGCAGTGATGTACAAAGGCTTACACAGATTAACATTCCTACAGTCCCAACAGCTCATGTTTCTGGGAAAGATATTATAAGATATTATAAAAATGGTCACTGGCCATTCAGGTTGTACAAGAACACAAGGCAACTAGCAAACCTTTAGAGGTACCAACAGACCTACCTTTAAAATGGTTAACTGAGAAACAAATATGGGTTAAACAGTGGTCATTAGCAGAAGACAAACTGTAGGCTTGAGAACAGCTGATACATGAGCAACTAGATGCTCACCATATTGAAGAATCAACCATCCCTCGGAATTCTTTTGTATTTGTTGTTAAAAAGAAAACTGGAAAATGGATAATGGTGACAAAAATTCTAAATTCCCCAATTCAAAAATGGGGTAATGATCTGAACAGGGAATTCTCAACAGAAGAAGTTCTAATGGCCAAAAGATACTTAAGGTCATGTTCA
>JAQHUG010000036.1:1181228-1196599 GCA_028555095.1 Dicrostonyx torquatus
AAAATATCCTTTCCAGAAACATATTCATTCATGGTAAAATCTGAATGCACTTGTTGCAAGGAAAATATTATATTGAAAATTTCTTTTGTTAAATATCAAGTAGCTGCTAAGCCTTGTCTAACTGAAGAGGCATTATTTGATATTAAATAACTCTATTTTTCCTAATAAATGGTTAGAAAATAAAAATTTTCACTGTACTAATGATTTCCAATTGACTTACATGAGCTCATTCATTTCTGTGCCTTACAAAAGCAAATTCACTTCTGTGATCAACAATTATAAGAAGATAACAACTCAGAATACAACCAAAGATGACTTAAAAGGGTAGTGGTCTTCGAAAAGTATAATATTAAATAACACTGTCAGCAAGAAGTTGAAGAAATAAGGGAAGCTTCTAAGACTAGAGAGGCAGAATAGAGAATCTAGGGAAAAAGGGGAAAACATTAAAGAAGTTTATAACTTTAGAACGCCCATTAATGTGGGCCCATGACACCAATTACCAATTATATTCAGTATTCTTGACTACCCATTGCAAAACGAGGTTGGTAAACAAGGTACATAGCTTTGAGGTGTTATTATGAATCTTTTGAACCTTGAAGTGAATACACAAGTAGTCATATATCAGGTCCTACCCACATTGAGTACACTGAAGACTAGAGACATTTTTTGATTGCCACTCTTCTGTTTAAATTAGCAGACACATCTCTCAGGGCTGTTGCACTGCTGATACACCTGTCTGTGTTGCTGCCCTTACTAGTATGAAGATGCTTGGTCCCAGGACATCTGTTATTTTTCTCATTGACTTCATCATTGCTATGAACAATACCTTTCTTTTAAATTTCTAGTGTTCTTTTATCTATTGGGTGTTATTCATAGTTTCTCTTCACTATTCAATAAGAATTCTCTCCGAATCCCAACTTCACATAATTGAGGACAATGAGATAGTAATGAAAGGGCATTGTTTACAATAAAATACAGGATTAAAAGGTAAAATCATAGCATAGGTCCTACCTTTACAATGCGTCTTGGAGAACTGGTTAACATGAAAGATAAGGAATTATGAATTGAAAATATGGAACAAATTCTACCTAAGAAAGAACAGAAGACTGAATATATAAATGCTCCAAGTCAGTTAATCTAATTATTCTCATTTGGGTCTCTTCAGCAACTTTTAAAGCCCTAGAGTTTTCTGCTAGAACTGTTGATTTAACACAGCACAAATTCTTTGGGGAACATTTCAGATGTGAAATAATATCTTCTAATTCTATTGCAAATGTATTTAAGTTCGACCTCATTTCATCTACAATGTAAACACAACACACAAGCCTCCTGGAGTAAAGACATCACTGACTTCTTCTGGAGAGAGGGCAGAGGAGTTGAGAAGGAAGAACAGTATAGTTTAAATCACAGCAATTCTCTCTTATCACAGTATTGCTAAGTATATCTTATTGCTAATGGTACACATTTCTCTCTGCCTGCTGAAGAGGGTATTTAGACCTTGCATTGGACATGCACACTAAATTTCCCTAAGCCAATGAGCAGACTTCTTTAGCATTTCGAAATAGCATTCAATTCTGCTTTTCTTGGTTCTCTTCCGTAACATCAAAGACTTCCAAGCAAGTGGACAGCTAATACACTTCAATATAAAAGCACGAGTCTACCAAACCAGAGGACACCAGAGGAATCTGGAATTTGAAGATAGCTAGCCAAGATCTAAATACACGAGAGGAAGAGAACTGTAAATGTTCAGCATATTTATGTTTTTCACAGGTAGAAATTTAACTATGACATTCAGTATCAATAAGAACTTATAATCATTTTTATCATTTGAAATGGCCTTAATATTGCTTTCAATTATCTGAGAAATCGAAAAGACCTTTGATTAGGAAGATATGAATAAAGAAACAAACAAATCAATAATTTTACTCAACAGAAATTTTAAAAGCAGTGAGAATTTTACCAAGCAATGACAAAGTGGAACTGTGAAACAGCTCTTGTCTGTGCTTTTAATGAAGTACATAGAAAATACAAATATTCTATATTTGTAATTATGTCATAAATAGAAAGATAGACCATGTTTAATTTTTCACTTGGTTCTATAAAATTTTTATGTTTTAAACACCACATACTATATACTGTTTTTCAAACTTATTCAATAAAATTATAGTATTTAATATAGAATATATAACACCAGTAACCACTATGAGGAACTGCACCTTATGCTTTTATCACTTTATTTTAAGTTAATTTTTAAATGCAGTCAGCATTATTCATCAGGGAAATGATAATAAAATTATTTGTTTTTCTTGGTTTTTCAAGTCAGGGTTTTTCTATAGCTTTGGGGCCTGTCCTGTAACTAGCTCTTGTAGACAAGGCTGGTCTTGAACTCACAGAGATCTACCTTCCTCTACCTCCTGAGCACTGGGATTAAAGGCACATGCCACATCTGCCTGGCTAACAATTATTAACTTTTATACAGACCAAATATTTACATATTTAAAATGTAAATATTTGGTCTGTATAAATACATTTTTCAAAGAGGTATGTTTTCCATGTATTGTTTATTTTTATAGAAATCTCTTAAAAGATCATTAAATTTTCACATTTAAATTTTCATAATTTAAATAATAGCTCATATCTAATCCATCTAATCTCTGGCTTATTTCTTACTTTCCTTCCACTTATGAAGACTACTTACATTACGGCAAAGCATTAGGATTACAACTTTCTATGAGTACTGCAGTGCAAGAGGCAAAGCCTCCTGCTAACTTCTTTTCAAACATGCATGGAAAGTGATGTCAACCTTGAGATCTCACAACCTCGTGATCTCATTTCCTCAAAGGAACAAGTATGAGATCTTCTATTCCGACACTGTCCTTGCTACATTTCTGTTGCTGTGATAAAGTGTCATCACCAAGGCAACTAATTAGAAGTAAGGGTCTCCTTAGGCTTACATTTCCAGAGACAGAAGGATCTACAATAACAGAGTGGAGGCATGGCACCTGGGTCTTCAAGATGAGAGCTTATATTGTGACGATTGAGAAGGAAACAGATATATGCACTGAAAATGTCCTGAGGGTCTGAAACCTCAAAACATGTCCTTGGTGAAACATTGATTCTTTAAGGCCACATCTGCTAAAACAAATATTCAAATATCCAATATACCGTGGGACATCACATTCAAATGGCTACACACAGTGGTAAATATCTCCAGGGGCATCACAAATGGGCAGAAAAAAAATTTAAGAACAACAGTCATCTGATTTTAGTTTTGTAAATGAATGAGAACAATATTACAGACACACCTTAGTGTCTGCACATTGGTAGCACACTGCTTAGGTAAAGACAGCATTCCCCTCTACAAAGCTCCATTTGTCCTTGATTTTCTGGATTGCATTACGACATCCAGATGCTGAACTGAGAAAATTTTCTTTCCAGCAGTAGCATCTGGCTCCTTGGCAGCTCTCTCTGCCCTTGTGTTGGCTGCCTCACAGTTGTCTTCAGGCTGTGAAGTGCTTAGGATGCTGTTGTGATGTCTTACTCACATCACATGTTGGATGCTATCCCTTTTAGCTTTCTAATGTTATCCCCAGGTGAAACGATTCTCACATTTATGATTTCTGGTAAAAAGAAATTATCAGAAAAAATAATATGTGATTTAAACTTTCAACAGGAAAACATTAAAATTATTTTTAACTACATTAAGATGTGCTAGTTTGATGACAAATCAAATCTAACTGGCATTCCTTATTATTGTCAAAACCTCTCATTTTCCTATTCCTTGCAGTTCTTCTTTTCAACATACATCTAATTGTATTAGCGTACAGTTTTGAATTATTTAAATATAGTAAAATGATAGTTACAATGATGATCATATGAAAACAATTTAAAAATTCATTAAACATACTATCATTTATACACTAGCTCCATAAGCCAGGGATATATTTAATTTCATTTACACTAATTAAGATTTTGTCACATTGATCATATTCTTCACTAAAACACTAGAAAAAATTTAAAATATTTGTAGTATCCAAACAGGAGAATATTCAGAAATAAAGACAGTCATTATCAAGCAAAACACTTTAAACATGGCCTAAGAGATGGGATAATTTCCCAAACGCCAGTTCCAAAGGACATAGTTGGACACCACCCTTGCTTCCCGAATTTCTTCACACCTTCCCAGGTTTCAAGAGTTAAGGAAGTTCTTGCACTGAAGTGTCACTCTTTCCCTTAGTCCTGTATGGACACTCCACTAATTGGTGAGACGGCTCACTCGAACATTGTTTGAATCTCTCTGAAAGTCATTTCACTACTCCTTAGCACCCTCTCTGCCTAGGAAATGGCTAGATACCATTATGTTGTAAAAGTCTTTCCCTTCAGATTTTAACATAAAGTACTGTCAGAATTGGCACTACTAGACATTCTTGAAGCAGTGACCAATTGCTAAGCAGTTTTCTGTCCTCTCCACACCCACAATTTCTTACAAACTCGAAAAAAGTTCCAGAGTCGAGATTATTAACGTCACTATTTTTAAATGAGCAAATAGAGCTGCTAATGTATGAAAATCCTCATCAAATCTTACCTTGCAGCCTGACCCTCACTAATCCTTCCTGTGATAAGGACTTTGCACCTGAGGACTGTATATATTGACTAGTTCATAAGCATTCCAACTTCACCAACATAGGAATTCATTAATTTGTCATCTATTTTAGTCATTCTAAAGTATCAGTAAGCTATTAAAGCATTGGCTCTTCATAAAGACTGAGAATATATATAGACCTTTTAGATTTTTCTGCGTCTCCATAGTTAGAGGTAGGAAAGGACAGGTTTCCATTTCTCCGTGGTGTATATTGTGATTGGCTTATATTTGTCAACAGAAATATAACTATTCTTTCTACAATTTAAATGTTAAGTTAAAATTTCCTTTTAATTTAATTATGTATTAGCTTATTCTATAAACGAGACCTGATACATACCCACGTTAACAGAAACAATTATTTGCCTGAGATATCCAGGAAGAAAGAATCAGAAAACATCCTATAACAGGCTTAAAATATCTGAATATCAGGAACTGTGTTGTTGAAGGTATTTAATATTATTTATTCCATCATATTCTAGATAAAAGGTAATTTTTCTGAACCTTTTATTTTATGTCCTTCAAATAAAGCAAATTAACACTAACTTTTGGAATAGTAAAGTAATTGAGACATTTTGTTTCTCAGAAAGACCATGCAGAATAATTGCCTCAGATAATGACTTAATTTTGAATAACTTTCACAGTTCTGCTTTCATAAGTTGTCATAAATTGCAAAGAAGTAAACACCAATGACAACTGGCAAAAAATATTTAGAGCTCTTAACACTGTGCTAATACCTTTAATTTACACAAAGCTCACAGGAATTTTAAAGGGAAAAGAACAAGAGCAAATTATTTATTTGTTATACCACAATGCTTCATAAATGTTTGGAAAAATACTGACATTTGATATATATTCATTAAAAATTAATAAATATATGCATTATATTATTATAGAACTATATGAGGACTAGTAAAGATAAGTCCTAAGTTGCTTAAAGAATTTAGAGACACATACATACATAACTAAACTGATCTTGGTATTTGAAAATGAACAGACACTAAAATAGACAACAAATGAACCTCCTAAAACTGAGAAGCTTCTGTAAGGCAATGGATACAGTCAACAAGGTAAAATTGCAGCCTACAGATTGGGAAAAAATCTTCACCAACCCCATATCAGACAGAAGATTGATCCCCAAAATATACAAAGAATTCAAGAAACTAGATATTAAAATATCAAGTAATCCGATTTTAAAAATGGTGTAAAGATCTAAACAGAGAATTCTCAACAGAGAACCCTCAAATGGCTAAAAGGTATTTCATGGATTCTCAACATCCTCAGCCATCAGGGAAATGCAAATCAAAACAATTCTGAGATAGGATCTTATATCTGTCAGAATGGCCAAGACCAAAACCACTAATGAAAGCTTATGATGAAGAGAATTTGGGGTAAGGGGAACACTCCTCCATTGCTGCTGGAAGTGCAACATTGTACAACCATTTTGGAAATCAGTAGGGTGGTTTCACAGAGAATGGGAAATCAATGTGCCGGAGGACACAGCAATACCATTCTTGGGGATATACCTAAAGGATGCATACACATGCCATAAAAACATTTGCTCAACTCATAGCAGCATGATTTACACAATGGAGTACTAAGTACAGCAGTAAAAAAAATGACATTTTGGAACAACAATAACAACAAAAAAGAAAAAAACATCCTGAGTGAGGTAACCCAAACACAGAAAGAGAATAAGTGGATATTAAATCTAAAATAAAAGATGGCCATTCTACATACTACATCCCTAGAGAAGTCAGCAAACAAACAAGGAGAACCCTAAGGTTGATTTGTTTTTGTAACAATATTTGCTAATGATACATTTACAAGTTTGTCCTTATATTTTTTTTCCCAAAAGACTTTAATTTTTTAAAATTTTGATCTTCTTGAAAAGGTGTGAGTAAGTAAATCTTACAAAAGTCCTCGCACTAGAGAACCTAAGGAAACAATGCAGAGGATAATCTTTAAATGAAAATCTTACACCTGTGATGTCAGAGGGCTCCCTCAATGTGTCGGTTTAGCTGGTGGAATATCATTGGGGAAATGGGATATTTCGAACAGAATTGTGACTTACAGAACAGATTCCTGCTGTGAAATCATTCAACCTCGAACTTCACCTGTATTCACCTTGATAAAAGAACGTTAGAATTACATTACAACCAAGCATCACATGTCTTATATAAAAGAAAAGCATGAAGAGTGATTAAAACAATTTCAACAAAGCCAGAGTCAGATATTTAAAAATAGATTTGGGTAAAATAATATTTTATGCTATCAAAAACTAAAATACCCCCAAATTGTAAACCTATGAAATTTCTTAGAATCATTTGCTGCTTTGTCTTCTAATTGATAAAGTTCTTTTAATTTATTAAACACTTAGTGAAAATTTTGACTCTGAGAAGAAAGACAAAGAACAGTGCAAACAGTATGTCAGTTAAATAAGACATCAGCACACACATATATTCTAGAAGCTCTACTTTTTCCATGGGCAGTATAATAATCACGCAAAGTACTTAGTTTAAAGGAATGCTATTATATCATCATAAGGTTGCAATAATACAAAGAACAAATTACAGCAGTCTCTGTAATGATATGTATGTGTGGTCCCTTTTAAAGATGTTCATGCCTTAGTGTGACTATGCCCAGGATAAGAACTAATTTTGTGCTACTGAGGAAAACTACCATCCAAGCTAAAATTATTCTTCCCAAATAAAACAGAACAATTTAGACTATTAGGTCTTGCATTCAATGACACACTTCACCATTTAGGTGTACATTAAGAGAGCAGATTCAGCTGATATCAGAGAAACAGATGGTGAAAGTTACCTGCTGACCAAACAGGAGCAGCAGGGTGGAATCAGGGTGGGTCAGCTCATCTGGAATGGATGCTCACAATTGTCATTACACACATCAATTGTTTCTGGTATCACTGTATGCCTCGCGGTGCCCAGGGGCCGTATGGCATTCCTTGAAACATTGAACATGGAACTGCTGAAACATAATTTTGGTCTCACATTCCAAAGTGAGTTGTTAAATCCCCACAATAAGAAATTAATGTTGCCAGCATTATATTATTTTAATTAAGCAGGCTTCCTTTCTTTAAAGATACAAGAGCATTGTTTGATATATTTCCAGTTTGCCTGCTAATTTATAAAAGTAAAATGATACTGTATTATTGTTGTAAAGTTAATCAAGATTTTAATGGGACAGTTATGTTACTATCAAGTGATATTTTATTACTTTTTCTTACTGTAATATATATGTTCAGTGAGCTTATTATGAAGCATGACACTGATTTTACTAATTGCAAAGTTATTACTGTATCTCTAATGAAATGAAATTTGAGCTTCCAAAGTTGCAGATTTAAACATGCCAATCTGATTCTCAGGGAAAATTAGTAAGCAAAAAAATATATATACTCATGAAACAAATTTTAGTAATAATTTTTACATTTATATCAATATACCATCTTTCATATCTTTCTGTTAAGTGAAGCAATTTTACTTTGCAAACTTAATTATTTCATGTAATTTATAAAACTGTAGCTACAAAGAATAAAATACCTATTTTAAAATAAATACCTTGTGTAAAAAAATGCTCTGCTTGAAAGTAAAAGAAACTTCTAACAGATAATACACAAAATCTGTGCGACTATTTTAGCAAAAATAAAATCTATTTTGGAATTTCCAATTCAATAAATTAACAAACTTAATATAGTAGATTTTTCATATTACTTTCCATGTACTTCAGATTCTAGAAGCCTAGAATTTTAAGCCTATTAGTGAAAATTTAATAGGTGAAAATAAATATAATTTAATTGAAGTGGAAAGATAACTGAAAATAGTTCTTTTTGACTAAATATAAAAGAGAGTAATTTAGTTGTTTCATAATTTACATGAATTATTTTTATTCCTTCCCATCATTGTCTTTGCAGACTGAATTTGATAAACTCAGCTACATATTTATTAAAAATCTAATATTTTAAACATAACAAATAAATGTTTTTAAAATTAATACATCTTATTTCAACAAACATAACCTATTATAAATGTCATTTCTCTAATATTTTTCTAAATTCTATTTATGTTCTTAATTAAAAATAAAATTGTTTGCCAACCTTTTATTTTAAAAGATCAATTTAATTACTGGTAAAAAATATTTGAAAAATTAAAAACATATAATATACTGAATATTTTATTAAGAACACATTCTTTTTTATTTTAATTTTAAAAATTTACACATCCTCCCCTTCTACCAATCCCTTCCCGCTCCGCCAATACCCCTCCTCCCTCCCTCTGCTTCCTTAAGAGAGGGCAGGTTGTTCTGCCCTGTGGGAAGTCCAAGACCCTCCACCCTCCATCCTGGCCCAGGAACGTGTGCATCCAAATAGACTAGGTTCCCAAAAGGCCAATGCATGCAGAGAAGATAGGTCCCAGTGCCATTATCGATGGCTTCTCAGTCTGGCCCCATTGGCAGCCACATTCAGAGATTCCGGTTTGATCATATGCTCATTCTCTCCCAGTTCAACAGGATTTGGTGAGGTCCCATTAGATCAGACACACTGTCTCAGTGGGTGGGCCAGTCCCTGGTGGTCCTGACTTCCTTGTTCATCTTCTCACCATTCCTGCTCTTCCACTTGTCTTGGGAGCTCAGTCCATTGCTCTGATGTGACTGAGGGCCTCTGTCTCTAGCTCCATCCATCGGACAAGATTTCTATGGTGATGATCAAGACATTCATCAATGTAACTATGGGACAAGGCTAGTTCAGGCACCTTTTCCTCTGCTGCCAATGTACCTAGCTGGGGACATCCACGTGAACACCTGGGACCCCCTCTAGAGCCAAGTATCTTGCCTATCCCAAAATGACTCCCTTAATGTAGATATATTATTCCCTTCTCCAATATCCACCCTTCCTCCATCTCCACCCTCCCACTCCCCTCAGTTCTCCCAAGTTCTACCCTTCTCTCCTCTCTTTCCCCTCTCCCCTTCCCTTTCCGCCTCACCTCTGCCCTCTCCTCTATTCCCACCCACATGCTTCCAACTTTTACCTGGCGATCTTGTTTGCTTCCAATTTCCAGGAGGATCTATATATGTTTTTCTTTGGATTCACTTTGCTATTTAACTTCTCTAGGCTTGTGAGCTATAAGCTTAATGTCCTTTTTTATGGCTAAAGTCCACTAATGAGTGAGTACATGCCATAATCATCTTTTTGGGTCTGGGTTATCTCATTAAGGATAGTGTTTTCTATTTCCATTCATTTGAATGCAAAATTCAAGATGTCATTGTTTTTTGCTGCTGAGTAGTATTCTACTTACACTTTCTTTATGCATTCTTCCATTGAAAGGCACCTAGGTTGCTTCCAGGTTCTTGCTATTACAAATAGTGCTGCCATGAACATTTGTATGATTGGGCATCTCTTGTTTATATTCCCAAGAGTGGTATTGGATCCTGAGGTACGTTGATTCCAATGAATACATGGGACCTCCTGAACTTCTGTAAAGTAAAGGACACAGCCATTAAGACAAAAGGGCAACCTACTGAATGGGAGAAGATCTTCACTAACCCCACATCAGACAAAGGTCTGATCTCCAAAATATACAAAGAACTTAAGAAATTAAACATTAAAATTCTAAATAACCCAATTAAAAAAATGGAGTAAGGACCTGAACAGAGAATTCTCAGCAGAAGTTTGAATGGCCAAAAGATATTTAAGGTCATGTTCAACTTCCTTAGCAATCAGGGAAATGCAAATCAAAACGACTTTGAGATACCATTTTACACCTGTCAGAATGGCTAAATTCAAAAACACCAATGATAACCTATGCTGGAGAGGATGTGGAGTAAGGGGATCACTCATCCATTGCTGGTGGGAATGCAAACTTGTGCAACCACTTTGGAAATCATTGTGGTGGTTTTTCAGGAAATTAATAACACATTCTTAAACTTGCTATACATATTTACATGAAGAAATGTGGAGGGATGAGGCTGTATTCTGTATTTATTAGGAATGTCTCTCTGGATTGAACCCTGTAGAAGTCCTAACTCTTTATAGTAGAACCATCCCCTAAGAGTAAAGTAGATCACAATCTACTGAGCTTATCTCCTATGTGACTATTTTCTGACTGGTGTTCTAATTTTCTCAGCAATTGTCTCTGAGTCACTTAAACATGATCCATGAAGCACTATATGAGTTTGTCATTTGGTCTTGGCTTGACAAAAAAAATAATATTTATTACTTTTTTTCCAAATTATAGGTATTAATTATGATAGCCCAGCAGGGCAATACTACATTGGTATATCTGAATCTCCAATAATTAAGTTATACAAACAACTAAGAAACAATTCTACAAAATTGTCATTTATAGTTCTCAGTCTAGGTATCTGTATTTACCCCTGTTGTTTAATGATTGTTTTGTTATATCAAATGAGGAGGTGATATATATATATATAAATATATATAATATATATAATAAATATATAGTATATTTATTCTATTTCTGTTGAATTGGTTTTGTATTTATGTTTGAATATTCATTCATATCCAATATAATATTATCTGAACAATGTAAGTAAACCACTCTCAACACTGATCGAAGTCTACTCATTTGGCTTGACTGGTCTTACCATTTTTTTGTGTGTTTTCCAATTCACTTTTAGTTTTAGTTTCTGTAGTGGATCCCACCTTAATGTAAAGACTAAAAATTACTTACTGAAAATTTATGGCTATAAAAAATGGCTATGAAGTAGTTTAGTTACTATATCAGGCCTACAATCATAACAAATATTAGAAACAAAAAACAGCATGCATGTTGAAAAACAAACAAATAATTAAGAGCACTTCTACATGAAAAACGGTATCAAAACTCGAATAAAAGGGTATTTAACTGTGATAGTAGAATCCAATGCATCACATGTTATTGTGACAAATGCCGAGGAAATATATAAAGTAGAGAAAATCAGAATAATTAATAATGTATTATCAAAAAGAGATTTTACTGTAATTTTTTAGGTTCACAGAACATGGAACTCCAATTCTGAAAGCTTAATTTAAGTACATATAATACACAAGCAAGATGGGTACAGATAAAGGCACTTGGAGCCGAGACTAATGCCCCCACTTCCGTTGCATTAACCCACAAGGTAGACAAAGGAAGAACTTTCTCTCCCCAGAGATTGTACTCTAACCTCCACAAAGGCATGAACACAGACAGAGAAAAAATGAATAGATATAAATTATATTTGATATATGCTGCAGGAAATTGTCTGTATTCTGTCAATCATGTTTTAAATAAATGCTGATTGGCCAGGCAGGGAGTATAGGTGGGAAAACCAGACAGGAAGTAGAGGTGAGAACAGGAGAATTTGGGAAGCAGGAAGCTTCCCTGGCATTCCTGTGCAGAACACCAAAGAGGCAACATGTGAGCTGCCCGGCTGAGAAAAGGTACTGGCCACGTGGCTAACATAGATAAGAACAATGGGTTAATATAAGTTACAAGAGCTAGTAAGAAACCTGAGCTAATGGACCAATCAGTTTATAACCTAATGTAGACTCTTTGTGTGATTTTCTTTGGGGCTTGCTGGCTATGGGGGACCAGGCAGGACAGTAACCCCAAAAAGCAGGACCCTCATGTTACAGATATAATATCAAAATGTAGAGAATAAAGACTTAATAATTTATTCCATATTATTTTTAGTGTACCTTGTCATCATTATAGTTGATTTTATTTTCAACATGCCACAAATTAGAATCACTTGAGTGTAGAGTCTCACCTGAAGAACTCTCTTGACTGCTTTGCTTGATTGCTTAATAGGAAGATATTTAGGATGAAACTCTTCTGGCCTTTCCCATTACTGTTCTCTTAGCTTTTCCCTGTTGCTGCTGCTGATTCTTTCTCTGGTAACCAGAGTTCAGGAGCTGGATTGGACCCACTGACTCCCACATCAAGTGGACTGAGTCACTACTGGATGCCACTCCACTCACCTCACTGGTCTGAGAGACAGCTTTGTAAGATCACTCCCCGAGTACCAAGGAGCTACCAGCTTTTAAGCTTGTTAGGTGTGCTCTAGTTGTTGTTACTATTTCAAAGCTGATTTATTGAATTTATAAATTGTCATCCTCTTGGTTCTGTTCATTTAGGGAACCCTGAATAAAACAGTCATAAACACATAAGAAAATATTGTCATGTGACAATATGTAATATATACATGTATACTATGTTACATATATGTAAAAATGGCTTACTTTCTAGGAATTTGAAAAGATACTATCAATAAAATTGTAAGGAAATAAAAATTCTCATAACTTCTAATAAATTAATTGTGACATACTGAAGTTATAAATATGCACATATTCATTATTTTAAAATTAAAATTGTAATTCATATGCTTAAAAATGTTGAAGTTCCCTTAATAACAATGATAAAATAATCAACGATAACTAACATTTATTATATGTTGTTGAAAGAGAAAATTACGATAATTTTATAATTGAAAAACATAAAGTTCAATAATATGACATTATCATAAAAATAAATTAAGCTACCTCTAGATGAAATGCTCAAATTAAATCATCATGTCAATAAACCAGTGAGACAATTGTAGTTTTTCAGGTTTTTTATCTGATTATAGAACTGTCATTTTATTAGTATGAATAAATCATTTTTAAAATTCTGCACTTAGTATCCCAACAGAAACAAAACCAAGAGGATACATATATAATCAAAAGAATTAATAGTACATTCATAGACACACTTAGGGACATATGATGAAAAGGTTCTTAGATCTCAGATAAGACATCCAGGACAGACCAAAGAAACAATTTCACCCAAACCAGCTTAGGAAATTATTGTGTCTACTTACGGAGTGTGGACCAATGACAATTATATAACTGGATAATTCTGTGTCTTAATGCAGTTGAAGCAGAGATAAGCATCAATGCCCTTAATATTACATGGATGGGTATCCATCCATTCTCATCCTGTAGCAAATGGAGTCAGAAAAGGGTTCATCAAAGGTGGCCAATCTGGGGAAAGTCAGAATTAATAGTAGATCTGTGGGACTGTCAAGGCTCGCTCATGAAAGGGAAACTTATGATAGGAAAACAGATACCATTAGAATATGTGTGAGAAATGAGATGATAGCATTAAATATGTCAAAATCCTACCTTAATATACTTTCATGAAGCAGGACAAAGATAGGTGATAGGAAACAAATCAGAGCTGTCACAGCAAGGCAAGTTATTCTGAAACACAGAAATTTAGAAAGAAATTGGAAATGGAAATCAGAGAAGATGATGCCTCTGTGGAAGTGAAAGACAGGTTCAGACTAAATGGACACTAGTTAGGCAATGATCCAGTCATTCAAATATTGCATTTGAGGACAGAATTGATAGGATTCTGAGACCAATCTTGAAAAATCAAAGAAGCCTACCAAGTCATAAGCAATATTCCTAATCAAATACTCATTCCCAGTCATCTCTATGTTATTGCTTTGAAAACAAATATTACTGAGCCAGTTATCAATAGGATGGTAATGCGTTTCATTCTTTGCCTATGAATTGTGATTAAATCTGATTGTAAAACTTAATTTGTTCTGAGATGATTTCTTCCTTTTATCCATATCTTATGAGGACTTTTTCAAAGTTTGGACACCCACAGTTACTCTATTAGAGATAGTCCTAAGTATCATTTTCTGTTCTTCTCATTCTAGCAGGCAATGTTGGCACTGTGCTATTTTCCCAAAGATGTTATTTTAATGGACATTACACTGGTGAATTTGGCAACAACAACACACACAGCAGAGCTGGGAGGAAACATGGCTGTTTCTATTGCAACTTTTGGCAGAGATACAGACCTTAGATTTAGTATCCCCGAATGCCTCATCTGAATTGATTTTATTATTTTTTACAACACAGGAAGATGCTTTTCGTGTCCATAGGCCAAACTTTAACTCATGATAACCATTACCCCAAAGGCCTTTCTGCTTTAGATTGTTTTGGTCCTTAACGCTACTGCAAACCCTTAATAAAATCATAGGAAAAGGAAAATCAGTCACTACAAATGTTTGCCTTTCCTTGCTTCCACTCCAATCTGTGCTTTAGGGATGCTTTAGGTGCCAAATCCAGTGCCTTTAGAGTGAGTCCCCAAAGACTTCTGAGCTTTCTAGTCTATCTCTTTGAATAAATGAGACAGTTAGAATTGGCAAGTCTTCGTCCTCATCTTCGATGCCTTGGGGAATGAGAGCACTAGGCTCTTCCTGGTGTCAGCTTTTGAAGTACTTCTTTTTGTCTTTGGTTTTTCTTTAAATACTGAAGTCCTAGAAAAAGAAGTTGTGAATCTGACTTCTTTACTTTTTCTATAATTTCAGAAAAAAATCATTTAGATTTTTTAAATATCAGTTTTTCAGAAATGTGGACAAAATATTTCCAATGTTTTCATTGGGATGAATAATCTAATACATGTTGAAATGGTTTTGAAATGATGTAGAACAACATTAAATATTACCAATTGTGTTTCTATTATGATTTATAGGTACTTGCAACATGTAATAACAATTATACCAAAGAATACTTAAACATAATGAGTTTCTGATTTGTTGAATTAATAGACAACCAATTTCCTTTTACAGGATTCATACTATATTTTAAGGTAAATACAAAGGAAATATTTTCATTAAAGGACTTGTGGTGCAGGAGACTTGTCTATTTCTGTCAATCATTTTTTAAATAAATACC
>JAQHUG010000036.1:1219909-1233959 GCA_028555095.1 Dicrostonyx torquatus
AAAAAAAAAGAAATAGGATTGGGGAGTCTAGGAACAAATTATTATAGTTTTAAATGGCATGCTCATATCACAAAGCTTAATATGTGGCAGGAAGATCCCCAGAGCTCCTAGAGCAAGACTTCTTTCCAGGTAACTGTGCCAAGGGTAAAATTAAAGATGAATTGGGCATTTAGCTTTAGAGACAGCTTTGAGATAGTGTCAGTCCTTCAGGCCCAGTGACATTCTCCATATAATGGCAGGCAGAGGCAGGATTTTCTGCTGAAGAGAGGATGTTCCATGTTGCCAAGCATATTGAGATAAGGTGCTGGACCCTAGGGAGTCTGCAACCTCTGAACAGCCAGCAATATCTTTCAACACTGGCCAACCTAATCGATCCTGTTACCAGGATAAATTTCCTACATAATCGAAGCCACAAAATATGGGAAACTTTCTTAACCTCCTGCACAAAACCAGATGTGTAATTCCTGAAAAGAAATGGGCAATTCCTTCTTCAGGTTCTTGCATAAATGTACAGAGGTTAGGCATTTCTGAAATGCATAATAAGAACAAAATAAAGTTTCTGGAAAAAACTTTGCAGGTGATGGAGTATAGAAAATTCCAGTCTTTAAGAGAGAATTTCAAAAACAATAGATATTTTGGTAAGGATCAGTAAAGAGGTATGCATGTTACATTACAAATAATAGCAGAAAGCGTAGTGTAGAAATTAGCTCGATTTGGAAAATAACCAGGCTAACTAAAGGATAAAACAATTATATTTTTATTTATTATAAGAGGAAACCTCATGCAACAGGAATGAGAAGTCCAAGCTCAGCTGAACCCCGTGGGAATCACACAGAGAGAGCATACCTGGGTTGTGCACCCATTTTTTTTCTCCCAGTCCCAGAAAGCCACACCTTAATTTGGATCCACCTTTTAAAGATAATTGGCTAACAAGATTTCTCCATCAGTGTAGTGTCAGATACACATTTTATAGTCCATAAGTATAATTGGGAGAATCCAGAAAAGATATATTAAAAAGGAAATACTAAGTGCAAGGCTTAGAGAAGAACAAAGGACCAATTACAATAAGACAAGGGACAGAACTGAGGGTATTCCCTTAAGTTGCACACAGACAAATACAAAAGATGAAAACTTCAGTGAAGCAAGAGGCTTGGAAAAAAATCTCCCTGCAGACACTAACTAAGCTGTTGACTGGTGTTTCTGTCCCACCTGGTCCTGCAGCTGTTCAAACCCAAAGAAACATACAGAGGTCTGCATTAATCATAAACTGGCTGACACATTAGCTCAGCTTATTAACTAATTCTTACATCTTACATTAACCCATTATTCTTGTCTGTGTTAACCACGTGGCTTGGTATCTTTCATCAGTGAGACATTCTCATCTTGCTTCTTCTCAGGATGATGGCTGCAGACTGCTTCTTTCCTCTTCCCAGAATTCTCCTCTTCTTGTTGCACCACCTCTACTTACTGCCTGGTTGCCCTGCCTATACTTCCTGTCTGGATACTGGCCAATCAGCATTTTATTAAAAATAATACAAGTGACAGGATAAAAGAGCATTGCCGATAGCACTAAGTTTCTCTGATCTTGAAGAAATCATTGATAAACCTGATTTAAGAATAAAATAAGTTACACAATGGAGTGCTACACAGCAGAAAAAAAGATTACATTTTAAGATTTGTAGGCAAATGAATGGATCTAGAAAATATCATTTTGAGTAAGGTAACCCAAACCCAGAAAGACAAATAGCATATATACTCACTCATTAGTGGATTTTAGACATAAAGAAAACCATCCCATAAGTCACAACCCCAGAGAACCTAGACAACAATGAAGATCCTAAGAGAAATATACATGAATATAATCTACATGGGAAATAGAAAAGGAAAATTCTCCCAAATAAATTTGGAGCATGGAGACCATGGGAAAGAGTAGAAGAGAAGAAGAAAAAGGGGAGTGGAGAAAAATATATAGCTCCATAAAAATATTTAACAAAAAGGAATCCTACTCACAAGCTAAAAACAATGTAATGTATATCTAAACATACATGATGGTACTCTAAGGACTTAGAAGTATCCAAGGAAACAGAACCTAATTACCTTGAGTTGAATAATTTTTTGAATTGGAAACACAAAAGCAAGTAACCATTGAAAGAGAAAAATTCAACAACTTTGTAATTAACGTATTTGGTTTGCAAATGAAGCTTTCTGGAATGTGTAGATACAAGAGAAACTGGAGATTTTGACCAAAGCTAGGAGTCAGTCATAGTAAAAGGATGAACTTAAGAACTTAAATATATTCTCTCTTTTCTAAGTAATAGTCATAAAGTAATTTTAGACACATTAAGGATAAGCTCAAGGTAAATATTTTGATTTAGTCCATCTAAATATCCCACACAGGTGTTGCATTTTCAAGTAATAAAAAAAACATATTCCCTATCTCTAAATCTTTTGTCACAGTCAATTTTGTTGAAGACTATACTCAAAGACAAACTTCAGTTAGTCTTTGTCTTAAAAATGCATCCTGAATAATGTACCATAATATGGATTAAATCAAAAGATGCAATGTTAACATCCAGCCCTTGTTTACTCAAGTCAGTCCATTTATGTATACAAATTTGATATTTATTCCTAAAATATTTAACAGGCGTAAGTGCCCATAAATCAGTTATGACAATCATTGTTATAACAATCAATAATGAAGAATATGCATTAATTCAAATAATATTGATGGGCTCATGAACCTGCATCAGTCTTCTGTGAAGTAAGAAAAATGAGACATGTTCCAAAAATCAATATTTTTCTTTTTGTACCATTCACTTGAATATTACAAATAACAAATGACTTTTACCTTATGTGTCAATGGTCTACCTTTTAAATATAGGCATCATTGCATTTTAACTAAAAATGATAGTCTTCAAGGAACTAGAAAGCTAAAAGTTATTTGGTAAAACCTCATTTAAGTTTATTGCTTCATACATATATATTTTCGTATATGAAAAACACATACATATACATATTTGCACACAGATATATTTCCATAGCTTGGTGTGCACATGCAGTTGAGTTCAGTGTGGAGCAGCATTAGAAGTTCTCTTTGTATTATGTTCATCTTAGCCCTGTGAGAAATGCTCATTTGCTTCATTCGGAAGGTAAATTGTATGAGAAATACCACAAAAATCTCAGTACACATCTTCATAGCCCCTGTTAACTAGGATGTTATACAGGTAGATATTTAGGTAAAAATATGAAATGTGAAATTACAACACTCATTCATCAAAAAAGAAGCATTTTAATTGGTTATAGGTGGAAAATATCTACTTGACAGTCAGTTTCTCACTTTCACATAAGTGCTTGGCTGCTCGGATGCCTAATCTTGTTTAGTGTAGGAAAAGTAATTTGACATGAAAGTACCTAGATGGCTGCCGAAAATTAATTGCCAATTAAAAAAGAAAAATGTTTGTGCTACTCTATAAACAAGCCAACGTATAAACCTTTCAGTCTTGTTTTGTTATTTATGTCTTTATAGATCTGGTTTCAAGCTATTTGCATACAATTTACAAATTCATATTATAATTCCCCAGCATATTTATGATTTTATAGTTGTATATATTTTATCTCTGTGAGAATTATTTATTTCAGTCTGCTACTGTTGCTTATTATTTAACAAAAGCATCACATTGCATTTGATAGTTTATGTGTCTTATTTAATATGAGACATTTTTATCTGAAAAGGAAAAGAAAAAAAACATTGTTACCACCACCAGTTGGTTTGGACTATGAACAGGCATGTGCACCACACACATACACACAAATATAAATTCTTTTATAAATGCACAAATACACAAACAAAAATATGCATATGTATGAACATACATCCTGACATAAAGACACATAATCAGACATTACACATAAACACACATGCACAAAACATACATATCAGATATCCATACAGTCACAGAAGGGTTTATACATAAACATGCACATATAAAATCACACAGGCATCCCCACTGTTATATAGCACATACATGCATATATAAGTGCATGCCTCATGTATACATATGGACAAATGTGATTACACTTACACACACACACACACACACACACACACTCACATACACACACATACACAGTAAACACAGACAATCTATCTTCCTGACTTAGAAAATGCTTAATGCCATTTCATCTCTATATTCATCAATCCAAAATATCAAGACCTTTTTTTTCTGGATACTTCTGTTTGAGGAATTAAAGAATCTTTAGAATTTTAGTCCTTGCAAAGTATTATTTATTTAAGAATCTGAATGGGCATATAGTGAATAACAAAAGTCTTTGATAACCTTTACAAATGGTTTAAACGGTATTAACAATAATATTAGAATACATTAAAGAAAGAGAAAAACAGTCGGGCGGTGGTGGCGCACGCCTTTATTCCCAGCACTCGGGAGGCAGAGGCAGGCAGAAAATTATTATCATTCTAAAAGTATACATACCTCTTGAGGAAAGGAATAATTAAAGTATATATGATACTTTAATCTAGATATGACATAAATGATAAATGAGTTATGCGTGGATAAAACAGGAGAATTTTCAAGCAAGCTTTCTACCAGTTTTCATGCCATGCACAGACATGTAGGTTGTGCTACAGGACCTCTGTTCTAGCATAAAATTCCAATCTTACATCGTTGTATATAATCAAGGTTTTAAATTTTTCATTTTTTATTAAATTTAAAAGAAAAATTTACATTTACTCCTCTTGTCCCAGCCCCCCTCACTCTCCCCCATCCCACCACCCTCCCACTGCTTTCTTAAGATGGGGCAGGATACCCTGCCCTGTGGAAAGCCCAAGACCCTCCCCTCTCTATCTCAGTTTAAGAAGGTGTGCATCCATATAGAATAGGTTCCGGAAAAGCCAATAAATGCAGAAAGGTTTTAATTTTTAAAGCAACAATATCTTGCATTTGAATCAGCATTAGAATGGTTCAGCTTAATAATTAACACTTATGCATACTACATGTAATGCTTTTATATTTTCCATTTTGAACTTTTGGCAACTCTTCCTGGTCGTGTAAAATTGCCACTTAGATGTAAGGTAGTCATTTGTTCAAGATCAGCCATTCATCCAGACATCACTTCGCACCTTAGCAAAAAAAGGGATGATACTTTTATAGTTACAAAAATAATATAAGGTACTCTGGCACCTCATTTTGTTATTAAGGACCACAAATTTGTTCAATGTCTTTTACCAGAATAATAGACAAAATCCAATTTAACAGTTTCCTTGAATCTATGAACTTCTTTCTCTTCTCATTTTCATCCTATTTCTTAAGCATAGAATTAGCTCTTACATGAGTCCAGGTTGAATTAGGGTAGAGGTGGGCTCAGAGTCCTTAAGCAGAATTTATGAAATAGTAGGATCTTGCCATGTATAACTTAACTAAATTTATTGAAATAACACCTTTGGTGAATCTGTGACAACATTACCCTTCCTTTTTCTCTTCAAAATCCTTGTCTTTTAGTAAGCTAGTCATTACTTCTAGACAGAACTATTGCAAAATTCATCTAAAAAGTTATTGTTATACTTATTCATTTCTAGCTATTGTTCTGTTGCATAAGAGTTGTCTTAAAATAAATGCCCTTTAATATTATGTCCCAATAAGAAAACGGTGAAAACATTGTGATGAAGTCCTGTAAGTACAACATTGTTATGCAGAGTTTGGTTGACATCCCTGGGATGCCTTCTCTTTTCTGAAGGGAACTAGAGGAGCAGTGGATCTGGGGAACTAGAAGGAGTGTTTGATGGAAAGGATGAGGTCAGATGCAGTGTACATAGGAAGAATATATAAATGGAAAAACAATAAAATTATGGTAACACTTGTTCTTTCTTATATCTACATACAGACAAATGTTCTACTAATGAACTACATCCCAAACACTATATTATTACTTTTAAAATTTGAAACAGGGCCTCAGCATTTTATCCAGCACAGTCTTGAGCTCACTCTGCAGCCCAGCTAAGTCTTAAAATTATGGTCTTTTTTTATGACTACAATTACAGACCACATTCACCAGGCCCAGCTTTCTTCCTTCCTGTCTTAATTCCTATGCCACTAATGTAATTTTCATAACCTTGTTTTACAGCAGCTAATCCAATAGGGGTTATAGGTTTCATGAGCAGTTGTTCACAACGAAGAAGTAAATTTTCTCTCTCTGTCTCTCTCTGTCTCTGTCTCTGTCTCTGTCTCTCTCTCTCTCTCTCTCTATATATATATATATAATAGAGCTATATATATAATACCTTACTGTATAGTGTAGTATATAATTTATATATTCAACTAATGCAGATTATTGTTGTTGACAAACCTCAAATGTTATATTTTATCCTAAAAAGATGCTATTTCCTTGCAATATCCCACGACCCACAGCCCTTCCCCTCTTTCTGCCTCTCTTTTGTAATGATCCTTGAGCATGAAAGGGATGTGTGTGAACTCTACAGTCTCCTATTCTTTGTACCTTGACCATTGTGGGTTTCTGTGTTACTAAAAATAGAAATATCTCTGATGAGAACTGACAGATGCATTAATCTTAGTTCAATGACAAATCGTTAAGAGTCAGTTAAATATTATTTCCATGTAGCAGAATGAAAGTGATATGCTGCCTCTATGGCTTGAGAGTAATGTAGTCATTGGTTCTTAACTTCAATAAAAATGTCATGTATCGATTTCAACTTGTGTATTATAACATAATATTCATAAGGGGTTGGTTTCTTCCAAAATATCCATGCCATTATTGTACCAGTGAGCATGTCTTGCCAATACAATATTTATTGCAACTTGCAGAGCACAGAATTGAGTATGTTGGTAATTATTTTCTCCACTATTACCATGAATAGCACCTTCCAGAGATAACAATTTGATTTATATTATTAACATTGTGTTAGTTACTAGGCTACAAATTTCTTGAATATAGGAGTAGTCCTTTATTTAATAGTTGATGTTTTATTGCCTATGTATTATGTTGCTTTGAACACGGCATTTTTGCATTAAAATGATGAACATGTTCACACCAATATACTTACAGAATCATCTAGGTATCTGCTTTATTTGCTCCTATGTGATTTAGAACAATTTTTCTGCGAGTATTTGTAAAAACATTTTAAATTATTTTATTCCATATGTTTCACTTCTCATGTTGCTGGCACATATAATATAAGAGTGGGAACTCTGAAATATCTATTCTCTATATCTTTGCTATTGTGCATCATCTACTAAGAATAGAAGCTTCTTTGATGAAGCCTGAGAGATGCACTTATCTACAAGTGAAATGACAAACCATTAAGAGTGAGTCAAATGTTATGTTCATTTAGCAGAATAATACTGTAGGCCCATTGTTGGATACCTTGATCCCAGAATACCTGTGTAGTAAACAACAGTGATCTTTACTACATCACTGAATATTAAAACAAAGTAAGTTCATGGTTGTGGGGAGCAGATGAATTCCTAAGTGAATTTGCATTATTGGCATAAGCACAGCCATGTCAAGGACACCAGTGTCTCAGACTCATGAAAATGGCACAACATTACCAAGGTCAGGCTCAGGGGAATGGCAAGGCCTTTCCCCTATCCAAATACGGAGGTTGATGAATGATCGACCTTTAGCAAAGCAGTACCTGCAATAAATACCTATTGCAACTCACCCGATGACTATGACCCTCTGAGACTACTTCCCTACAGAGACTGTGTACAGCAGTTTTCCTAACCCTCTTTCTCATTTATGCTTTATAAAATAAAGGCTCTGAAGTTTGGGCCTTCTGATGGTATCTCCACTGCCATTCTTTCCCAGCTTTATGGTTCTTGTGTCTGTCTTTCTTAAACTCCTTTAGCTCCCAGTCAAGTTTGAAGGACCTGTCTGTGTAGTCCATGGCAAATAGCTAGTTAAAGTTGTCCAGGAAAAAAAAATGTTATATATTTATATGAACCACTTAATAATATTGTGATATACTTTAAATGCTCATGAAATGTATGTAGCAGACATGACAGAAAACTGATTCAAATGGGATTCTGTTCCTCCTTTATTGGAAGGCCTGCTTTTTTCTTAATGGAAAAAAGGAGCTATAAATCCAGGGGGCAGAATTAGAAGGAGGGGAGGGAGGGTAGGCTGAAGTTGTTATGTATTTTATTAGGGAAGAACAAGTAAAGTAAAAATATATAGGGAGTTTATGGATTTTTTTATTCAAAAAAAATTTTTGTTGTTGTTTGTCAAGGAACTAGATTTGGTTTACTAACCCTTATGTCCATTTAGTGAATTTTCTAGATTTTCTCATTGCCTTTTTCTTTTGAACATGCTGGATACAAATTTGATCTATTAATGTCTTTTTGTGGTTGTGAGAGAAAAATGGAATGTTTGGTAAAATGCTTTTCAAATTCTTAAAAAACCACTTAGACATGTGTTCTGTTAACTGGTGGTTTCTGGCCAATGACCCATTAGATATTTTGACCAGTTGTTCTGACAGATTTGACAGGATGAGCTTCAGATAAATGGTACAAGTATAAAATGGGCCCCTTTAGGCAAATCTCATTTATTCTCTCTAACTAATGCCATATTGGCTGATAGAACATGGAAGCGAAGCCTCTACTTTCAATTTCCAACATTTTTCATTTCAAATAGAGAAAAAAAAACATTCTCCAAAGATACATTATGACATTGCTACTGTGCCATGCTGGATTATTTGACATAAATTTGTGTTAACAAAAAAACTGATCACATTAGACTAATTATCACCCAATGTAACATATCAATCTAATGATTACAGCGATTTAATACACTCAAGGTTTCTTCACAAATGTTTTTGAATATTTTAAATATACAAATCTTTGGAAAGGCAATAGAAATCTTACTATGGTTTGGGTGATGACAAATATTTTGAGGTGTATGCTAACTTCTTTGTGTGAACAATATCTATGTGTATATATATATATATATATTATAATTGTCTTTGAAAATTAGGAGCTTAAAAGTTTATATAAAGATAAACTTCATTACTAAAAATAGTCTCAGATTATATTGAATTTTCTGTATGTTTTCAAATGCTGGATAATAGTTTCTGCTAATTTGGCATCAATTTGGCATGTATGTGTGTTCCTATATGTATGTGATGGAGAAATATGAAAATAATTATCCCATAACTTCAGCGTTTATAGTATAAATATGTAGCACCACTGTCCTTTTAGTTATGGAAGTTTCCAAATGAGACATTGTATCTGAAACAATGCCTAAAATTCATTGCATAGTAATCCTAAAGTATGTATGCTTTGTAACATTTCAAGAGAACATATTTTCAAGATTTATATTGTAAAAATATTATAGTTTCTGTATATGAACATAAAATACATTTAAATAAGCACATATCCTTTGATAAACTTTTTGGATTAAGGTAGAATTATTCAGTAAAATATTTCAAGCAATATTTTATTTCTGAGAAGCCAAATATTGAGGCATAATGGAATATTTTACATGTATAATTTTAACTTTCTTAAAATAGAGGTTAAATTTCCATTTAGAGCCTTGTAATTATCCTGCTAGCTAAGCCATCACTGTCCTCTAGACTTTTGACATTAATGTAATTATTATTAGCTTGCAAGTCTTATCTCAGACAGTTATATAGATAAAGTAAGCCCTAAGTAACATTAAATCGCCCAGTTTGACATTTTTTTTTTTTAGTAAAAATGGTGACATGACTATTTTGCTATGGAGGCTTACTGCAATTATAATAATACCAAGTAGTATTTTATGGATACTGGTTATTTACAAATCTATTATTCTTTCTATGTTCTTTAATCTTTAGAAAATATTTGTTAAAACTTGAATATGCTAGAGAGTGGCACATAGATATAATCACAGCTATTGATTCAAAAATATAAACAGATATATAATCACAAACCTATCTAAAAATATATTATATTTCAAGCCTGAAGGTAGAGAGGGAGGGAAGTGTGCCATATCATTAAAAGATGCAGAGGAATAAAGATGCAGACAAAAACCAGTCAATTAAGTAACTGAGATCAAAAGACAAGATGATGCGTTTGTATACAATTTAACACAAAGAAAAATCAAAATACCTATGGTGGACCTTTGGCTAATAGAGTGACAACAGAAGAACCCTTGTCTTTAAGCCATTTAGTGAGTAACCTGAAAATTGTCATTTTTCAGTAGGATTGGTCCTAAAGTCAAGTATCCGTGTGCTTACCTCATCTGAAAAGGCACTGACATCTTTCTGTGTTAGATTGCTTCCTGAATGATTTCTGTATAACAAAGACATATAAGATAGACATAAGGTCTCCACTTAGGGCAAAGGGCAAACAGGCTTCAGGTTCCACACCCACATGTGCTTGAATAAAATGATTCATCATGATTGTCACAATAATATTCATTTACCTATGAGGAAATCGTATCTAATTATGTTTGAATGATGTACTTAAATACTTTTCTTTTTGCTTACTTGATTTATCAATTACTATGGGAAATGCTTTAAAGATATCCATCCTGGGATGCAACTGCCTATTTCATTTTGCAATTAGCTTTTCTTCTTAGCCTACATATTTAGAAGATACATTACAAACACATATATGCATTGCAATATGCTTATCAACACATTAAAGTGCGAAACCACATCTTCCTGTTGAAGTGACTGCTTTTATATCAGACACTTTGTTTTTTTTTTTGGTGACAATGTCAATAAATTTCTGCTGCATCTCCTTCAAATTTTATTCTTTTCTTACTTCCAATTGCTATAAAGGGGGACAAGCAAATACTGAGGTAGCTCACAGAACAGCAGTTCGTATTTGATTTGTAAGTGAAGCACAGAAGAGCCAGTGCTAACCGGAATCCTCAGCTTGTGATAACTTCTTGACTTCTCAGGCCGTTTGTGGACAAGGTGAAGGACGATTTTGAGGCAAACTTCTGGCAGTCTTTTCTTCACTTTTTTCCTCTATCAGTAAACCATTTTAGATTCCAAATTCTGGACACTGAATTCCTTCTTGTTAAGCTATCTAGAAACGATTCTGTTGCTAATATTCATGTTTTGCTGTAGTTTATTTTTTTTTATTTAAAAGATTTGTTCTCCCTCTCCTTCCACTTCTCAGAAAAGATGAGGCCTCCCATAGGGAGTCAACAAACTCTGGCATATCAAGTTGAGGCAGGACCAAGCCCCTATCCCTGTATCATGGCTGTGCAATATATCCCTCCAAAGAGAATGGGCTCCAAAAATCCAGTTCAAGCACTAGGGATAAATCGTGGTCTGACTGCCAGTGGCTCCACAGGCGGCTCAAGTCACAGAATTGCCACCCACATTCAAAGGCTCTAATTCAGTCATTTGCAGGTTCCCTAGCTGCCAGTTTAGAGTCAATAAGCTCCCACTAGTTCTGGTCAGCTGTCTCTGTGGGTCACCTCATCATGGTCTTGACCTCTTTGCTCATATAACTCCTCCTCCTTCTCTTCTTCTGGACTGCAGAATCTTGGCCCAGTGCTTAGCTGTGGATCTCGGCATCTGGTTCCAGTTGCTTGATGAAGATTCTATGATGACAGTTTGGGTATTCACCCCTCTGATTACAGACAAAGGGAAGTTCAGGGACTCTCTCCACAATTGCTTGGAGTCATATCTGGGGTCATTCTTGTGGATTCCTGGGAATTTCTCAGGCACAAGGTTTCTCCCTAATCCCATAATGGCTCCCTCTATAAATATATCTATCTCTTCCCTTGTTCTTCCTCTCTGTCCCTCCTCCAACTCAACCATTCCATTCCCTCATGTTTTCCTCCCCGTTCTCCTTCTACACTCCAAATTTACTCTGGAGTTCTTATCTAGTTCCCCTTCTCAGGGGCATGCATGCATGTCTCTTTTAAGGTTCTCTTTGCTACCTAGGCTTCTCAGGGCTATGAATTGTAGCCTGGTTACCCTTTTCTTTACGTCTAATATCCACTTTGGAATGAGAATATACCTTGTAGTCTTTCTGGATCTAGATTACGTCACTGAAGTTTTTTTCTGGTTCCATCCATTTGCCTGGAAATTTTAAGATGCCATTGCTTTTTACCACTGAGTAATACTCCGTTTTGTAAATGTGCCACATTTTCTTCATCCATTCTTTGGTTGAAGGGTGTCTAGATTGTTTCCAGGTTCTGACTGTTACAAATAATGATGTTATGAACATAGTTGAACAAATGTCTGTATGGTATGAATGTGCATCCTTTGGGTATATGCTCAAGAGTGGTATTGCTGGGTCTTGAGGTAGATTGATTCCCAATTTTCTGAGAAACTTCCATGCTGATTTCCAAAGTTACTATACATGTTTGCACTTTCACCAGCAATAGTGGAGTGCTCACTCACTCCAAATCCTCTCCATCTTAAGCTGTGATCAGTGTTTTTGAACTTAGCCATTCTGACAGATATAAAATGGTATCTTATAGGCATTTTGTTTTATATTTCCCTGATGCCTAAGCATGTTGAGCAATATTTAATATTTTTGTCAATTTGAGATTCTTCTGTTACAAATTCTGTTTATATGGCTATACATTATTTTTAATTGCATTATTTAATATTTTGATTTCAAGCTTCTTGAATTCTTTATGTATTTTTTAAATCATCCCACTGTCAGATGTGAGATTGATGAAGATCGGTTTCCATTCTGTAGGCTGTCGTTTTGTCTTATTTACTGTGACCTTTGCTTTACAGAGGCTTCTTCGTTTCAGGAGGTCCTATTTATTAGTTGTTGCTCTCAGTATCTGTGCCACTGGAAGCAGTCTCCTGTGTCAATGCATTCAAGGCCATTTTTCACTTTCTCTTCTATCATGTTCAGGGTAACTGGATTCACATTGAGGTTTTTGATCCACTTTGACTTGAGTTTTGTGCATGGAGATAGATAAACTGTAGTTTCTAACACTGGTCCAGTGATAGAAAATTTAGATTATCTCCTGTATGATCTCAATAGCAAGAATTATTTACAAAAGTATTACCAGGAACCTCTACAGACAACTGCATACGGGTTACTTAATGAAGCTGGGAAAGAAATGGAAGCTGTCATACATTCTATAAATGAAAGTGTTATACATTCTATAAAGATATGGAATGTAGATTTCAGAGTTAACTCATTCTCTCCTACACTTCAGTGGATAAAGAACCAGCAACATAAGCTTAAACATTAACTTCCTTTATATAACTGTAGAGGGAAAAATAATATTTCTGTCTTTCTTTTCCTAAAAGAAAATTAAAGGTATTTGTGATAGGCTTAGAAATGACCTTAGACATTCAAAAGATCTCCTAGTATCTTGTATAATTGGAAAACTTACAGATAATGGGTTTGAGACTGCTATTCAGAGAGTATTTCTGATTGATTGGTTTGATTTAAATTACTCTCAAATTTTTACTTTCACCGAGCTTTATTTTCAGCAAAATTTGTCCTAGCCCATTAACCCTACAGAGAAATTTTCTAATGTCCACCACCACAGCTAGTCCATGTTAACAACTATTACATGAAATGTCTCAGTATTCCATGTGCTTAGGCACCAGCACTTACCCAATATCAGAAATCTGTGTTTACAACATTGTGTATTATTATAATGTTCAAAATTATGTTTGGGAGCTATTTCCAGTGATACAGTCCAAAACTTAAGAACATATCTTAACAGCAACTGCATTTGTTGCTGTAAATGTGCACAGGCAAGCTGTGGAGTTCATCAGACATGTAACCGGAAATAGTCATAATACGACTCATTTTCTATTCATCATATAAAATGTACAAAAAGGATGAGTTGATTTTAATAATGTATATTAGCCTAATATATTGAGATATATTCAAAATATTATCACCTCAAATTAAAGCACCAAAACACATCCCTGCTTTGTTTTATTTCTATGTATTCTTAATTTCCTATATTATTGTATATTTAAGTTATATCTCAACACAAATACTAAACTTGTTATAAGAAGTTTAAGTCTAATATAACTTAGAATTTAGGATGCAGTTTCATATCCCTAATAATATCAGGTTTTGAACTTTTTTTT
>JAQHUG010000036.1:1241592-1254611 GCA_028555095.1 Dicrostonyx torquatus
AAACCTATTTTGTTGGGTTTTTAAAATCTATTCATCAGTTGTTGTTTTTTTTTTTTCTGGAGCTGCACCAGTACACTCAAACTATGAGGACACAATAACTTGAAATTTTCTGTGACTAGCAGTTAACGATATTAACATGCATTTAAATGCAATAAGGAAGCAGGTGATCAATGTGTTTGTTCCAATGAAGACTGAAGATGTGCACTCTGAGGTGTGCACTATGTTGAGCATATGACAGATATATGAGTATCTTTCCTTTGTAAAACTGAAAATCTGTACTCTCAAAAACTGTAATACCAACATATAAACCCACCTCCCCTATTGGCAATTAATTACCACTTTCTTTTTGTCTCTATCAATTTGATATTTTTTTTCAGTTTTAAAATTTTTACATATTTTTTTTCTTTTCTTGTTTAAGACTATAAGTATGAAATGTGTTTGTGTTTGTGTGTACATGTGCATACATGCTTTCATATGTGTGAGTGTAGCATGAATGTCTCATGGCATGTGCATGGATGTCAGCAGACAACTTTGGTACCATTCTTAACCTTCCACCTTGGGGCAGAATACTATCTTGTTTACTATTGTGTGTACCAACCTAATTGTTCTATAAGCTTCTGAGAATTTTGTCTGCACCTCTTACTTTTCTCTAGAAGGACTAGGTTTGCAGAAATGTGCTATCATGTCCAGCTCTATATGTGTTCTTGGTATTTGAACTGGTTCCTTGTGATTGATTGCATGTCAATCGTATAACTCCCCAATTCAACTGCTCTGGCCAAATCTATCTATTCCTAGTACTTCCTATGAATATGTTGGTAATACTGAGTAAAAAATCAAGTGTTTGTAAATAATTCTACCAAATATACCCTATGTATTGGTGGAGGTTGGACAACTACCTAGGTAAAAGATGAAATACCATGGAATTGAATAATTAACTTTATAAAAGATTAATATAATAAAATTTGTATTATACATGTTTTTCTATAAAATTTAGAGATAATAAATAATTAATATCAAATTACTGAAATGGCTTAGAAAAACTCTACAAATATCTTATTTTCAATGAGTTTAATCACTTTGATCTCAGTATTCAAGAAACACTAGGTAAGGTCTCACATTTTAAACAAAGCGTTAATGAAATTAAAACTTCCCAGAAAGAAACAGTTGACTCTTCAATTCCTGTTCTTTCCCTTCCATTTCAGGCCTTCCCCTTCTTTTGGTGAATAGTTTAATTGTCCATCACTTCATAGTCCTCCATATGACCAGGGAGATATGTTTGAAGTTCAAACCCTGAAAGTAATAAACATGATTTAATCCCCACAGGCAGATTTCAGGTCCTTCATAATTTCTGTCAAGTAACTAATTCTCAGACCCTGAAATGTTGGCAGAAGTTTCTGCCTTGCCCAGTCCCACAGTAGTTCAACCCCAAAGAAACATGCAGAGGTCTACATTAATTATAAACTGCTTGGCCTATTAGCTCAGGCTTTTCATTAACTCTTACATTCTACATTAACCTATAATTCTTGTCTATGTTAGCCATATGGTTAGGTACCTTTTACCACTGAGGCATTCTCCTCTTGTGACCTATGTGTCTAGTCATGATTGCAGACTGTTCTGGTTACCCCACCTATACTTCCTGCCTGGCTACTAACCAATCAGCATTTTATTTAACAAATACAAGTGACAAACCTTTACAGAAGACCATGTATTTTCTTTCATATTTGGATAAGATCATCTAAAAGAATGATACTGGTAGAATGAATACATATTAAAGTAGAATTAATTACATTGTTTTTCATAGCACAAGTTGGGTAGTCCAACGACTTCACATTGGAAAAGCTCAGAACTGGTAACTAACTACTCCATTTGTATGATCAGATGCCTCAGCAGTATCAGTCTGTTACTAAAGACCTAGAACATTCCTGGAAAGCGACTGGTTTCCCTTTCACATTGACAGTCCAAAGAACTAGGGCTCTCATATCAACAAAGAAAGTTAGCAGCTGTGCAGGGTAGAAACACTCACTAGCAAGGTTGTCAGGCAAAACTGACACTGACTTATCCTCAGAGCTCTTTTGTCTGTGTGGACAAATATCATAACAAATTCCAAAACCTGTCTTTGAATCCTGCAGATAATTATACTTTCTCATAATATATGTATAGGAGAAGGGAGGTAGAGAAATGACTTAACAGTTAAGAGCATGGTTCTTCCTAGTGGGCTGGGCTTGAGTCCAACATCCTCATGGTGGTAAACAACCATCTGTAACTCCAGTACCACAGAAACTAATCCTCTCTATTGGCCTATGAGGATAGTGCATGCATGGGCTGCATAAGTATTTATGCAGGGAAAACACTGAAATACTAAAATATATTATATTAACACATTATAATAAATATTGTATTCATATATATATATATATAAATGAAAGTGAGAAACAAAAAGTGGTGAGGAGGGTGTCATCAACAGAGGACTTATGCTGTGTCAGTTGTCACTTTCTCTAATGATGCTTCTCTACTTTAGATTTTTATAGAAGTTGCATTTATTTACACAATGCTGTCAAAAGCATTCTGTCTACTGTCTTTATTGTATTACTTAAAATGCCTAATTTTTCTAAGTCTTTTTGTTTTGTCCCTTAAATATCTATGCTCATCCACATGTCTCAGCCAGGAAACTATGAATGGAATTTTTTTGGTCTTTTGTAGATAAAAGATTCATAAGTGAGAAATATTATTTTTATCTTTAGTGTGAATTCCATGGTGAATATATAGTAATGAGAAAAGTATTTGAAACTTGGGTGACACTTGTTATGACTTAGATTATTCTTGCTGATACACATATCAGAAAAGCTCTATTTTGTTAGTTTATCTTTGTAGTTAGCTCATTCCTCAAAACTCTGCAGTTAGTTCTGCTTCAAAATATCAGAAACTATTATTTATGACTGGCATGTCATTTTGTAGCATTTTGCCCAGATGGAATCTCAAAATTTTTGCATTAGTAAATAAATAAATGTAAAAGAAATAAAACTTTAGAGATATTCCTAAGTCATTGCAGTTCTGTTCAACTATGCAGAATTATTTCTTATTGCCTCAGAAATGTTACTTACTCAGTATTCACATGTCACTATTGCTCATCAACTGGTTTGTTGGGTTAATGATTTGGTCATTTCTTGAAGAGACAGTGATTTCACCTAATAAAGATCAAAGATACTGATGTCGCCTGAATTTAGAGTAGCTACATATTGCACCTTTCTCCTGTGTTTCTCCATTTTGTTTATGGAGTGTGAAATACATAGCCTAGTGCTGCTCCTGCACCTTTCAATCATGCGTAACCAACAATATACTTTATGCATCATTTCTGCTAACCTTGGTAAATTAGCAAAGGTATTTGGGTAATCAGGCAATTGAATGTTTGCATAGTTTATCCCTTTATCACTTTATATGAAAAAGGAAATGTGTTAAGGGGGATTAAGCAAGAAAATAGCTTCACAACGTTTATATCTAGGATATTGCCAGTCTAAAAAAAGAAAAAAATTTAAAAACTATGCCTAGTGCTTCATTAAAAGCATGTTGGGTTTCTTTAGTAACATGGTAACACAAAACCACTCATACAGACTTTTTTTTTTTTTTTGTCAGTGAGCAAGAAGAGAAACCCAATTTTTTCTTTTGTCTTTTCATTTGAGAACATGGTTCACTTTGAATTCCATTACTAGTTATCAGTGTTTCCTTTAGCTAAGATTGCAGTCCTTTGAGAACAATGTTGACAGCTTTGAGCTGACAAAGAATCACAATCAGTGCTGAAGATCCGATATCAGAAGGAGAAAGATTCCATGTTTAGAGTAGTGAGGACCACACACTGTGATGGTTTGCATTAGAAACTCAGCAGGTGTAGTATGAAAAACTAAATCACAGCCACAACTAGAAGAACCGAGGATTTGAAAGGTCATGCTTGTTCAAGTATCCATCTATTGTGTTAAAATAAAACAGCATTTCTACCATATTTTACAGGGGACTTGGTACTAAATATATCAATTCAATAGTTTCACATTATTTGTGCAAAATGACATTGCTGTTTAATATCAACAGCATTTGATGTTATATGTGGAAACTAAACACAGAACAAAAATGACAAAGGATAAGTCTTACAAGTGTGTAGGGGAATTAAATAAAACATGTTCCTTGAGTGTTAAATTGGTGAGTAAACCAATCCAATATAAAGACATGAAGAGATTTTATACAGAACATAAAATTATGTATTTAAAAAGGTTAACCGAAATCACTACAAAATAGCATCAAATTCCCCCTCATAGTTAGACCTCACACATGGGATGGAGAATGTGATTTTTAAGGGAAAATAGATTAGTTCTCTCTAAGTATCAAGTATCTAAATGTTCATTTTTTAATGCTCTCATTCATCTCTACTTTGTATTTATTTGAAATCTTTGTCATACTTCTTTTTTGTGTAGCTCACTCTTTTATCCTCCGAAAATATTTGTACCAGCAGGCCACTGGAGAGTCAGAGGTAGTATCACCTCTTTCAGAGGAATTTACATAGTGCTGGAAGAGATGCACACATACATAATCACAGCAGCACTGTTAGAATTATCAGAGCCAGGGAGAAGAAAGAACCAAGCACTGTGTTCACTGTAAGGACTCACAAAGGGGCTGCGTGGGAATCCCTGTTTCTCTTATGGGTGCACACTCATCATGTAAATAAATGCATTGTTTCCAGCAGAGAGCAGCACATAAAACGTGTGGAGAAGACAATAAGCAACTTGCTGAGACTGGCTTCCAGAAAGTGTGTGAGAAATAGCTGAAGGGAAACAGAAAAAAGGAACACAGAACAGACCTCTCAAGGTTAGTTGGGTTTTGTCCTTTGGGGAAGTCTTTGAAGATAGGAAGCAGGAAGTGATGGCTATAGGGCTTGAATTTTAAAGGCATGTGGAAGACAGTTAAGAGAAAACTGGCAAAAGGATCATTTAAGACATAGAATACTTTCTCCCTCACTGTTAAAACTTTGTTCCTGAAATTGCTTTTTAATTTATTTTTAATTAGGTGTATGTATGTTCACACAGCTGTGGGTGCCCCTCAACACAGTAGAATTTACCCAGAGTGCTTGGAATTGAACTTGGGTCCCTGTAAGAAAAGCATGCCCTTTTAATCATAGACTTAGGCTGTTCTCAAACTCAGTCAGATAATAGTACATTTGGGGTGGACAGCAGTCAATGAAGAATGATATATATTAAGTTAAAACATTAAAAATAGGAGACTAAGAGAGATAACTTTACCAAACCCTGACCAACCCAAGGCACAGGGAACATCAAGGAAGAGGATAACTAAACAGTAAAAAAAGAAATGGGGTGGGGAGAGAATGGAGAAGAATGCTGTGGAGCACTGTCTTCTGGATATGGTCCTGTGTCCAGGACAGTTTTATTTCAAATTGACACAAGCCAGAGTCATAGAGATGAGGGAGCCTCAGGTGGGAAAATACCTCCATAAGACCCAGCTGTAGGCAGGCTGCAGGACATTTTGTAAATTAGTAATTTATGGGGGAGGGTGTGGCCCATTATGGGTTGGTAACTAAGCAGGGTTTTATAGATAAACAGACTGGAAAGCTGTGAGGAGCAAGTTAGAAAGCCACTCTTTTCCATGGCCTCTGCATCAGCTCCTGCCTCCAGATTCCTGCCCTGCTGGAATTCCTGCCCTAACATCCTCAGAGGATTAGTTTCAATGTGACCTTACAGTTGAATAAATCCTGTTCTATCCAAGTAGCTTGGTCACGGTGTTTGTGTTCCATCACAGCAATAGTAATCCTAAAAATATACGTGGCTATTGTCCTCAAACAGTCACAGCAGCTGTGGGTACCTAAATAAGACCTACACAAGGTGAAGCCTGCCAAAAACTCCCCATAGATGATGGAAATGTAGTCTAGATCACATCCCTTACTGAGGGGTTCATGGTTGTAATAGGCTATAGGGAGAGAGAATTGATGTGGGATTTCTCTCTGTATGTTGTGATTACCATTAATGAATAAAGAAACTGCTTTGGAACTATAGCAGGGCAGTTCAGAGCTAGGCAGGGAAAACTAAACTGAATGCTGGGAGGATGAAGAAGGAGGAGTTAGAGAGAAGTCATGGAGGCTCTGCTAGAGAAAGACATGCTGACTCTTTGCTAGTATGCCATGACCTCGTGGTGATGCACAGATTAATGGACATGTGTTAAATTAAGATGTAAGAGTTAGCCAATAAGAAGCTAGAGCTAACGGGCCAAGCAGTGTTTTAATTAATATAGTTTCTGCGTGATTATTTTGGGATTGAGCTGTTGGGCAGTCAGGAAAAAAGAAGCGCTCTGCTTAGTAAAAATTAGCATGCCAACATGGCCAACTAAAATCCACTTAAAACCTGAGAAAGCTTTAAAAAGAATTATAGACACAAAAGAACAGAGTTAAACATGGTTTGGTAGCAACATTTTCTTGGGTGGACTCTGTTTGCTAGAAGAGAGATTTTCCTGATTCAATAGCAGTAGAAAATAATCGTGGTTTTGAAATGCCAGCTTTCTGGCCTGTGCTGCCAGCACCCTGACCTTTGGCTCTTTCAGGAAAGACCAAACATTGAAATAGGGTTTGTAAGCACCATGTTACAAACTGCTTAATGGCTCAACATAGATCCGCTGCATACTTGGAACTGGGACAATGTGCATGGCTTGCAGAGGTGGTGAATGGACTTCCACCATGATGGACTGGGCAGAGCAAGCAGGCAATAAGAGATATGAGTGATAAAGAAAGAAAGTCATTATTTAGTGTGGCCACACTGGAATGCAGGGCGCCACAGTGTCCATAGACCTGAGTTTGAGATTACCCAAAAGAGCTTTTGGATTATATAAATGGGAAAAAGAAGTAAGGGGCATGGCACAGCAGAAGCACTCAGTGAAGCAGTTTTCATCGTGTTGTGCTCTGGGTATTTCTTACTTAGTTCAGGTTCTCGGAGGTCCTGCTAACTATTAGAAAATTATCATTGCTCAAAGAGCAACTGAACTTCTAAGCATTTGATGTTTACCCCATTATAGGACAACTGTTTCAGGTAAGGGTGACCTTTATCAGAGATTTATTCTTACGGGAATCTTCGGGTCTATAGTCTTGAAATGGGTTGAAAGATCTTAGTGGAATTCAGTATTATCGACCATGTAGTGTTAGTTTTTATACAGGGATTTCTTAAGTCATTAACATGTCTATATGTAGAACTGAGCAAGAATCTGACTCAGAGTTGAAGGTAGCAGGAATCAGAGTGAAGGTTGAGATGCTAGGCTTTTACCCTGCTTTTAGTTACATGTCAGATTTCTACTGGGCAGCGAAGAGTCAGTGCCCTTTACCAAAAGCTGCCTCTAAATCCCTGCTACATTAGTACTACTTAGCGTTGTCAATTTGCAGAGATCATTCTCAGCAAGAGAGACCGAAAGTGTTTGTAAGGTCACTGTAATGCTTTGCCTTCTGTGTGAGTGATAGTGATCAGATTCTTCTACTCTATTGATTCTACATTTTCATTCTGGCTTCATTTCTGGAAGGAACAGCCCTCAAATTTTCAAAACCACCCTGTCTTCATTCTTTTCGAATACCAATTGTTTACTCAGTCAGTAATGTAAGCCCTTGTTGAGAATCTGACATTCGGAGTGTTTTGTTACCTAGCTGCAATCCTAGCACTCGACAGGTGGAAGCAGGTGGATTATAAGTATGAGACAAGCATGACCTACAAAGTAAGACTTGTTCTCAAAAAAAAAAAAAAAGAAAGAAAGAAAGAAATAAAAGAAAAAAGGAAGGAAGGAAAGATAAAAGGAAGAAAGAAAAATATTTGACTTTTTTTTAACTGGGTGAAGAAAAATCTGACTACAATTTAATGGTGAGATATTTAGAAGCAACATAAAATTATTCCCAGCAGTATAGACATTACAGTGATTGTAAGACTTGGTAATATGGGAGACATTACTAAAATGAAGCCATGAGAATCACAAATTTGATTTTTCAGTTTCTCATTTCTCAGTTTTTAAACTCCGATAGTTCCTAAATCTTCAGATGACCACTTTGGATTTTAAAACGAAGAACAATAACTCTTATTTTCTGGCTTTGCTTCTTGTAGCAAAGGAAAATCTACTTTCATTCAATTACAAGTTAATAGCTTACCAAATAGAAAAATAATTTGAAAGAAATAATTGAAGAAATAATTTGTCCATATCAAGTAGATTACAAGAAACCAAAAATCTTGTTTGTAAAACAATTTTATAATCAGTATATTGTAATTAGACTGATCATTCAGTGCGTGCCTATGCTGTTCTCTTCATTTATCAATAGAGATGAATTTCCCATAAGTATATAAAATACCATAAGTATTTGAAAGCTACTGGCTGAAATATTTGTATACATTACCTCATTCTATCTATAGTTTAAATAGGCATTTCTATCTTTATGATACTGAAAGCAAAATTAAAATAAATGAAATAATTTTCAAATCTTACTATATATATTAATTACTTTGACAAAGAAGAAAATATCAAATAATTTTCTACAGTAAGCTCGTTTATATTTTAATCAGAAATGTATGGCTCACACTTTAAATATTTCTCATTACAACTTTTTGATTTTACTTATTATTTTGTGGGTTGTACATTCACATATTTTATTGTATGTCTTGAAAAGTTCATATATAAATACTGTATTTAAATATTTAAAACAACTCTTTCTGAACCACATCTATACAGTCACACTTTAATTAAAGTCAACCATTATCCTAAGTTTTGCTGATTTAATTATGTCATTTCCTAAGATTTAATGTTTTCATTCTATTTGAGCACTTGGAGTACTCTGTTCTGACTTTGTACAATGTGTGAATATCAAATTTGTGGATCATCCTTTTGACAGTGTTTCAGTTAGGCTTACTATTGCTGGGACAAAAAAACCATGACCAAAGAAACCTGAGGAGGAAAAAGTGTGCTCAGCATACACTTCCACAGCACTTTTCATCAGCAAAGGAGTGAGGACCGGAACAGAGCAGCATACTGGAGGCAACAATTGATGAAGAAACCATGCTTGGGGTGCTCCTTACTGGCTTGCTCTTGTGGCTTTTCTCAGCCTGTTTTCTTACAGAACCAAGAACCACCAAGCCAGGGATATCACCACCAACTAGGGACTGACTGGGTCTTTCCTCATCAATCACTAATTAAAAAAAAGCATTATACCTGGATCATTTGGAAATATTTTCTTAATTGTGGATCCCTCCATTCAGGTGACTCTAGCTTGTATCACATTAATATAAAACCAGCCAGGACAGACAGAATCATTATCAGTCTAGTTTCTATGCATGGCATTTCACAACTGACACCCCCAAAATGTGGCACATCCCAGTAGTAGTGACCAATGTATTTATAAAGTTAAATCACTGGGTTCTGAGAAGAAATATTAACTTTATTTAGAAGTGATGATGGTCAAGAGTCACAGGCCAAGAATCTGGGTGTCCTGGTGAAGGATCAGGGTGGTAAGAAATATTACAACAGACAATGTGAAAGGTACAATAAGAAGAAACTCTCTGGAATACAGTAGTATGGAATATTGGAGCCTAAACAGTTACATGAGACTGTCCTCATATAAAGATGATGCAAGTCAGGTTCCAATATCAGTAAAAGGGACGTCCATTCGAGAGACATGGAAACATTTAAATGAATAATTATAGTACCAATAACAAACCTTGATTTAAAGAACATAAGTTTCTGTACTTGGATAGTCTAAAAACAAACAAGTTATATGAGTAAAGTTATTTTTTACAGGACAAATAATTTAGCAATAGAGCAAAATAGTAACTTTACAATTGGAAAAATTTTGCAGAAAGTACATGGTTCAAGTTGTCAGAGACAATTTTATTAATAATGGACAAATCAGAATTATACTCTATTAGAGAATAATAGAGAATATTTTACGAAGAATCATTGTATCAGTTTTGTGGTATTGTCCCTGTGTGAGTTATCTTTCTATTGCTGGACTAAAACACCATGACCAAGGCAAATTATCAGAGGAAGGGTTTTTCTGAGCTTATTGTTCAAGATAGATAAGAGGCTGTGGTGACCAAACAGAGGTTGCAAGTTTGACAACTGAAACAGCAAAATGAGAGCTTCATCTTGAATGACTGACTACCAGAGAAGCCAACAGAATGCACTAGGAATTGTGGAAGGGCTTTGAAAGCTCAGTATTTTCCTCAAGTAACATACTTCCTTCAGCAAGGGCACACTTTCTAAACTTACACTAAAAGTAACACCAAAATCAGAGCCTATGGGGAATAATCTCAATTGAACCAACACACTGGCAAATGTTCACTAACAAAATTTAATTGTCAGGCAGCAAAAGACAATTCCATATTGAAGGATGTCCTAATCTGGCTTCAAGCTGCTGTGGTGTTGAAGTCATGAAAGCATATCAAAGGCTGTAAGCCACAGCATGAAACGTAAAATCTAAGAGCTCTGACTGCATACAAGTAAATTTGAATTACATCAATTTTCTTTCAAACCATAATATATGAGTCCATAAAATAGTTTAAGACAAAATAAATATATCATTTAATATAGAACAAATCCAGAGCAAAAACTCTAACCCCAGCTTAAGTAAGATACTGGCACTATTTCCTTGCTTTGTGAAAGTCACGGGGTAGGAGCTTTTTGTCCTTCAAGACACTGGTAAAGTTCCAGTCCATGTTCCTAGTCCTCTTCATCTCAGGATCAGCAACTGCTTCTTATGCTTCTTATGTAATGATCTCATGTCTGTCCATAAATAGATCAGGTTCTCTGCTTTTAAGGATTTATGTAGTCAGATATGGTCCATGTTGTTAATTCCAATTAATCTTTAAGGACCTCAAGGTCCTTATTTTTAATCATATTTTGCTATGAAAGGAAACATACTCACTTATTGTAGGTGTTAGAGAAAACATCTTTTCCTTTGGAAATAGAGGATTTTTTTAAAATTACTGATAATGTGTGACTTCAAACAAATGTATATTCTCCAGAGGGATATACCAAGAAGAACCAGTCTTTGGTAGCTTGGGAGAAGAAAGATATTACTTCTTGTTTACACTAAAGATTAAGACAGCATGAGTTACCTAAACTGTTTATAATAACCAGTTTCTTTCTTAAAATTTTAGGGTTTTTAATCATTTCATTCAGCCATTGTTCAAAACATTTTCTTGTTTGAAACATAAAGTAAAAACAAACTAGTCTGTTTCTTGTCATGCGTTATTCACATTACTTGAAAAAATCAAGTGAACACAATCATACAAGAAAGTATAATGAAACTGAAATATATTTTATTTAGCTCCTTTATTCAATATTTTTAGCATAAAAGAATGACAACTATTTTAGGTTGTTTTTGATTTATTTTTATAATTTGTTTAAATTATTTTTACTGGAAATCATTTGATATGAGCAGTTTCATTAACAGAAACCTTTACATTATCTGACCAACTGAAAAAGAAATCAGGTCAAACATCCCAAAAGAATACAACAATTACCTTAAGTATCACATTGAATCAGTTTTGCTAACACAGGTACCATGTATACAATGTATGGTTTCTTTGAAGTGTTCAGGCTAATAATGAGTGAGACAGAACACCATCCATTCATCAGCCAGTGACATGATCAAACAGTGTTTGTATGTAAGGTAAGCACAAGTGTGGAGTTGGAGTGGGATGGGGGGGGGCTAGAAGGGGTTTTCCCAACCAGAAAAGCCACAGAAAACACTTATAGACTGATAAAAACTGTAAATGTCAAATTTTTAGACATAGGGAAGATCTGAGTTTTGTACAACCATTAACCAGTAGGAATTGGAATAATGCCTCTAACACTATGAGAAGAATTTGATCATCGCTGAGAAAAGTAAGACACTGAAATGATTTGCTTCCCTTGTTCTGTTTTATATCTAAAATTCTACAGAACAGAATACACCCTGTTTAACTGAAATAATGCATTAAGTTTTTGGAATGTTGCTCATATGCTATTGTTTTTCTGCCATTCGGTAGAATTTAAACCGTGTAAAAGTCCATGGAAAGCATAATCTCTCAAATAGGGACATCATACATATGTAGTAATGTGGACTTAATAATCCTAATATTGTGCCACTTAAATGATCCTAATCATATACACGTTTCTCTACAGCAAGGAGAAGGGTTATTTGAATTCGTTTAGTGGGGACGAAGGTGTCTTAAATACCTAGTACACTACATCTTTAGCTTATCCAAATCTTTGCTAAGTTTGATCAAATATTTGAATAAATCGCAGGAAGAATTGGCATACACAAGAAAAGGAAAAGGAAAAGATTTGAAGTGGCCAAGCACACACACACACACACACACACACACACACACACGCACGCACGCACGCACACACACAGATACATACACACAGAGATATACACACACAAAACAACTCAAACAAAACCCGGAATTGCTGAGAGTGTGGTAGAAAAAAAAAACATAACTCACACATGGAAGAGGTCAACTAAATTAAATGTACAAGTTATATTTGAAATTTCAGAAGAAATTGCAAGAAATACCTTCAGAAATTATCTTTCAAGCTTTATAAATATTAGATGTGCTTTGACTTTTCTGTTTTCCTGTTTGTTTCACATTCCCTTTGCCCTCAGACAATCTAAACAATGTAATCTAAAGAATGAATTCTGCATATGGTGGACAATATGCCTGGTCAGTCATTCATATTTGTTACAATTACAGTTCTTCCACAAATATTAAACATTGGAACCTTCTATTCAACTGCATTTATCACAAGACCCTCAAGTAAATTAATCATTATGTTACTGCAACAAAACTAAGAGAAAAATGAGCATTTTGTTTTTATTGAAAATTTTGTATTTTGATTAGTCAATATGATGTAGATTTCCTAAAGTGTACTTTATTTGTGGGAGGGTCCACCTGTATTTCTGTGTTTTGATTGGTTAAATAAAGGGCTGCCTGGCTTATAGTTAGGCCAACCCTTAGGTGGGC
>JAQHUG010000036.1:1254850-1288411 GCA_028555095.1 Dicrostonyx torquatus
ACTTTCTTGTTACCCCTCAAATCATGCATTTTTATAAGCATTTATTGTTCCACTTGACACAAATAAAAAACAGAAATCCAAGGACATGGACTATGGATACATTTTATACATAAAAAGATGAAGGAATTTACTCAGCAGGTATACTCTAAAATAAAACTCGTGGGTCTGATTCAAGGACAGGCAAACAAACTAGCAAGTGGGATTATGAATTCAGATAAAATATCTAAATTTTGCATGTGTATTTTAGTTTCCAGAGATAGTAATATATGTTGGTGAAAATACCAATTGCTGGTGGATAATTTGATGTTAGTTTTAATGGCATTTCATCAGTCGTTGACGTTTTTGTGCTCTTCCTCATCCTCATTATCATCACCAGCAACAGTACCATATGATGGATGAGTTCATCAGACCCTTATAAAGACAGAACTAAGAGGACAACCACAGTAAGGTAACAATCGTATTTTTAGTGCTTATGATTGATCCACTCATTTTTTTTACATCAAAGGAAACTATAAGAATAGGTCTCGCCAGGCGGTGGTGGCGCACGCCTTTAATCCTAGCATTCGGGAGGCAGAGGCAGGCAGATATATGTGAGTTGGAGACCAACCTGGTCTACAAGAGCTAGTTCCAGGACAGGCTCCAAAGCCACAGAGAAACCCTGTCTCGAAAAAACAAAACAAAAACAAGAACAAAAACAGAATAGGACTCTACAGTTATGAGCTAAACTTGAGTCTTGTAGCCAATAGCATTGGCCTCACCTGGGAATTGTTTTTAAAATTTCAGTATATCATATCCAAGCACATAATCACAGAAATAGAATCTTCATTCATAAATGAATATTCCAGGGTGATTTGCTTTCCATTAGAGTTAGGACAGTACCCATATAGATATGCTGAGCATAAAGTTTAATTACTATTCAACTGAAAAACATCGCTTTTGAAAAGAATGAGGTATAATTTGGAATAATGGAATATGCATATGTAATTAATGCATATTGTATAAATTGTACAACACTGTCATAGACATGGTTCTTGGGACAGAGATTTGTACTAAGAAAATAGATTACTTGTTTAGTTTTACTTCAAGTTTAACATTCATCGTTTCTTACATATTTTTCCTAGGAGTAGATATTAGCAAGAATGTCAAATTATTGGCAATATCCTGTTTTGGAGAAGTGATTTGAATATACAATCAAGTGTGTCTTATCATATATGGATACCTAGGTGTTAAAAATTCTAGGCATACAATTGCAGCATTTGCAACAACAGAAACATTAATATTTAAAGCCATTGTTTGCCTTTGTCTCCTGCTGATAACTGTTTTCCTTAAAAGCACTACAAAAGACATTCTGAACAGATGGTGGCTGGTTCCCTCCATCCTGCATCCCCTCGCAACTGCCACTGAGCCTCACCATTCATTAATCTTCCATAGACTTCCAGGAGCACAGCAACTAAATTACACACACACACACACTGAGGCCAGCATTTCTGTCAGGCTGAAAATTGAACTGAAGAGCGCTGTGCCAAGTCTTTTAACCAAACTTCACTGTAAAGCAGATAGAAAACAAACACTTGGCTTAGAGGCTGACCCATGAATTCTCAGACTTCAATGCACATTTTTGCCTGATCATTAGATCTTCGACAATCTCTACAGCATACAGCAGGAATTTGGAGGTAGAATTAAACTCTCAAAACATCTGGTTTGAATTCACCTTGACTCATAACTAATTGACTAGAACGCTAGTTACTGGGTCTTCGAAACCAAATGAGAAGGAAAATATCACAAACAAAGCTTGTTTTTAAAAAAAAAATCTCTCACTTGTTATTTAAAAGCAAATAAGTTTGTCCTGCCACTCTCCAATATTTGGAGCACATCTTCAGACCTCATAGTTTTCTGAACAAAAGAACTGGGTGTATTAAACTTTCAAAGCTCTCTCAATATTTTAACACTTTACTCTTTAATGTTTTAATGGGTACCTGAATAGTAAATAATGTAGGTTTCTAGCACACCGTTTTTTAGTTTGGACTTTCACTCTGCTTTTCCTACCTTCTTAAATTTGAGGAAATGTATAAGTACCATAAAGTTCTGTCTCTCATACCTAATCTTCCATTTTATCTACATTTTGGCAAAATTTCTTAGTGCCATTTTTCTGTATATTCCAAAAAGTGCTAAAAATTAACATGAAAATTTCCCAATAATTAGGATAACTTTTGCTAGGCACCATAATAAAATTTATGAAATTAGGATATATCATTTGGTAAAAATTTTTATCTAATTTGCATTCCACATCAGAATTTTATTTCATTGGTTGTTCTAGCACTAGCCTTTTCTCCTGATTCTATTCTAACCCAGACTGTGGCATTGCATTGTATTGTCATGTCTCTTTGGTTTCCTTCAATCTGGATGGAAATGACGTCAAGCCATGTAAATTTTCGAGATCTTGACACATTTGAGGATTCCTGCCGGTCATTTTATACACGTGTTCAACATACACTGTGCAGTATTTACTTTGTAATTAGAGTAAGTTTCTAATGTTTGTGGGCAGCAAAGTAATATAAGGGATAAAGGATTATCATTTGGGTATCTTATCTGTAGTTGATTTGTCTTAGTATTATTAATGCTAAATTTTACCTTCTAGTTTCACTGCTGCCCATCATTTCTTCTGAAGTACTTATAGTTTTTACTTTGTGATGAATCCTAAAATCATTTGGAGATCCATTTAAAATTTAACTAAAGAGAAAAATTTCGGTTTTTTGTTTCTTTTGATTGTTTGTTTTTTTGTTTTATTTTGTTTTTTCAAAAGAGGGATTCCCTGTAGCTTTAAGGACTGTCCTGAAACTTGCTCTGTAGACCAGGCTGACCTCAAACTCATAGAGATCTGCTTGCCTCTGCCTTCTGAGTGCTGGGATTAAAGGCATATGCCACCAGTTCAGCAAGAAAAATTTTTCATTTTATATTTAAACAATAATTTTATAAAATTAAAACATCAATAGTATAGTTCTTTTGTCACATAGTAAACACACTAACGTAAAAAAACAAGTGTTGTCCATATAAATTTATATCATCTTGTGTGAAGATTTTATAAGTAACTAAGATTCAAATTACACAAGAAACAAAATCTTGAAATGTAATAAAAGTTTCTATTTCATTCTGTTATATGTTTTGATCACTTATGAAATACAAAAGTATTTATATATTAAAACTTTTTTCAGACAATATTTTCTCATCAATGTATGCCCCCACTTGTCTTATCCCAGATCCTTCCTACATCTCTACCCCTCTAAACTCAGAATTTTTTCCCTCTTCCTAGAAAATAAACAGGTCAATAAAAAGCACACCAGAATAAAACAAAGCAAATAGAAAACAGAAATGAGGAAACAAAGAGAATGAGTGAAAAAGCAAGAAACACACTCACAAATGACAAAACCCACAAAATCAGAAACAATAATAGTAAAGCAAAAGACAAGTAAGGGAATAATAATAACAGTAATAATACCCAAACAAAGCATTATGAGACAAAAAATCTAAAAAAAAAAAGACAAAGAAGCATGTATATTTGTTATACTCATCATCTAATCCTGGGCATGGGCTCTCTCAAGTGTAGGTTACTCTGGGAGAGTACTTTGGAGAAAACAATTTTTCCTTTGCAGAAGTTGTCAAATGGATAGCTTGTGTGTTAGGGAGGGGGCATGTGTTCACTTACACTGGGACCCCATTTGACTTGAACCTGAGCAAGCCGCAGGCATGCTCTCACAATATCTATGAGTGCTTAGGTGTACCATTCCTGTTGTTTTTGTAACACAGCATTTCCTTGGTGTTATCCATTCTCACTGGCTTTGACAATCTTTCTTCCTCTACTCCCTCAGAGATCCCTGAGCCCTGAGGGGAGGAGTTGGATAATGACATCCCATTTAGAACTAAGTCTTTCAAGGTCATGCTTTAGTCACATTTTCCAGTTGTGGGTCTCTGTATTAGCTCCAATCCTGTACTAAGAAGGTTCCTAACGTTGGTTGAATGAGACAATGATCTATGAGTATAGAAGAATGTCTTTAGGAATCATTTTTATACTAACTTCCTTTAGCAGAACAATGGTATTTTGATTCACACAAAGTCTATTGTCTATTTAGTCTCAGGTTCATGGTGATCCAAGCAGTCTATCATACCAGATTGGTATAGAAAAAGCCCACGGGTTCTTATCCTCTGTAAAAACAAAAGAAAAACCTCTCCGAAGCATCATATCCTTAGACCCATATTTGGAAGTCATAATACCTTCAAAACATATTTGGTGGTTTAGCTTGATAGTCCATATAATGAGATGTCTTTCTGAACTTAGCTCCTTCACAGTCAAGAAATTTAAAGAAAACACAATAAAATACATAATCCAGACATTCTGTGAATTTCCCATCTTTACGTGGCTTCTATAACTATTTGTATTCTGTCTCTTTAAAGACTTTACCTTTTTTTTTTTTTTTTTAGGGTTTCTCTGTGGCTTTGGAGCCTGCACTGGAACTAGCTCTTGTAGACCAGGCTGGTCTCGAACTCACAAGGATCTGCCTGCCTTTGCCTCCGGAGTGCTGGGATTAAGGGCGTGCGCCACCACCGCCTGGCCTCCCGAATGCTGGGATTACAGGTGTATGCCACCACACCTTGAAGTTAACAGAGGTCAGTCTGCCTTTGCCTCCCAGGCATTGGGATTAAAGGCGTGTGCCACCACTGCCTAGTTACCTTTTTTTTTAAGGCATTGTTTATTTTATTACTTTCTCTCTATATTTTTCTTTTTCTCTCTTAAGCCTACGTACATCCATACAACAGTGTGACCTATTTATAGGTCTTTTATGTCTGAATCTGTAATTTTTTACTATCCAGAAACATTTTTCAAAATGTTAAGTACATCTTAAAAACTCAAGTTGTGCTATGTAGGAGAAATATGGTACAGCCTGTTTACAGTCTAAACCTTAAGTGAGCTTTTGTTATGATAATTAAGGCAGCTCCCACCTAAGATCAGCACATTCCAGCATGGCGGAGCCAGAGCAGCCGATGTGCCCCTGAGCCAGGCAGCTCCAGGCACACAGGGCACCTAGAGAGTCCAAACTGCTATCAAGCAAGCAAGCACCACATTCCATTCAGAAAACCCCACCAAAATGGCATGTCTCCCGCCAGAGCCAGAGGCCATGCTGGCAGCACAGACAGAAAGCCCTGTTTTAAAACTGCCTCCACAGTGTTGCTTTGCTGAGTCAGGAAGTCTCTTAAAGGAGCTATGGCAAACCACCAGCTGTGCTAAACTTTATCTAGAATTGCTTTTAAAGCCTCCTCAGGTTTTTTAAGTGGATTTAACTGGCCACGTGGGTGCCAAACTGTTGTAAATAGAGGAGAGGTGCATGTTGTGTTCCCCAGCCGCTGGCCTGCTCAGCCATTGGTTGCTTGCTTATGCCCGAAATAACCACAGGAGAACTGTATTAATTCAAATACTGCCTTGCCCATTATCTCTAGCCTTTTCTTGGCTACCTCTCACATCTAAACTAACCCATTATAAAAGTCTGTATGTCACCACAAGGTGGTGATCTTACCGGACTGTTCTAAGATACATCCATCTGCGGCGGGAGCTTCATGGAGACTGGCTCTGACCCAGTCTTCTTCCCAGCGTCCTCTTTTCTTTTCCCCGCCCATCTAAGTCTTGCCCTATCAAATGGCCCAGGCAGCTTTTTTATTTAACCAATCAAAGCACAGAAATACAGATGAACCCTCCTTCAGCCATCCAACCAAAATCAGTCTACAGAGTCAATTTAAATCCCTATCAAAGCTCCAACACAAATTATCACAGATCCTTGAACATCAATGCTCAGCTTCATATGGAAACAAGCAAAACAACAAAAGTCAAGATAGTTAAAACAATGCTGAAAAATAAAAGAACTGCTGAAAGCATCAACATCCCAATTTCAAGTTTACTACAAAGCAATTGTAATAAAAACAGTATGGTATTGGCAAAAACACAGACACACTGATCAACAGAATCTAAATGAAGACCCACACATGAATCAACACAATATGAACACCTGAATTTTGATAAAGAACCGAGAAATACACACTATTAAAAGGCAGTGTCTTCAACAAATGGTACTGATCAAACTGGTTGGATGCTTGTACAAGAATGCAAATGGATACTTCCTTATCACCCTTGACAAAATTCAGGTTCAGATGAAAGAAAGACTTTGACATAAAACCAGATAAATTGAAACTCACAGAGGAGATGGTGAGAAATAAGTTTGAACTAATTGGCACAGAAGAAGACTTTCTGAACAGAACACAATTATCAGAGGTACTAAGATCAACAATTAATACATGGAACCTCAATAAACCGAGAAGCTTCTGCATTGTATAGGACTTGATATTTGGACAAAGTGGCAGCCTACAGAATGGGAAAAGGGTTTTTTTTTTTATTTTTTTATACCTATCACACATTCTTAGCAATTGAGATGAGGGCAAAGGGTACTGTCTGTGATTTTATTTCATACATGACTTTTGTATTCAGATAATACTGAAGGAAGGATAATATATAATTTTTTATGTTTGAGACAGTACAGTAGACAAGCACACATGGTCTAGAGAAATGACTCAACAGTTAAAATTTCTCCCTATTGTTTCAGGGGACCTGAGTTCATTTCCCAGTAGCCAGATTGGATGGTACAAAAGCTCCTGAAACTCAAGTTCCCACTGAATCAGTGGTCACTTCTGGTGTGTAAGCATCTGCACACACATGTTTACATATTCCCATACAGACACTCATGGAAACATAATTGAAAGTAGATCATTTTTATAAAGAAAATAGATATTCACACATATACAAATGCCTTTTACTAAAATGGGAAGAGAAAAATATAATATATACAATAATCCTTTAGAGCTCTATAATTACTTTCATAATTTACTCATGCCTAAATGATCAGTGACATGAACAATAAAGTTTCATGACAGAATATTTCACTGTGTGCCAATGAGCAAAATGCCAGCTGTGCTTCTTAGTCTTGTAATGACCTTGACCTCATTGTCTCTGGTGCCTCATAAAGCTCATCTGGAAACTCAGACCCTGTGTAAAACAGTTTTTAGTGGATACAAATTTGTTTTGGCATAGAAGATTGACAGGCCACTCTGATTCCAGTCCAGTAAGGTTTGTTGTAGTTGGCTAGCTTGAAGGAATTGTTCCTTGTCTGAAAACAGGATACTCAATTTTAGTGAATTTCTGAAAAGAAATGAAATAAAAGATGAAAGGGACTAGCAAATAGATGATCTCTGTTCTGATCTCTCATCTTTATCAATACTTTGTAACTTCTATGTTGATCCCACATAGCCTAATAGCATTATCCCCCCTCCAAACTAACACAGAAATTTACTCTTAAACTTAGAAAGTAGAAGGCTCACAAAATCATTTTTATGTAAATGTGCTGTATAGAATACAGTAAGTATGGACTAAAATCATGTAAACTGTCAGAGTCAGAAAGCAAAGAAAGATGCTGCTCATTGCTAAGACTGTGCTACTGCTTAGACCTTGCTTGGAAGACAGCATGCTGTGAATCTTTTTACTTTCGTGTCCTGCCAGCCACACAGGTGGTACCTACCTGCATTATGCAATTCCATAGTTCATACTGTTAGACTAGGGACAGATGGCTCAAAAGGACTTTTATGACAAGTAGTCCTCTGGGATCCACAAATGGGACAATGCGTTCCTTACATTTGTATGATTCCTTGGGCAGTTGTTGACAGCTGTGATGTATACATGCACAGGCTAATTGCCAAATAAATTACCCATGGTCAAAGACAGAAAGAGACTGAAAGAAAGATCATACCCATTGATCTGCTTTAATATTGAAAATAGTAAATGATATCAATTCTTAATGGTACGTTTATATAATAATATATTTACTATTTACTAATAACATATTTAATACAATATTTACATATTTAAGTAATATTATTTACTAATAATGTATAACTTTAGATGTATTTTAAAACAATGGAAATGCTGTATTTATTTTACCATGAGAAAAGGAGACTGAACATAATTATAATGATTATCATCAATGACCTCTATAGTAATTATTGGAAGGCTACATTTTGGATCATTGACCTATGTAGCATTATAATTGATGGTTTATGTGTGTATACACATGTGTATGTATATATGTGATATATATGAGTATACTTAGCTGACTGTTTTAGTTTTTGAAATGCTAAGGATCCTTACCCTAGCTTGGAAGCCAACGTAAATGAATCTCCTAAAGTTAGTTTGTGAAATTAGCCAATAAATTTGCATTAGTTCAATACATAGACAAACCCTAAGTAGAGGAGAACATTGAAAGGTGAATTTTATACATTCTGCATCCCACCTACTAATTGATTGGTTATAGATCCAGATCAATAGACAGGACCATATCATTATGTAGAAGAAATCTTGAAATGATTAGATTTATTTATAAATACTCATTAAAAATAGATTGAAAATGGCAGAGTAAGTATTGGCAATAAGAATGAAAACTTAGATTGCTCTGGTGCTTTGTTTACACTCTGCTATAGAGAGGGTGAAGTACTTTTGCTACAGAGAAATCTAAAGATACTGACTAAAATCATCATGAAATAGAAGCAGAAGATAAGAACATTGAGGTATTACTTTATACAGAACATAATAGCATTACCATTCCAGAAAAATGCAAATTATGGAAACATTTCTATGAATAAAATACAAGGACAGACTTTGTTCTTAAATCTTACAATAATTTCATTTCGGCAGTCAAATGGTAGTTAGAAAATGAAATCCCAAGGCTGGGAAGGCAGCTCACTCAGTAAAGTACTTTCTGCTGAGCATGGGGATCTAAATTCAATCCAAAAGACCTTTGTAAAAAGTCATAAACTTGTAATCTAAGTATATTATAATCTAATATGGGGCAGATAGATCCCATGGGTACTGTGGCAAAACAGCTGAGCACAGTAGGTGATCTCTGGGTATAGGTGAGAGACTCTCTGTAAAATATCAAGACCCTTAGGAAATGACCTCCAACCTCCATAGGCATGTGCACACATGTGCTCAGATACATCCAAACACACATGCATACCTGTATACACATGAACATGCACAACTGTATACATACGTACACAGCATAAAGTAAAAGGTAAATGTGTAGAAACATAAAAACATAAAATACGAGTTTGAAGAAAATTAAAAATAATTCACTTAAAAATGATTAACAAGGACTGGCAAGATGGCTCAGTGGTTAAGAGCACTGACTGCTCCTCCAGAGGACCTGGGTTCAATTTCCAGCACCCACATGGCAGCTTACAGTTGTCTGTAACTACAGTTCCAGAGAATCTGACATCGTTATACCAATGCGCATAAAATAAAGATCAAAAAAAAAAAATAAGGAAGGTAATGATGAGTCAAAACAAACCCCAGCTGCTAAGAAAAAGTATCCACCTGAAAAAGAAGGGCCAGTCTATACCACCTGTCAAATAAAGGGACGGGGCAATGTTTAAAAAAAAAAAAAAAGATTAACAATATTATTGATTTGACAAGAATAAAAGCAAGACACTAATTGTAAACAAGACACAAATGTATTTAACTGTGGTAAAATGAAGAAAATTGGACATGCAAGTCAGGGTTGCTCACCATCTTTGACTGATTTTTCTTTGTGCTACCTACTCACAAAAAACATGAAAATTTCTTTTTAATTATGAAAAGTCAGCCTATAGTTTAGGTTTGTCCCACTAGCTCTTATAAATTAGCCCATTTATATTAATCTATATTTTGTCTTGTGTTTTTTTAACTCTCTTCCATCTTACACCTCCTGTCCTGCTCTCTATGCCCTCTCGCATGTCTCTTGCGCATAGATTAATCTCCTCTCCTCCCTGGGCAGGAAGTCCTGCCTAACCTCTTCCTGCCTAGATTGGCCAGTCAGTTCTTTATTAAACTCATCAGAAGGTGCCTTGGCAAAGACACATCTTCACAGTGTACAAGGACAGCTGAGTGTAGGCAGTAAAAAAACAGAAAGTTGGTGAAGATGTATAAACAAGGGGGCCACATTCCAGTCCAGTAAGCAGCAGAATTTCACAGCTTCGGCCATCAGTTCTAGATTTAGAGTTAAGGATAGAAGAAATGGGTTATAGGAGTTGCCTCCAAACCTAAGGACAGTCCTGATGCCAGGCATGTTTCTGTTTCCTTCACTGCCTAAGATTGGCTGTCCTTTTACTTGGTCTTTAAACCAGTCTGACCTCAAACTTAAGAGATGTTCCAGTCCCTGCCTCCCCAGTGCTGGTATTAAAGGCATGTACCACCACACCTGCCTCTGTACTTTTATTAAATCCCTTTCTACAAGTTTGAAACTTAGCTGGGTAGGATCTTTCCCCGAGGTTACCATTCCCTTTATTCCATTTCGTAAGCCATGTATCTCCTTAATCACAGAATTTAGATTTTTTTCTACTTCCTGATGTTATTTTCTTCTTCAAAATTTACTTTTGGTAATTTAACCTGTGCAGATGACTCTTTTTAATGATAAATCTTCATTACAGTTACCACTAATCTCCATTTGACAAAGTCTCTCCTAGTCCGTTTTGAAATTTCTTCTGCCAATGGAATTAATCTGAAACTCTTTAGCCTCAGGCAGACTGCAGACAAGGACAAAACGCAGTCACTTCCTTCACTAAAAATATCACAAGAAAGATTTCTAGGCAACATATAAACATTCTTTTCTGAAGTATTTTGAGTGAGACCTGAACAGTTCAAATAAATTTTAGCAGAACTGTCTTTCATGTTTCTACTATTATGGCCCAAGTATTCTACTGCTTTCATACTATCACAACAATACTTCAGTCCCTAGAATCAACTTCCATCTTAGTTAGGGCTTGCTATTACTATGAAGAGATACCATGACCACTGCAATTCTTATAATGAAAATACTTAATTGTTATTGCTTGTTTACAATTTCAGAGTTCATCATTGGGAGGAGGAGGAGGAGGAGGAAGAGAAGGACGAGGAGGAGGAGGAAGAGAAGAAGAAGAAGAAGAAGAAGAAGAAGAAGAAGAAGAAGAAGAAGAAGAAGAAGAAGAAGAAGAAGAAGAAGAAGCCTGAATTCCAAAGATTCCAAAGAAGTAAGAAACATTTGAAACATTTGGCATGGAAGAAATTAACAGGTAGGAGAGATGCATTAAAATAAAAATGATATAAAAGATTAAATAAACCATAGTAATATAAGTTGTTGACACACCGAAAATTATCTCATGATCTTGGCTCATAAAAATTCTTCTATTCTTCCTTAGAGCTGCTAGTGAATGGATCCTTAGCCATAGAACAACACATATTTCTTTGAGAACCATTTTTAAACAACTCCTTCCAATCCAGAAGAGCTTCACCTGGCCAATTACAATAAAGCAACATATTTGTGTTCTTCTTTCTCAAGTTGAACACCCTTTTAAAGTGACTTGGCTTCACTTGGTTCCCACTCCAATTTCATGTCCCATGTAGGTTTTTTTCCATTTATTTTATCTCTTAAACTAAATCTCTTTTCTCTCCACATACTCACCACCACATACATTCAAAAGTAGGCATATTTGGAAATTAGAAATCAATAAGACATAACAAAAGTTGCCATAAGTGTAAGTGATGCTTCATACTAAGTAGAATATTAATTTGAAAGTAGTAAGGTACATGGAAGGATTTGGAGAGAAGGGACTTGGTGGAGATAGAAGGAAGAAAAGGCAGGAGATAAGAGATGGAATTATATTTTTATTAAAATATATAAAAATAGATAACATAAAGAAAATGAAAATTCAAGCACAAAATCAGAAGAAAATGTACATTAATTATATTTGACAAAATATTTGCATCTAAAATAGATAACTGTGCATTATAACAACCCAATCAATTAGAAAGAAATGGCAAAAAGCAATAGTAGGTTTATCCAGAATGGTAACCAGTGTGTCTCCACTACAATCAGTGAACACAGAAGACTTAAAATGATAATATTCAATCACCAAGATGATACAGACAGTTTGGGAACTAATTCAAAATCAAATATTCAACTGCTGTAAAACTGGCAATCCCATGTCTTTCTATTTCCTCAAGAGAACACAGAACATTGGTACACACAGAACTTCTTCATGAGTGCCCACATCAATGATATTTGTGTTGTGCTATTTATGAAATTCCAATGCTTATTCACATGCATGGAAACATGGCTAAAAGGCATTTAGCACAAGGTAAAATGAACACCATAAATGAATCAGAAAACTGAACAAATAATTCACAGCTGAACAACTAAAATATACGTCTAAGAAAGAATAAATGGCCAATAATAACAAATTTCTGTTTTCTGGTACCTTCTGGCCCCGGAGTTGAGAGAAAGGTGAATTCAAACAAAGTGTGGATGTTGGACTGTGTCTGCACTTTTGTTACTATATATATTATTTGATTCATAAGATAACTGTATTCAGATGATAGCTGTACTATAGAGTTACTGTAATAAAAACTTCATGGTATTGGCTTAAAAAAAAGAGAGTTTTATCAATGTATTGAAGACCCAAACATATATCCAAATATCTATGGATACCAAGTTTTTTAATACAAAGTGAGAAATACACAATGGAACAAAGAAGGCATCTTTGACAAACGGTGCTCTTCTAACTGGATGTCAGCATGTAGAAGAGTGGAAATTGAACAATATCTATTACCCTGCCCAAAAGTCAAATTCAAGTCAATCAAAGACCTCAACATAAACCCAGATACACTGAACCTAACAGAGGAGAATATGTGAAATAGCCCCGATCACACAGGCATAGGAGATAGCTTCCTCAACTGAACACTGATAGTACTGGTGCTAAGAACAAAAATCAATGAATGGGACTGCATGAAATTGAGACACTTCTGTAAGGCAAAGGACAAGCATCAGTCTATAGAATGGGAAAAGATCTTCACCAACTACACATTGCAGAGAGGACTGATCTCCAAAACATATAAAGAACTCAAGAAACTAGACCTAACAAAAAAAATAATTCAAAAACTGGGGTTCAGATCAGAGAATTCTCAACAGAAGATTTCAAGTGGTGAGAAACACTTAAACCCTTAGTCATCAGAGAAATTCAAATCAAAACTACTATGAGATTCCAATTTACACCTGCCAGGATGGATAAGGTCAAAAACAGAAGTGATAGCTCGTACTGGAGAGGATGTGGAGCAGGGAGAGTACTCCTCCATTTCTGGTGGGAGTGTACTCTAGTATAGCAACTATATAAAACCATATAGTACTTCCTCAGAAAACTGGGAATCAAGCTACCTCAAGACCCAGCTATACCACTCATGGATATATATCCAAAGGATACTCTATCCTACCACAAGGACACTTATTCAGCCATGTTTATCGGAGCTTTATTTTTAATAGTGAGATACTAGAAACGACTTAAGCATTCCTAAATTAAGAAATGGAGAAAGAAAATGTGGTACAGTTACACAATGGAATATTACCCTTCTGTTAAAAGCAAAGAAATTTTCAGGCAAATGGATGGAACTAGAAAAAAATTTTCTGAGTGAGGTAAACCAAACCCAAAAGGAAAACAGGGTATATACTTACTTATAAGTGGATATTATCTGTTAAATAAAGGATAATCATTCTACTATCAACAGACACAGAAAGCCTAAGTAACAAGAAAGCTCAAGGTGTAGGAAGGGCACAGGAATCTCCCTGGGAAGGGAAAATAGAATAGATTTTGTAGGTGGATTGGGGGTGTGGGGGGATGAGAACAAGAGGGTCCAGGTAGGAGGTGGGAAACATGGAGGAAGAGAGTACTGGGAGAGATGACTGGACTGAGAGACCTTTGGGAAATGATGTAGAAACCTAGTGCAGTGGAAACTCCCTGTAATCTGTAAGGGTGATCCTAGTGAAGTCATCTAGTAGTGGGGGGTGTGAAACCTGAACTGGACATCTTCTGTAACCAGACAAGGCTCCTAGCCTTAGGACTGGGACATCAACCTAGTCACAAAACCCTCCATCAATAATCTGTTCTACGTGCAAGACATGCTGGGGCAATGGTGGCTCAGAATTTGTAAGAGTGATTAACCAATGACTAGCCCAGATTGAGGCCCATAACACAAAAGAAAGCCCAATTCTAATATTGCTAGGAAGGCCAGGAACAAGGGGCTGGATACACAAAATTTCCAGGATAGAAGCAAACATGACAAGTAAAAAATGTCAGTGACATGGTTCGTAATTATATTCTGCTAATCTAATACTAATAGATTGATGCCTCGCCCAACTGTCACCAAAGAGGCTTCAACCAGCAAGTGATAGGACCAGATTCAGGGACCCATAGACAAAGGTTAGATGAAGGCTTACTGATGAGGGTTAAGAAGGATTGTAGGAGTCAGAACTATAGACTCCACAAAGGGAACACGAAGCAGGATTCAAATGGACTCAGAGAAACTGAAGTGACAAACAGGGACCTTGTATGGATCTGAGCTGGTTTCTTTGCATATACCTTGTGGTTGTGAAGCTTGATGCTCTTGTGAGACCCACAGCAATATTAGGAGGGGGTTTCTATGACTCTTTTGTCTGCTTTGGGGGTCCTTTTCCTTCCACTGAGTTGCTACTTCTATTCTTCTTTTCCTTTTTTGAAAGGAAACAGAAGGAATTTAGTTAGGGGAGAGGAGTCATCGAGGAGAGACTAGGAGGAGGGAGGGGAGGAGAAACTGTGGAAGGAATGTAATATATGAGAGAAGAATACAAGTCTAAAAACTTAAAAATGCATTTTAAAATAAAATATACCATAAAAACAGAAAAGTAAAAAGTTAAAATACTTTACAACTTTAAAGACAACTCAACAGGTGATCATGGTAGATATAGAAGAAAGGGAAACTTTTGAGATGACTGGAGCTATGTTTTCATGGATGGACTAATGGCTTAATGGGTTAATAAGTGATCTTAGGAATGTGTTTGCTGTTAAGGACAGTTTTGCTATATCTCTTTTCTTATGACATCCTCATCCATCTTGAGACTCTGCCAATAAAAATTGATGTAGCCCTGTGACCTTAGGCCAACATAAAAAAAACAAAATAAACATATTTTCTATGGCTTACCCAGAGTGTGATATTGTTTTATTAGCAACAACAACAGAAAATGGACTAGGAGAGATACACAGCTACAAAATAACCATGGTTATTCTCCAGAGATTAATGGCCTCCTATCTCTTGAAAACATGACTACCCACTCCTTCATGACACAATTTATGAAATTTTCTCTAGAATTCCCTTTCTTATTAATAGAAAACCAATTACTAAGAAATCCCATCGGTCCCTGTAACCCTTTGTCATATTTAAATACCCTACTCTTCATGTACTCCAAAAGTATTTTGCATTTCTTTATCATGTCTTCCCATGGGAAAACATGCCTAATTAAAACACTTGTACAGTGCCAAGAACTCTATGCAAACTCAGGAAACATGAAACCTGCTAGGAATGAGTATGGAGGTTTCTACCCACCACTGCTTGAGAAAACATTAGCCTTTTCAGAATGATCTTTATGTGGAAAATATCTGATTATAATATAATAATATTAGTTGCATTAGAAAAAAATCTTAAGAATATGGAGTAAAATATAGTTGTATACAAGTCTCGGACTCTTGAGTTCTGTCGCAACCTCAGAAAACATACCATATGGGTTTTGATTGTCATCCTTAAACTAAAAATTCTGTAAATTATTTGCTTGAAATAAAGATCTATTAAATTACAGGATACACTTATAAATAAATTCTGTTGTTTGCCAGATTTCTCCTTCTTTGCTTGTCAATTTATTTTTAGGTAATTGCATCCTCAAGTTCTCCCTTGCCTTTCATTTGTAGAATCACAGACACACCCATCTCAGAACATAATTTTTTATTGGTGCTCACTAGCTGCAGTACTCAGGAGAATGGATCCTGCGCAGCCTGGGAAACACATTTGTGCTTGTTCTTTCGGCTCCTTACTCTTTTGGGGGAGGGTGGACTACCACTCAGTTTCCAAATAAATCACATGGAGACTTATTATTATTTATGAATGCTGGCCCATAGCTTGGCTTATTTCTAGTCAGCTTTTGTAAACATAAATAACCCCCACCTACCTTTTCCTTATGGGCTTTAAACCTTTTCTTCCTTATGAAACTGCTATGAAACTCGCTGTTTGGTCTGATGATGGCTGAACCCTAGTGTTCTTCTCTCCTTCCTTTTCATACTCCTTTCTCTGGCTCCTGGATTTCCTTCTATTTATTCTTTCTGTCTGTCAGACCAGCCTGAACTTTCTCCTGATTTGCTCTTTAGCTCTTTATTAGACCAACCAGCTGTTTCAGACAGGCAAAGTAACACAGTTTCACAGAATTAAAAATGCAACATGTCTTTGCAATGTTAAACAAATGTTCCACAGCATAAACAAATATAACACATCTTAAAATAATTTTCCACAACACAGTAGAGCCAGTGATAATGGTGTAGGTATCAGACAGAAAGCAGAACTGGCCTATCCTCTTTCTTACACTGCAAGGAGTGAATTAGCTATGGCAATGCTGTAGAGCTCGCCACCTTGGTGGAGATGAGAAGGAAGACCTGGCAGGCTGACTCTGCAACTACTCAGGCCCAGAACCAGGATTATGACTTGGCCAAAACCAACATCCTCTCCTTTATAATCTGCTGGAGCATGTGGAGGGGGTAGTTAGTCCTGCAGAACCAAAGCTTCAGGATCTCTGTGACATGATATCCAAGGGCATCTCTGTGAGGGCCCAGCATCAATATATAGCAGAAACCACGGGCCTAAAACCAGACCAAAGACTCTTTTGCATGAACATTTGTAAGTAAAGACCTATGGATAAAATATTTACTGCATGATTACTGTGTCACACGACAGCTTTCATGATGAGATTGGTTTCTCTTTTTTTTTTCTTTTCTTCATTTAATTTTTTTGGGGGGGTTGCAAGGACAGAGGGTAGATGTGTAGTAGGGGGAAACGAATTGGATCAAGATGCATGATGAGAAAGGCACTAATAATAAATGGAAAGTAAGTTAAAAATGGTTTAGAATAGATCACATTGGTTATGTATACTGTTAAATCCTTTCTAGATATTGATGAGGGGGGTGGAGAATAATTTTAATACATTAGGTATGAGAAACAGAAATGAGGGTTCGAAGTACTGAAGCTGAGTTAGTCTAGAGTAAATCAGATTTCATTCTTTACAGGTAAAAAACAAAAGCATGGTACAAATGATTTAAAACTTTGCCTGAATCCTTTATGTTTGAAAGCAGCGGAACATTCAAAGATAATCTAGCCTTGCTTCACTTTTCCTATGAATATAGGACTGAGTCCTGTATAGCACATTCTGAAACATACCAGCGATGTCTTTTCTCTTTGCCTCATAGTGGTTTAGATTTCATAAAGCATTTTATAGACTATTTCATTCACTGTAACCACTGTGGGGAGCATGGAAATTGAGTCATAGTCTTGCTTTTTAAAGTATATTCAGGTACATATCTCTGTGCTAGCTTGCACATAGCATATAAATAAAGAACATATGTGCAATTTTCACTCACTAAATTAAAATTGCATGTATTGAAATCCAGATGGTAGTTTAGTTATCTGTTACTGTATGCAATCTTCTTTTTGGGTTCTTTAAAAAAAAAAAAGAAGAAGTTTTTGAAGCATGGCAATCTCTTTTTCTACTTCTTATTTCTTTCTGTGATATGTACTCAAAGAGTGCGTAACAGGGCAGGAGCTTGTTCACCAAGGAATAGGGAGTTTAATGAATCATACACACCATACCTGAAAATATCAATAACCATTCACTGGTCTATTCTTGCAGAAACTGAATAAAAATCCCTATCTAAATGGTGCATAACTTTTTTTATGAATCATACTCTATTTTTTAGTACAATGCTAAATCATCCTAAAACATGTAGTTTTGCCTGGCAAGCCTAAGATAAATTTCCATCAGCGATTAAATACTAGTTCCATTCTCTATAATCCTTGTCAATTATATGAATAGGCAGTAATGGAACACTTTATTTTCTCTGGTTATTAAAACAGAAAATAGTAATGCAAATGCACTGTACAGCGTCTCCTGCTAGATTGGCAGTGTAATTTATTTAATCAAATTCACAAGTCAGAAACAGAAGCAAGAATGAATCTCTCACCGTCTATGTTGAACAAAAACAAGTTGAGCTACATTATGCTAAAGAAAGAGCAAACCACAGACTCTTGGCTCTTGCAGAGATTCTTCTCATTATCACAGTTACACAAGACTTTTCGTGAAGAAAATTTCACTTTACCTGTAGAGGCACTACTTTATAATGTCACCTTCAACACAAACTGTTTACTTTCACTAGGAAGGGAAAAGGTTGATCCTCCAACTCTCTAGCGACCATCTAATCTTTTTTTTATTTTTTCAAAATCACAAGCCCCCTAAACAGACCACATGTGTGGTCCGTGGGGAAAAGAAATGCACAGAGGAAAGCCACAAGAGCATGAGATGAAGCCCCTCTCTATCGGGTGAGGCAATAAAGAAAATTCTGTAGAATGATGTCCAAGAAAAAATGTGTCATGTTGCTGGGAATAGCTCCATGACACCAGTGACCAGGGCTTTGAGTGAAAATTTAATAAAATTAACACTACTTTCTTGATTTACTTTTTTTCTTTTCTTCTTAATCTTCCCTTCAAGATTAAACTCATCAGCACTTGACAAAAACTGCAAATAACAGCCAGATGCAGGAGTTGGTTTTATCTTTTTATGCAAGTATGCGGTGCTAATTAGTGCAAATTGATTAAACTTTAATTGCCTGATCCATGGCTAATTAATATTTATAAGATGAATGAGGAGGAAAACCAGACATTTATTAAAACACTTTAATGATTTTTCATATGTTTTGACAAAGCAAAGCAAATAGATGTTATGAGTATGATGTGCGAGACTATGGGACTATGTCTGTTCCCTTCTACCTGTGAATGTCCTGGAAATATACATTAACCTTTAAACACATCTATGCACACATATCTTTGTTTGGTTTCTTTTGCAAATTATTTTTAACTTGTTGATAAGCTTTTTCATGGTTTTGTTATATCTTTTACTATATATGGATAGATTTAACACATTTGAACATAGATGTTAAATTGCAAATTTTACTATTAATATAAGCTATGTTATTTTATGTATTATAATATCTATAGATGATAAATAAGACATGATATTTGTGGACAGTATAAAGAATAAAATATATTTATTAGCAAAACATAGGATTTTGAAAAACTAAATCTTGATCAACATCATTTGTATTTTGAAATTACAAAGATCCAGTAAGCTAAATTATTTGATATAGGATCCATTGTTAACTGCATATAACTAATTGAATAAAGCAAAAGCCTATACATGTGAAAGTGGAATCCATTTATTTCCACAAAAGTGTTTCTTCAAAGATGACAAAATAACCTTAATGCAAGGTTATTTATAACAATAGAGTACTACTTAAGAATTAAAATTACTTTGAAAAAATTATAGTGCATTATCTTGATAAGAATTCTCAATTAATTCATACATGTTTTTAACAAAATTATATTTTCTAAAAACATGGTATACTTAAAATCAATAAGATTCCATATTTTTTCTTACATACTAGATTTGATTTGTGTTCTTAATGCCCTAGCATGTCAAACTGATCTGTAGTTCATGTTTTCTTATGTATATGTTGTCATTTTTTTTTAACTGGGTCAATTCTTGTAATCATGATGTTTGATAAAATAACTTTTACTATAGAGTTACAAATTTTAAAATGACATAGGTAAAAATGTCAAAACAACAAGTTAAGTAAATGTTACTTTTTAAATTAAGGCTTAACCATTTAAAGAGACCTGAGAGCTCTTCCTCTGTTAAGTCTTCCTTCCTAAAATGTCGCAGATAATATCAAAGTTATATTAGCAATAGTGGTATTTTTTAATAGTTTAAGTTGGCTAGTCTCGAATACCCAGGTAGTCACACCTTGCTCTCAGTTTTGCTCTAAAGGTATCCAGAAGCAAATCAAGCAAAATCCATTGCTTATTCCTACTTATATTCATGAATGACATTACCCTAGGGAAAAAATGCAAGACTTGTCCTTTAAGCTGCTAGGCTCCTAATGTAGAGTTCAAGCTTCCAAGCTACAAATGAATTTCACAAAGTAGTAGTTGCTTCTGCCTGTGCCCAGATGCTCCAACCAGTCCCTCTTGATGGACAGACAGCATAATTTTCAGGTCTGCTTAGTCAGTTCAAAATAATAAAAAGCCAATTGTTTTTGCTGGATCTCTTATGCTGATGGTACACCCACTGACACATAAAACAAAATGCAGAATTTCATGAAAAGACAGTGTCCACTCTCAAAATAATATGAATTTTATGCAAACTCATATTTATGGACCATTTTGCACAAGGATTTTGATAACGGGGTATTCAGTGAGGAAAGAAGCAGGATCAGATTAAGATAATTCTAGCATTTAACCTAATGAGTGGTGGACAAGTACAGGTTAAAATAACATTGGTGCATCACAACTCTGTGTATTTATATGGGAAGTAGCATTTAAGGTAGTCTGCAATCACAGGCTTGGTAGTAATGACAAAATGCCTTCTATAATAAAAAGGATCATAGTCTTATTTCCATGGTGATTATCATGATAAAATACATCTAGAAAAGCAGAGAGACAGAAAAGGTGGTAGTAAATGTTTTTTGTTGGAGGGAGACAGACAGACAGACACATAGATAATTTATATAAGCAATCTTTAAAAGCACTCATACTTTGTACCTTACTTTGCTTTTGTGAATATTTCTCTCTTGATGTTGGAGGGTAAAGTAACACATTCTGAGTATACCAAAGGCAGACAGAAATATAGAAAAAAGAAGACTAACACATTATTTCTATCCTAGCTAAGGACATATTATATGAATAAAAATATAAATCATGAGAAAATAACTTTTGCTGTTTCAAGTTAAACACTGTGTTAAACTACAGCAGATCAAATCATACACTATACAGCAAATTGACATTTGAAACAGTAGAGAAAATCATTATATCATTTCACCAGTATCTTTATATGTCTATAATTTAGGAAGTTCCAGGATATAGTAATTAAAAATATTTTACAATTAAAGAATTAAAATAAATATTAGGGTTACTTATTTTTAAAGCTTCAGTTCTACCCTTACTGATCCTCAGGATTGTACTTCTGCTCTATGTACAGCCTTGGAGATTCTGGAATCTTCCACAGTGTTCTGAAATTGTGAGTACCTTATGCTTTCCTAAGTATTTGTCTGGTGCAGGAGAATTGTCTGTATTCTGTCAATCATGTTTTAAATAAACGCTGATTGGCCTGGCAGGAAGTATAGGCGGGAAAACCAGACAGGAAGTAGAGGTGGCACAATGAGAACAAGGAAGAAGAAAGTTCTTTTCTCACTCCTGCCAGTCCACAAGGATGTAAGCTCCCTCACTGAGAAAAGGTACCGGCCATATGCCTGGCATGGATGGGAACAATGGGTTAATATAAGTTATAGGAGCTGGTAGGAAGACTGAGCTAATGGGCCAATCAGTTTATAACCTAATGTAGACTCTCTGTGTGATTTTCTTTGGGGCTTGCCGGCTGTGCGGTGCTAGGCTGGACAGTAACCCCAACTAGCAGGACCCTCATGTTACATTTGTCTCCCTTAAGAATCATGTGGTGGCGCATGTCCTTAATCCCAGCACTCGGGAGGCAGAGGCAGGCGGATCTCTGTGATCTCTGTGATCTCTGTGAGTTCGAGACCAGCCTGGTGTACAAGAGCTAGTTCCAGGACAGGCTCCAAAGCTACAGAGAAAGCCTGTTTAAAAAAAAAAAAAAAGAATCATGTTTGGAAGCATGGAGGTTCCTGTGCTCACAGAAGAGCACTAGGGGAACCAGCAGTGTAAACAGGATTTTTATCCTCATAGGGCAATGCATATAACCTGTTTTCCACCCAGGAGGCTGAGGGATGGAGGTAGTTAATATAGCTTGGTGGCCTTTGAACTATCCATGCCAAACCCTCTTCCCAAAGACCCTTATCTTGAGCTATAGAACATATTTTTATGGCAGATGTCACATACAGTCAATCTACAAAACCCATCTTTCTGGAATACGTCACTTGCATTTTACAAAAGTTTTGATGCAGTCACAGTTTTATATTATGCTTGAGGTTGAGTTATTTATCACCAGTAAATTTTTCACCAATTTGTGCTGTGTTTAAATATCCCTAAAATAGACTACTCAGAGTCATACTCTGAAGTCAGAACCCATATGGGCTACTAAGCCTTCTAACTGCAATGGGACCTAGGTTTACTTTGCTTACTATAATTTTGATAAAGTTTCATCCATAAACCTGAAAGTTTCATCTCACTTTATAACTGAATAAAAATATGTATATATTTCGTTATCCTTTTATCAGCTGATGGCCTTCTTGAATAATTCCATTCTCAGGTACTGTGAATAGAGCTCCAGGTACTGTGAATATCTAGCAGATATTCAAATATCTCTGTAGTAGAATATAAATTCCTTCAGATACCTGCCAAAGATTGGTATAATTGTGTCATATGGAAGTTCTATTTTTAGGTTTGTGAACCTCCAGCCTGGTTTCCAAATTTGGTAAGTTAGTGTACCCTGGACACCAGTGTTTGGTCCCATCGTATCTGTGATGATCCATTCTTGTAAGGATAAGATGAAATCTTAACATTTACCTGGTGACTATGATCCTGAGTTTGTTTTTTAATTGTTCTTTAACCATTTTCATTCCTTCTTTTGAGAATTCTGTATTTGGTTCCATAATAATTCTCTCTCCATTTTTTTTTAAATTAGGACACCTATTGTCTTGACAGTTTTATTTTATTCCCTTGTATAATCTAGTTTCTAATTACCTACCATCAGATATCTAGTTACCCTTTTGTGTACAAAGTCAATCCAGTTCCACGATATTCCACTTGTCAACAAATGCTCTTATTTTCTGTGCTTTCTGACTCTAATTATAAACTTCTTTGCCTATTTTGAACCATGATCCTCATATTTCACTTTGGGTTTCAGGACATCAGATTTCAACTAATTTCGTACAAATGCCTATATGAAGTTGATTTTGTCCAAATTGAGAGAAATATATGGAATCTACCTTCATGTTTACACATGCTGATATCTAAGTTTCCCATTAAATTTGCGGAATACTGTCTTCCCTCTGGTATATATTTTGTCTTGTCAAAAAATATGTGGAGGTTTTTGTAAATAGGATTTCTTTTATCATACACTTGTCATTTGCACATAGGAAGGCTACAAATTTTTGTATGTTAGTTTTCTCTCTTACGACTTTGCTGAAAATGTTCATCCTAAGAGCTTTTTCATTCTTTCTTCAGTTCCATTTATCTATAGAAATGTCACTGGAAAAGAGTGACTTTGATATTATTCTTCCAATTTGTATTTCTTTAGTTTACATTAATTTTATTCTGCTTCAGCTTAAACTTCAAACACTTTATACATAAAGAATGAAGGTACTTGGAATCCTCATTTTGTTTTTAATTTAATTGGGAATACTTGGAGTTTTAAACCATATAGGAACATTTTATCTGCAGGTATGTGGTATATAACCTTATGTTGAGATATGTCGCTCCTATTCTTAGCTTCTCCATGAATTTTTTTATTAAGAGATATAGTTTTGTTGAAGGCCTTTACTGCATATCTTGACATGATCACATGGTTTCTGTCTTTGAATTTATTTATGCAATGGGTTATGTCTATTTTATTTATATTTCACTGCTTCTTGCTGAATAATTGATTTGTTTCTCTAATCACTCATACTTTCATTATCTATTGCTGTGTCCCGCCCAGCTCCTGGCCACATGGCCGGACGTCCACATAGCTATAACCAGAATACAAAATCACACACAAACTGGATTCATTTAAATTCTGCCTGGCCCATCATCACCAGCCTCTTCTTGGCTAGCCCTCACATCAAAACTAACTCATTATAAAAGTCTGTATGTCACCACGAGGTGGTGACTTACCAGAAAAGTCTAACCTGCATCCATCTGCGGTGGGGGCCTCATGCTGACTGACCCACTTCCTTTCTTCTCAGAACTTCCATTCTGTCTACTCCGCCCACCTAAGGGCTGACCTATCTTACAAGCCAGGCAGCTTCTTTATTCAACCAATGAGAGTAATACAAAATACATGAGAATACTCCCACATCATATTGCTAATACATTTCTATCTATGCTGTTTCATAGAAAAATCTAGTGATAGTCATCATTATGTATACTTATGAAGCATGTCAAAAAGGTCAAAGAATTTCTGGTTAGCCTATGGTGCAAGCATAAGTGAGTGGAGCACAGTGGATAAAGTAAGTCACTGCAAATCTACACTCCCAGGATGTGTGGAAACCCTAGGTTTTCTCTACGTCTCCCTTTGGGGTAAGTAGTGTCTTTCCACCCTAGTATGATGAAATTTTTGGCCACAGGCTCCAGAACAACTGACTCAAGCGACCATGAAAAAAAATTCTGAAAGCAAGAGTTCAAGTAAATCTGCATTTTCAAGTTCTTTTTCACATGGTGTTTGTAAGAAACAATTGCTACCACAGAAAATTGCCAGTCAGGAATGTGGTTGTGAATGTAAATTTATCAAAAATCATCGTTCAGAATCCATTGTAGCAACATTAGAAATGCTTGGAAGAGTCAGGATAGAGAAATCTCAGCACATTATAAGCAGAGTCACAAAAGTAATTCTGGAGGAAGCTCCTAAGAACAGATTTAAGTTTGTGTTTGTGAGGTTTCATAAAGAGATAGATTCTGGAAATAACATATGTGGCCTGTCATAAGTATACATGCTTTGTTAAATGTGTAGATAGAACAGTTAAAAAGGCATATGTTAAACTATAGATGAGAAGTCTGTGACTTTTAAAGAAATTGAGGTAATCAAGTGTAGTCAAATACTCTATGCTTGGAGAAGTCAAAAGGCATCTTGAAGACACCTCAGGAGCCAGCATAAGTTCATTAATAGCCTGTAACAGGGTATAAATATATAAACTAATCTCAATGGATTTTGCTTGTGAACAGAATTCCAGGCCACACTTTTCTTACATGGATTCTCATAGACAAATTCCCTCAAGATTCACTTTCCTATGATCCGCTGTCCAGGCACAGAGAGATGTATGCTCTCATGTTTCAAGGGAACTCAATGACTGACCCTACAGGGAGAAAACTTTGATATTGTTTATATAGTGCTGTTTTGGCAGATATACCAAATGGAAGAGCTATGGGATAATGGTAACATCTACCAAATTTTCAGTGAAAAGTTTAGGCATCCAAAAATTAGGTAGAGAATATAGAATTCCTGAACACCGTCCCTGATAGGCTAGTGCATGAATCTGCGAGGGTGCAGACAAGAATGCAATAAGAGACACTGAGAAACGATCAATGCCAAAAACACTGAACACCTATTGAGGAAACTGCAGCCTGAAAACAGAGGTGGTCTGGGAGAACTGCCATGGGGTTTGAAGCTCAAAGCTATAGGAGAAGAACGCAACATTCTGGAGCACATTTCATGCTCAGAATAGCCTAGATACCAATTATGCTGCTCTAGGATCTAAAGTATTTTCTGATGGATTTCAGTCCTGCTTTCTTCTGACATTTTATTCCATGCCTGTATTCTTCCTTTGTGAATGTGAATACTTACTCTGTACCACAATGTGTTGGAAATTTGTAAACTGATAATTGTAGGCATGAAAGGCATTGATTGGAACAACTTAGCTTCTCAAAAGTGAATAAATTATGTAGGTGTTTTCTTCAGCAATGGGACTTTGTTGTCACTTTGCAGAGGGTAGTCTGTAGTCTTAACAACAACCTGGGTTGTTTTGGTGTTTCGATGGGACCCCTTCAGCCAACAACTCAACTAGGTGCTACCAAATTTCAGTACTAAAATCTTCATTTGGTCATAAAAGATGGCCAATTGAGACTCTGTCTAGACCATTATTTGATTTCCACTATATATATATATATATATATATATATATATTGTTCTTGGGAACAATGCTATAGCTGTATCTTCCTGGGAAACTGTCAAACTAATTTTCATAATGGCTAACAGAGTTTGCCCTTCCACCAGCAATGGTTGACTGTTTCCTTTGCTATATAATTTTGCCATCCTGAGCTGTCACTTGTGTTTTTGATCTTAGCCATTCTGACAGGTGTAAGATAAAATCTCAAAGTAGTTTTGCATTTCACCAATGAACGAGGATGTTATACATTTCTTTAAGTGTTTTTCAGCCATTTGAGTATCTCCTTTTGAGAATTCTTGTTTGGACCCATACCTCATTTTTAAAATAATTTCTTTGTTTTCTTGATATGTAATTTTTTAGTTCTTTATATATTTTGTATAGCAACCCTCTATTAAATGCAGAGTTGGTGAAAATCTTTTCCCATTTTCTAGTTTACTGACTTATTTAAATGATGATATACTTTGTCAAATAGAAGTTTTCCAGTTTTTTTAGCTTCCATTTATAAATTATTGATCATAATGCCTCTGCTAACTTTGAGGTGTTCTGTGAAGAAAGTCTTTTCCTATGCCAATGGGTTTGTCTATTCTCTACCTTCTGTGTTTTTAATGAGATAACCAATAAAGCTAAACATCAATCTAGGTCACACAGGTAGGCAATGGGGGCAAAATGAGCAAATCAGAGATCTTCCTTGGAAAATGACCCAAAATGAGCCAACTAAAATTATCTCTGGAAAAAAATTATTATGGCTGAGCCAATTAGTCATGGGTCTTTTCTCTAGAGCTATTAAGTAAGAAATATTTCTGGAATATATATTTCTATACATGGGAATAAGCTCAATAGCCATTTTTCATATGGCATGGAGATAGCCTTATTTTAGTAGAGAAGAATTGGACCAGCAGACACAGAGATGAGAAAAAAGAAAAGTTATGAATGAGATAAAGACAAGGAGGAGGATGAGGAGATGGAAGAGAAAGAGCTGAGGAAAGAGGAAAGATGAATGATTTCATACTCATTACTCAAAGTACACGATCCTGTGAAATCTCAGTTTCATAAAGCCTAGACTGAGTTGTAACATTCTACTGGATGAAGACTGGTTGTACTCAGAGGCAGTTTATATATGGTGAATTGAACTGAGAGTATGGCAAAAAAAAAAAACAGGCCCCCCTCATCAGGTGCCTGTGCTGTGGTCTCAAGCACACACCAACTCTCCAGGGCTAGAAGATATGGCCTGTTATAGTCCACACATTCATACATACTTTAGGCCAGTTTGAGTAAGTTTGCATGGCTTCAAATTTATAGAGTGTCAGGCATAAAATACTAAATTTCTATTTGGTGTTAATATCAGGTTTGATCTGTGCTTAGGATCCTTGCTAGCTGCTGTTGAGCTTGACTGAGTTCCACTAAGCCTGTCTGGACTTGGCTGGATGTGGTTGTGATCACTATGCCCATTCTGGTCGTGGTTTGTCACTATCTTCACTCTTCTTTAACCAAGGAAAGTCTGGCTCCTAGGACACGATCAGAGGATAGATGATCTCTGACTAACAATAACATACTCTGAATGTTCATGGAAAAAGACATGTGAACCACATCCAAAAAGAATGAAGAATGACAGCAACAGAAAGAAAATCTGTTGCTTAAGAGGATGACTCAGGGGATGTTGAGTAGCACCTACAAAAGTTTAAAAACTGTTTCCAGGGGCTGGAGAGATGGCTTAGTGATTGAGAGCATTGCCTGCTCTTCCAAAGGTCCTGAGTTCAATTCCCGGCAACCACATGGTGACTCACAACCATCTGTAATGAGGTCTGGTGCCCTCTTCTGGCATACAGACATACACACAGACAGAATATTGTATACATAATAAATAAATAAATATTTTTTAAAAAGTTTCCATATGTTCAGATGAAGCAAATAAGTGGAGAAAGATCCAAAAGAAATGATGTAGCTTGTTCATTTTCCCTGACGTCATCTCTAGCACCAATATTTCTAGTGACAGGAAGAAAATCTTTCCCGTAGAACTCACTATCACGAACAAAGCACTATACTCTCTGACACTTATTTCGTACAATTATAAATTTCAGGGACTGGAGAGGTGACTCATCCATTAAGACTACTTACTGCTCTTACAAAGGGGCTGGGTTTCAGTCCCATCATCCACGTGGTGGCTGACAACAATGTGAAGCTTCTGTCCTAAGGGATCCACCACCTTCTTGTGGCTTCATTGGGTCCTGCACACATATGGTACTCATACACATGTAGACAAACCTAAACAAATAAACAAACAAAAACACTTAACATTGGAAAATGAATGAGAACTTTAAAATATGAAAAACTGAATTTTAGTGTAGCATGACTTATGAATTTTGAAAAATTACCATTATGGGAGAAGAAATATGTTAAAGTAGACAGGCAGGGATCCATGGATCAGAGCTGCCACTCATTGCTTACTTGATTTTCTTTTAAAGTATGCTAAAAATTACTTGGAAAGAATATCAAATATTTCAAATTTTTCAGTTTTTGAAATGTTGAAGTGTAGGTTCCTTCTAGGGATTTGAATACTTTAGACTATCACACAAAGAGTTTTGCTCGCTGAAATTTCTTTCTTCTTTCTAAACTCAGATTTTCTTTTAAGTGCCTGTAGGAAAATGTCATAATACTCTTCAGGTTCACTCAGATGAAACATGAAAATAAAAGCTTCATTTCTCTCCCACTTTTGTAGCCCAGCCTATTTTATTCTTATTTTCCACATTCACTCAGGCTTCAATAGAGAAGATTTCATAGAGGTTCAAATAATCCAGCTGTTGTTTTCAACTTTCACTATTTTAATGTTTATTTTCCAAATTATTCCCTATTTCTCTACTAAAAATATCTTGCCAAATCATTATTTTTTCTGGAGCAAACTTAATGCTTTTTGTTGCTGGATATCTGATCCAAATCCAATATTTTTCTTGGCAGTTGATGAACATAATAATAAGTAAGTTTTTTTTTTCACTGCACTTGGAGCAGAGAGGAAAAAAGACACAATTCACAATTCAGAGCCACTTAAATTCCTCATTTCCTGAAGTGAATTCTTGTTCATCCAGGTGTCTGTAAGCATTTCTCCGAAGAGTATGTTAAAATGATTTTCTGAGGTCTTAGGGTGTAGGAGCTCTCCAGATCAGCTCCTTATTGCTTTGCATGAATACACTAGGTGTGCAATGGAGAAAACACTGTGGTTCTCTCGGTATTTATTAAAATGACAATATGGAAGCTGGATGGTGGTGGCACGTGCCTTTAATTCCAGCACTTGAGAGGCAGAGGCAGGCAGATCTCGGTGAGTTTGAGGGCAGCCTGGTCTACAAGAGCACAAGAGTGTGTTCCAGGAAAGGATTCAGAGCTACAGAGAAACCCTGTCTTGAAAAACCAAAAAATGAAAAATAAAATGATAATATGGCCATTGAAAACAAAAGATTTTTACTCTGTTACCATGGAAGTCAAAATAAAATTATTTCACTCCATGATGCCACTTTAATTATTTGATTCTTTTTGATAAATGGCTCCTGGTGTTGGTTCTATTGTCATTTTTTCACAACATTACACATCTGTCATGTATTGCTACTTATAGTCAATATCCTTATACTGAATGTTTGACCTAAGAAGAAGACCAGATCACTAAGTTATGTTTACTTCATTCTTAGAATTTCCACAATGTCTTTTAGTAGTTCTTTAAATGCAGATATTCTAAGACTTTTTTTAATGGCTGTCTCATTCATCCATGATAGACAAAATTTCTTAGCTCTTTCAAGTTGAATATATTGTATATTTCATATTTATATGTTTCTTTCACTGTTTCTTCCTCATTTCCTCAAATTTTATTCATTATCTATTATCATCTACTTCATCAGTATCCGTATATGATACTGTCATTTGCTTTTTTTCATCTGTAATTCTATATCAACCTTGTTTACAATATCTAGAAACTCAATAAACATAAGACAATCTATTTAGAAAGTACCTCTTCACTGCATTTTCAAATGATATGCTCCAAATGTTTTTACTCAAAAATAAGCACCCCAGTCAGTGCTTACTTTGATGGTAAGTATTATTGTTTGTATAGCTGTTTGTTTCCTTTGTCAACTTGACACAAGCTGTAGTTCTGGGAAGAGCGAACCTGAACTGAAGAATTGTGTCCATTAGATTAACTAATCAGCATGCCTGTGGGGGCATTTTCCTGATTCCTGATTGATGTGAGAGGGCTATGCTGCCACAGGCTAGTAGTCCTTGGTTCTATAACAAAGCAAAACCATCTATGGTTATACCACCCTGATAGATCTATTTTGATCTCAGAAGCTAAACAGTCAGGCTTAGTTAGTACTTGGTTGGAAGATAGCAAAGCCATGAGCTAAGCCAAAGAAAGCAAACTAGCAAGCAGAATTTCTCAATGGCCTCTGCTTTGGTTTCTGCTTCTAGGTTCCTGTCTTGAGTTTCTGCCCTGATTCCCTTCATGACTGTGAACAGTAGGATTACACAAACCATTTCTTCTTCAAATTAGATTTGGTACTTGAACTGGTCATAGCTACAGAAAACTAACTAGGACCATAACATTCCTTCATTTAAAGTCACAGGTCAGCTATGGTTGCTAACAATTCAGAACGTCTGGAAATACACAGACATGAAAAAAAGAGAATTTATTTTCATAATAACAATATTGAACTTTTCATAGGGTAGACTTAAATGTAGAGAAATTCAGGTGAAAAGGTTTATTAATGTTTCATTTTATATTTAGGGACGGACAAAGTTAGCGATTAAATTACATCAAGCCATCTCATTGGATGATGTTAGGGAAGTTTACAAACCAAAAAATCTGCAAAATTGTGCTGTAAAATTCATAGCAGTTAAAACAATTGAAATTCTCTGTATGTGCTTAGGTGAGAATACCTTATCAAATATATATATATATATATATAAAATATATATATATAATGTATACACACACATACACATATATATTCAGCAGTGGTATCACACACCTTTAATCCTAGCACTTGGGAGGCTGAAATGAGAGGATCTCTGTGAGTTCCAGAACAGCCAAGGCTACACAGAGAAACCCTGTCTTGAAAAATCAAAAACAGAGCAAAGGAGAAATAACCTAAAGCACACAGTATAATTTTCAGCCACAAGACAGAGTTTGCATTTCATCTCAATCTCACACACAACCTTTTGTCCATGTCAACTATCTTTTATGACAGAGGACGTAAATATAAGGTCAGGTACAAACATACGGGGGAAATAATTTCTGAGCTTATTTGTCAGTTTTAGTAAGCATATAGATAGAAAATGGGAGAGAACAAAACTTCAATTAAATTAAAAACAATAAAACAGCTATTTCGACTACAAATGTAATTTACCAAATGTAAGACAAGTCTTTGAAAATAGAGGTTGATTTCAACATTTACGCTTTCACCTGATATTTACCTGCAAGGGGAGGGGGAATTGTACAAAACCATTTCCATTGAGTAACTTACATGCTATAGTAGTAGTGGCTCTTATATATAATAACAGAGGGAGATAAACATTACATAGAGTTTAAATTGGTTAGATGGATAAACACATTTTTTAAAAGAGACATACCTTGAAATGAGGTCGCTAGAGGAATTTCTCATGTGAGAAGAGATCCTTAAAAAAGGGCCAAGGAAAGCTGTAGAGATGGGTCAGCAATTAAAAGCTCTGTGGCTCTTCCAGAACGCTTGATCCCAGAACTCACATGGCCACTCCACCTTTTGCAGTCCTATTACTGGTGTATCTGATACCTGCTTCTGATCTCACGGGCACTCCACAAATGTGGTACACAGAGAGGCAGGGCAGGCAAGACACCTATACTAATTAAAATATTACAATTAGGGAAAGAATTGTAAAGGCCCTAAGGAAATAAGGAGTAAGTTAAGTGCAGACGAGAGGAAAAAAATGCAAGGCAAAGGGAAGTACTAATATAAAGTCCAAGCAGGTTCAGTCTAGACTTATTTCTAAACAGGCAATACAGGATAACTGCTAGTCTCAGGCACAATGCGATAGCTTGAGTTTTGTCTATCGAAAATTTCACCCTATCAATGAAGGCTATGTTCCGTGTGATCACCAGTGATGTGAAGGTCATGACTGTCATTCTGTGTAAGACTTTGGTTTTATTCATGGCCATGGACCTTGAGAGGGGAACAATATGATCTGCCTTTCATACTAATAGCTTTGGTCTGGCGCTTCTTGGCTTAAGTGCATGGAATGACTAAAGAGACGAATCAGAACATAATTGTAGTAGTCAAAAGACAGAGGCTAATAGTTGTCCTCATGGTAGTAGTGTTCAAGTGAAGATATCTAGATTCTACATATATAGCTGGCAGAGGTTTTTGGTAGATGTTACTTAAGAATAGCAATTCAAGGGAAATTCCTACTTACTAGTAGTGATAGCTAGAACTCTGAAGTTATTATTTTCTTAAATATGGAGGACTGTAGCAATGTCCTCTCACACATAATCTGTAAGAAATGAGTAAGACATCCGGGTTGTGTTTCTGTGGAGATGTTTTGTAATAAGCTACACAGTGGCAGTAAGTACACAGCAAGATGGAAATTTTAGAGTGCATCAGAGTAATGCAGACTCCCTCAGTCTGCAAAAGATGCGCAAAAGTAAATGAGAAAAGAGATTGCTATGATGGCAAACCCTCAAGATAATGGAAGTCTAGCTAATGCAGATAAAGGAACCGGGGTTGACATGCATCCAGGAAGACAGAAAAGTCTGAAGAGACAAAAACAGCAAATTCCAACAAACGCAGTTTGATTGAAGTCTGGCAGATTAATCTGATCTGGAGGTTTAGTAAAAGTTATGCCATTGATTGTCTTCATATGTGTATTTTTCAAAAAAATTTAGGGGAAAAAAACCAGAAACTTGATTAGATGAAGTTTAAAGAAAAAAAAAAAAAACAAACTAATGAAAATTGGGCAAGGGAAAGCAACTGTGAAAATAACTATTTCTGAAGACCTATAATAAAGAAAGACAGGGAACCAGGAGAGCAAGTGACCATTATATTTCAAGAGACAGTTTGGGCTTTCTGATTTTTTTGCCTGGTTTAATGTTGGAGCAAATGATCTGATAAACAGAGAAGATACGTGATGATATAGACTAGAGGCTAAAAGATTGCTCGAGCGAGATTACTGGAAAAGCTGTGTATGGGTAGGCTTCTCTTTATAGGGACATTAACTGAAGGAAAACCAGGAAACACATGGGTAGTGACACCAGCACCTAGTATGTGAGGGATCAAGGTAAGATTCCTCAGTGCCTCAAAATGGTTGCAGGTGTCTTTAACAGGTCTTCCTTCCTTCTACTTCAATATCTTATTTATTTTCAAGTAAATATACTAGGAATATTTTATCTTTATTAATTTCAATGAAGAATTCTGAACCATAACCCCTTAGCCAACACTCTTTTTTGTTTATAAAACTCAGTTTGTAAATGGCTTCTTTACACATACACACACACACACACACACA
>JAQHUG010000036.1:1332412-1367147 GCA_028555095.1 Dicrostonyx torquatus
TGAATACTATTTAGAAAATGTGTTTTAAATTAAATGATTTTCAATATATGATTTTATTACTTTCCTACTTTTTATATAGATTAATATAATATTAAAATGAAATGACATAAATTAAACATATAAAACATACCAAATAAACAAATATATATGCATATTTCAGAACTAGATTTTTTTTTTAAAGTGGCAATGTCCCAGTCAGTTGAGTCTTCCTAAGTTGGAAACATAACTTGCCCTATAAGGCCTTCCAAGGTCTCCACGTTACAATAGAGAAAGCTGGGTTTGGTTCAGATCTCGGCTAATCCCTTGTAATACAATGAGTGTCACATTCTCCACTCTATCCCTCTCTTTCCTGTCATCTGCTTTTCTCTTCCTTGTTTTCTTCAGAAAAAAAGAATGGTATCCTGGAGTTTTAAATGTAGAAACAGTTTTTAAAAACACTGTCTTATTTAGGGTTTCTATTGCTGTGAAGAGACACTGTGACCACAGCAATTCTTAGAAAGGAAAACATATAAGTGAGGTGGAAGTTTACAGTTTCAGAGCTTTGTACATTATTATCATGGTGGGAGCATGACAGTTGAGAGTATGGCAGCATGTAGGCAAACATGCTGGAGAAGTAGCAGGAATCCCTACATCTTGACTGACAAGCAACAGGAAGTGGTCTGTCTCACCGGGTGAAGCAGTAGCATAGGAGATTTCAAAGTCCACTCCCACAGTGACACACTTCCTCCAGCAAGGCCACACCTCCCATCAGTGTCACTCCCTTTGGGGGCTATTTTCTTTCCAACCACCACAAATACCAATACTATCTACATGTTGTTTTAAATTTTATCTTTAACTGACACATAGTTCTAATTATGGGCCACAGTGTGGCAATTCAGCAAACTAATAGTGTATAGAGATAACAAGGATCAGATCAGGGTAATTGTTTTAAACATTTCCTTAAAAGTGATCTGTGTGCTTGTGTGTGTTAGGTTCAATACTGCGGAATATTCCTGTTGTACACTATGAAGATTTGTTGCACTCAGTGTTAATAAAGAGTTAACTGGCCAATAGCTAGATGTTAGATGAATCTTGGGGATAAAAAGAACACAGGGAGGTGAGTCACCCATCAGATGCAGAAGAAATAGGAGATGAACATACCATGCTAAAAAAGAAGGTACTGCCACATGGTAGAGTGTAGATAAGTATTATGGGTTCATTTAAGTTGTAAGAGCTAGTTGGTAACAAACCTAAGTTACTGGCCAAAAGTCAAACATTTATAATTAATAATAAGTCTCTGGGTGGTTATTTGGGAGCCAGCTGGCAGTACAGAGATGACTTCTGGGACACACACAAGTCAGCCTACAGCTCAAAGTCTCCTTTACTATGCTTCGTGGATCACAAAATTAGCTTGTTGTTAAATTCAGTTGCCATACAGTAGTATAGAACATTAGTTATTCTTCATATCCTATAGCACCCAGGTACTCAACAACTCCCTTGTTCTCGCCCATCTATGCTGCTTTTCTCTTCCCTCTCACACTTTGAGGTCTCACTAACTCCGTTCATGGCATCACTTCTATGAACCCAACTTTTAACTTCCTCATCTAGGTGAAAGTGTCAATATTTGCATTTCTTGATACACCTGAATGAGAGGTTACATTTTCAAGGTTGACTGCCCATTTAGTCTACTCTTTAATCAAAACTGACCACAAAACTTACAGAAATGCAACTCTGACTTGAAAGTGGATTTCTTCCTTTTCTCATGTAGAATAAATGCATTCGATAATTCAGTGAAACAGTAAGCACATAGCAAACACAACTTTATAATGCAAAAATGGATCCTCCTACATGTTCTAAGCAATGATAATACTACCTCTACTTCCCTTATCATGGAAACAAACCTGGATGATTGCTTCCAATAATGCCTAGTTTAAACAAAGGTCAACTTGCTTCAGGTAAAAAGGAAAATGTAAGGGCATAGGGGGTGATACCCAATATGATTCAACTTTCCTTTAATGTGTTTGTTTCTTGTCTCATATTTTAAATGGCAAGTAAGGAAAATCTACAGTTGATATAGTCTTTAGATCGAGCCGTTCTTATCTCAGCCTGACTTTATGTACCAAAGAAACATTTCAACATCATCTAATGTTTCGATTAAGGTACTCTATAAGAGAATGCTTTCTCTACAAAACAACCTGATGCAATTTAATTATGAAATAAAATTGAAGCATAATTCACTGTTTCATAAGTGCTCATGATAGTTTAATCGTATTTTACTACGTATTGCTCTTTTAAGGCAACACTGCCCTCCTTAGCTTCTCTAGAAAGAGTAAGGGCAATTTAAATGCAAAATGTCTTTTTTTTTTCTAAAGAAGGTGTAAACCTATGAATGCATCATTGCACATGCGGATGAGCCTTTCATAAAAATGGAAAGTGAGTAATGAGATACGTCTACTTCTCCAATATGACTGCTTATGAAGTTCTGACAGGCGCTTTCCCCTATGATTAAATAATACTCAACAGTTTTTTTGCCAGAAATATTTTAATTTAATTGATAAATTTTATTTGATAGTAATTATTTTATATTTCAGAAACCCAGATATTCTTCTTACTACTTAAATAACAGAACAAAACTATCCTCTTGTCATTTTGATCTTTACTTCAATAAATAATTAATTTGGAAAATGGCAATGCCTCCCAACACCTGGATGTGAGATGGATTTAACAGTGTATTTTGAATATTGTTATCCCCAAACTTATTTATCACTCGAATTCAGAAATATGCTTAAAATTTTACCCAGAGTATGCTAATATTGTGACATTTGCGCTGCTATAAATACAGAAGTTTGTGTACATGCTTGACTCCTGAAAAATGGTTATGTCAGTGTCCACTAGGGAGAGCTGCCTTACAGCGCACCGCAAAACCACTTGTGGCAAGTCCTACCATCTCCAAAGAGTAATAGTAATGGAAAAAAAGCGATACTAACAAGGCTTCTCAAGAAGTCAAAAGCTGAAGAACACCTTCCAAATAACCAGGGTATTTATGTGATTTCCAAATAATAAAACTATATAATCATGAATTTGGAGGTTTGCTATTGCTTCTCTATTGAATGAGCATTACTTAAAACAGTTTTTATTGTCTAATTCATTACTTTGTTTGGGCCAACTGCAGGTAACTTCATAATAATATTCTTGGTTATGCAATAAATACTTGCACATTATATTGACTACTCCAAAAAGCTGAGTTATGAAAAAATTAAAGATTTATACAAAGGCGTATGAAGGTAATGGGTTGCTTCTAAACAGTAAAGATTATTAATGAGATAATAGCTGGAAGAGCCAAATAGTTTTCATTGTGGTGCAAAGTCAATAGACTCTTCCACACGTTTAAGAAAAGAGTATATAATTTAAAGATTATGCTATATTTTTAATCAAAGTTGGCAATTTTTATCACTATACTTTGGGGAAGTGTACTTGTATTGGATTTTTAGATGAGCTTGCAGATCATTTTAATCTTGTTTGAGAGGGGGAACATATAAAAAGATCATTGAAACTATTTAAATTTCCCAACACATATACACACACACACACATATATATATATATATATATATATATATATATATGTTGACAAAGCTTTAATAGCTAAGTGCTTAAAATATATGCTCACTAATTTTATATTACTTACTCTTCCAGATTATACATTTTTAAGAAAAATTATAACTTCTTATGATTTAAAATGACTTTGCTCGACTATATTTATATCATTGGCCTCAGTTACATATGCCTGTTGATTCACGTACAAAATTAACTAATTCTTTTTTTCTTTTCTTCCCTCTGATTTTATTTACTTTCCATATCATTTAGCTTTAGCTCTAGCCTGACATTTTTTTTCTATTTTGCAATCAAGTTTAAAAAGACATGTTATTAAATAAAGGAATTCCATAAATATCGATGGAAAGTTATAAATAGGTTGTCTTTGGTATTTGTCAACATAGAGTTCTTTCAATTAAAATATTTCCTGGCTACCACAGCGTGCAGGCTGCGGAAATTGGCTCCACATCCAGCTGGCTGATTCAGTAAGAAATCAGCTGGCCTCAATTTAGACTTCTTTTCTTTTAAAGCGGTGCCAAATTGAGGATTAGTACATTGCAGAGAGGGGGCGGGCGGCCCCACCCCTGGTCGGCCATTCTTCATACCCTAGAATGGGCTTGCCTTCCCAGCCCCAGCTGTGCACTGAATTAATCGACACGGGGAGCTTCTCTTTCTACACAGTTTTCAACACGCTCATCAGGTCCTGTGCCACTTCTGACAGAAACAAAATGTGGATCTGACAATTCTGACCCTGGAGATTTCACTCAGACCCGGAATATAAACATGCGCACCCTAAATGCCCGCATACAGACACAGTGCTTCAACTGCAGAGACGGTAAACTGTCAACAGTTTCCTCAAAACTTAGGGAAAGTGAGTGAGAGCAACAGATCAGAGCGTTTATTAAACAGCGCGTCCGTCTTGGGAAATGGGTGTGATTGTACTTCTGAGATGGTCTTTCCAAACAAAGCGCATGAGAACAATTTAGCTGGCAAACGGTCTGAGAAAAGACACTCTTACCAGTGCCTTCTACAAAAGGGTGATCAATCTACTAGAGCCCTTTGTGGGATAGTTTCAACCAAATCACCCAAGCTAGGAGAGAGTGCACTAAGATTATTGTCTACAGTTGATATCATCTTGAACCTGTGAGCAAATTAAGTGAGTTTATAGCTATTTTGTTCTTATATACATACAAAGGGTCACACATATACGTTATATTTTTATGCCATTGTTCTTATTACACCGAGCTTAGTCTCTACATCTTCAGTACAACTGAAGAAACGAAAACGGTTTGGGGTATGATCTCACTCAAACTGAGCCAGTTCACAATGTTGTTCAAGTTGGTCTTTATCTACAAACACTATCCATGGGTCAGACATGAAATTTGCATTTTGTTTCATAATTGCCTACCAAAGATATTGTGTCGCCTTTCTTGTTAAGAATACTGTAAAATTAAAGAAAGATTATTTTAAAAAGAGTTTCAACAGAGAACATCTTTATTAAGCATTTTGTCCTGAAAGGTTTTAACTTGATTTATAATTGGGAAGTGAATAACACATATACAATAAATGAAGTTCTTGATAATTTTTCCTAGGTAACTATGTAGCAATCTTGCTAGTGAAATTATATTCTGACAAAAATTTGAAATATCAAAACTATGCATAATTGTTTGTAAATTCTATGTGGTCTGTTATTGTTTATGCTTTTAGTTTTAATATATTTCATTAAATTTATTTCTTAGTAAAAACCTGTGTCTTACCACACCCCAAGTCTAAGGTTAATACCATAACTCTAAGTACATCTCAGTCACTGAAAAGTTTTTAGTTTTCCATGCTTCCTTTTGATTTCCCTAAGTTTTTGAAACTAGACCAAAATATCATCCAAAAAATCTATAAAATATGTATTCTGAAAGCATCTAATAAATGTAAGACTGCTATTTGTAAATTCTGCTTTATATATTGGCCTAAATCAGAATCACATTAAGTTTTTTGAAAAGTACAATGTTAGTCACATTGTTGATTTATATTATACTGTTAGGTTCTGCTTTCAATTATAGGTAAAAATGAAAATTTAAATTAAAGAATTGGCTTGCAAATGTTAAAAAGAACCCAGCATAAAAAATATATTTGCCTTTTCTCTCCACAAAGGTGAATTTTAAAAATCAGTATTAAATTTGTGTGTTCGGAACAAAAACTAAAACAATAGCAAGAAGCAAACAGGAAAATAAATGTATTTCCGGAACAAAAGGCAATTTAGATTCCAATTGCTTTTGTAGAGCCAGATTAACAGTAGGAAAACCTCATTTGGACCCTGTGCCACTGTTGTTGTATGAGAATGTTGTTGGATCCCACAGGAAAACAAAGGAAAGTGCTTTTTATTTCTGGGCACTGTGTTTGAAAATGTCCAAGAATTGTGGGTGGAAACCAGAGTGACATCAATGGTCATAAAAAAGCGACCTTCTTCTTGATAGAAAAAGAAACAAATACAAGTTTTCCACTGCACCTGGCATTTGGACATAAAGGAAGTATGTAGGGACAGCCTGCTCATTTACAATGGGTCTTAAGTATTGTTTTCAAATATTCCTCATGTTTATACTTTTGAGTCACCATAGTCCAGAATGCTAGCTTAGGAGCAGACAAAATCCATCAAAACAATACTTGGTGTTTTCTGCTTTGCAGCTTCAGGGAAAGGCAGTGTGGGTGTATTGGGTGAATTGTTCTTGTTTAGTGGCGTTGGGCTCCTCGTGCCTGTCAGCACAGAGAATGAATGGGGCTTCATAAACTAATTGTTGACTCTCTCTCTCTGCCAGAAGCTGGAACTTCCCCTTGGGATAAGATGACCGGTTAATTTTGGAGTCATCTAATGTCTAAAATTTACCTCTTAAATACAGCTCTGTGAAGGGAGGGATCAAAGGGATGCCCCTAATTTTGTCCTTTGTAGGACATCTTCCTCCCTTTCCGTTCTTCCATACTATAGGGTTCTATAAATACTCCTGCTGGTTTGTTGTCCAAGCTAAATTTTAAAACACAAAGACCCAAAATGGGGGGATGTGTCCAGCTTTGTAAGTATTGGCAAAATTAAGCTATGGTTTTATCAAATCGCAGGTAGAATAATGTATTGATTATATTATAAAATGAACGTGCTAATTCTGTTTGAATGTGGTGCTCCCTGAGGAAATTAATAATAGTGTTGCTATACGCAAGAGATTAGATGAATTCTTATTTTCTGTGATTGTCCTTTTCATTGGCATCAACCTATTTGTATTCAGACTTCCTAGTTAGAATAGGAATTGGTTAATGAAATTAAGAACTGGTTACTTTTAGGAAAGTTCTTTTATCAAGGGAAAAATGTAATCTGAGAATTCATATTCCTGTCTCTATGTCTCTGACTCTTGTTGCTCTACCTCCTTCTCAAGATTGTTGGCTGCATTGGTCCATGGGGGCAGAGAGAGCAGAAGTGAGGAACAGGGTTAGAACGAGTATGGGTAAGATAGAGACAGGCCTCTGGGAGACAGATTTCAGTGAATCAGCTCAATTTTATTACAGAGTATAAGAAATATATAGGATAGGGGAGTCTGGGGACAAACCCTAATTTGTACTAAGTGGCACACTCTTTTCATCAGGCTTTGTATGTCATAGTAGGGTCCTATAGGAGAGCTCTTAGCACAAGTCTTCTCAGTGGGGATCTGTGCCAAGGGTCAAGCTTAAGATAAATCAGACAGCTGGTTTAGAGACAGCTTTCAGATAAAATCATTCCTGCAGGCCCAGGGACATTTTCCAGATAAGGGCAGGTAGAGGCAGGAAGCTTTTGTTGTAGTGGGGGAGTTTCCCTGTTGTTGAGATTTGGGGAAAATTTTCTAGGCCATGAAAGACTAAAATTTCAATCAACCAGCAATGCCTTCCAACAAACTCTTATTTTTTGGGACTACATTTCATGTCTCATGTAGCCCAGAGCTTTCCTTAAGCTCTTGATTTTCCTGTCTGTTCCTGTCAAGCTCTTATGTGTGTACCACTCACTGTAGCGGATGTACATATTTTTTTTTTTTAGTTAGGAAATTTTTCTACTATGATTCTTTCCTTATCTTTGAAATAAAAGAAAAATAGTATTTAGAATTTTCTTGGACTTTGTATGCACAACACACAGACAAATCATACCAATATGCTTTTGTAACAGTTTTCATATATTTTAGATTTAGTTATTTGACTGTTTCTATTGAATCTTTGGTTACTGGTGTAACAGTAATCCTTTATTCTTGAATAGCACAATTTTTAATAGGGGGAATGAATAGCAAAGCTCCTTTCTGAAAGGAATTCACGTGGCACCTATATGATTATCAATATAAGTGATCATATGACCCCACTTCTTGCTTTTATAATGCCGATAGGAGTTTTCTTCTTCAGTAAAGAAAATTGGTTTTAATTTCATTCTTGCAAGTAAAACAAGAGATCACTACTTAATTTTATTAGAATGTTGATACAAGTTTTAATCGAGGCTCATAGTGACCTTTCCTCAAAGTATTTAATTTGCTTGGCATGAAATGTTCACCTCTGGGCTGCTCAATTGTAATGGTCAACATGATACAGCCTAGAATCCCCTGGAAAGAAAATCTTCAGAGAGAAATGATCTCGATCAGGTGTGACTACAGACACATCTATAGGACATGGTATACTGATTGTTGACTGATGCGGGGAGACCAAGGTCATTTTGGACAATATCAGTCTCTAATAGGATGATCCCCAACGCTACATGAGAAGTGAAAACTAGCTGAAAGCAAGCAGGAGTGTGGATCCCTCTCTTTCTTATTCGATTTGGCTGCGTTAAATGAACTTCAAAATCATGAGCTGTAGTCTTGAGTTGTAATCCAAATAAGCCAATATTTCCCCCCTGTTGTTTCCTATTGGAATATTCTTCAAGCCAAAGGAAATGAAACTAGGATAGACATGTTTCTGTGTTAGTTGTGGTTTTTAATTTTCCTTGCCTTGAATTATTCCTACAATTGCTTGGGCTTTACCATCCTCTTACAATTGCAGATCAAATATGAAAGCTGGACTGATAGTGTAAAGGAAAAAAAAAAGGTTGAAAGTGTTTAGAATAATGAAACTCATACACATCCACTTCCATATTAGTCAAGGAACTCACCTTACTAGAGGCCCATCTTCTGTTGGTTTGTATACTTTTATATACATTGTGTGTGTGTGTGTGTGTGTGTTGTATGCGCTTGCACGTGCACACATTTATGAATGCATGTCGCAGCCAGGATTTGTATTGAGCATCTTTTATGTCACTCTTCAGCCAGTTTTTTGAGCAAGGTCTCTGACTGAACCTGAAGCTCAATGTTTTAGTTAGAATGACTGAAGAGAGAGCTTTGTGAATTCAAGAGTCTCCGTCCATGTTTGATCCACAGTCACGGGATTGCAGATTGGCTGCTGCAGGCACTTTATCGCATGTGTGCTCTAAACCATACTCACGCTCTCGTGCTTTCACACCAAGCCTTTCGACAAGAATGACATGTCTCCAAACCTGAGACTGCTTTTTAAAAGCAATTATACATCAGATATTGCATTTAAAGCTGAACCAAGTTCACAAGCTATGGAGACACTAATATACTCCATTCATTTTTAGTACTTTATACCTTAATTTTGGCTGAATGCTTTCAATAACACATATACTAAAAATTTCCTTGTTTTGAAATTGTTTAAGATATATAGGTATAAAGTTCTAGTTAAAACTTACATTTCAGGGGCTGGAGAGATGGCTCAGTGGTTAAGAGCACTGGCTGCTTTTCCAGAGGTCCTGAGTTTAATTTCCAGCAACCACATGGTGGGAACCATCTGTAATGAGATCTAGCGCCTTCTTATAGTGTGCGGGCATACATGGAGACAGTGTTGTATACGTAATAAAATAAAAAAAAACCTATATTTCATTCCAGACCATCTAGATTAACATTCTAATACCTTTCAATAATGTATGACATTACACAGGTTTGCAAATTTTCTCAACTCCATTTTACTTGCATAAAAAAATTTTGATTGCTCAGATAGCCAAAAGTTTTTGACTTGGTATCACATTTTTTAATGCTCAGTATATGGTAGTAAATATTAGAAAAAAGATCCACAAATAAATGACACCAATGCAATGTAGAAAACAGTGCACACAAAGGGTTTTTAGATTCCTTTTATTCAACTCTATTTCTTTTAATAGTAGCTCTTGAAAAATAGTGGTCAATAGTATTTTTAAATAAGCATTTTACTTTTAAATTGGCATTGAATTAAATTAGTAAAAAACAAATTCAAGAATTTTGTCTTCGTAATATTACATTGTAATAAAGGCAAGGAGATATGAATGAATAAGCAAGAAAACTGAAAGTATTATATTTTATATTTAATTTCTATTCAGTATCTTATATACCACAGTATCTCTTAAATACATTTTACAGAAATAAAGAACTAGAGAGTAATGTTAGTTACAAACCAAATACAAGATATTATAAGTTTTAGAATTTTTATTTATTTCCATGCATTTTAAGCATACATATTCATTATTTCTAGGTACATGCAATGTATTTTATCTATTTTCTTCCTTTAACTACCCATGAGACAAAATAAGCATTACTCAATAGCAATTCAAACATTTCTGCCCTTTTCTGACACCAATTGTTTACTTTGAGATCTTTCCATCTCTTACTTTGACAAGACAAGTAACGCCTCTCTATCTGGAGATTATATTGGTTTTCACCACCAATCTGAGCATCCTTTAATACATCTTTGTGGTAAGGTCTCAATAAAATAAGAATTTACAAGTTAGTTCTTGTAGTCATCTGTATAGACTATAATTTTAATATAATTATCTATGCACCTTCCAATTTACAGAAAGTTACTAATTAACTGATTATTACTATTAAAGAGCAAAGTTGGTTATTCAACTGAGAAAATATCTCTTTTATCTATTAAAGACTCAGGAATATCATTCCATTTCTCTATCTCTCATTCCCCTGACTTGAGTATCTAGTAAAATTAATTTTCTTAGTTAAACCTTCTGTTTTCATAGTGCCACATTTCTTTTTCCTCCTGAGGACTCTGTAAGATAGATGTACCACTGAAGACAATGGCATCAGGATGAGTCCTGACCCCAGAGTTTTTAAACAGCTATCTACAGAAGAAATAAGAATTCTCAACTTCAAAGGATCAAAGTGTAAGGTGGAAACCTTCTATCAAATTCTAAAGTAAACAAATTTTGAATTGGGAAAGGAAAAGAAATGAAAAATTAACCTTGTGGGAGGCAAGGGAAAGGAGAATTGACTGTCCAATATTAGTGTGAGATTTGTTTGTTTAAATAGCTTATTATATTTGCATTTTGATGACTCTTGTTTCCATACTCTGCTTTCCTAACACTTTTCCTCAAATAAGAAACTGTGTTTTCCTGCATGTCTACACTAATGATTCCTCACTCAGCAAGGCTTGCACTTATTAAAGCTTTTTATTGCTACTTTGCTTAAAGAGGTGTTTGAACTCTAGCAGGTAGGCAAATCCAGAGGGGGAATTCATTTGAAAGTATTCATAATGGAATAGAGACAGGAAAAACGAAATTATTGCTGTGGACTACATTTTCTTCTGGTCTTTGCAGATACATCAGATTTCTGCTCTTTAACTCAAAAATATGAAAAGAATCTTCTCTTGGGTCCAAATAGCTAACAGTATAAGAAATGTACTCCCATTAATCATTGTGTGAATATAAAAATTAAGTTGGTAGTAACAGATGAGATTTTCAAATGTAGACTCACTCTTTCTCTTCAAGAGGAAAATATTACAAATGGGATACATGGCACTAGTACAAACCTACTATATGACATTCTAAGAAGTGTTTCAAATTTTTTATGATAACGTTATTTTTAGTAACTATTTTTCTTGAAAAGTTTGTGATTTCTAAATTTTCTGATGTTTTCTTAATTTATAAAAGTCAAATGGCAATGAGCATAGGGTATTGTTGAATGGATTTCCTTGTTAGAAATATTTTCCTGTCCCAGCCTCTGAGTTGCTCCTTGAGTGACAACATGGTATCTTTAGAAATGATCTTAAGTCTTAAACTTTCAATATGCAGTGAGCATTTCAACACTCAAAGCTGTGTCAGCAGTAGAAGATTTGAACCTCAAATTTTCTTTTAGGTACACAGCTTCCTTAGTGTTTAACATTTATCAGCATTTACTGCATGCCTGCTTTAAATGGCAAAATATGGCAGAATTCTCAAATGAGTTAAGTATATTTGAAACCTCAAAGGAACATGGATAATATGAACTTGTGCACAAAGTGACAAGGTTCCAATTACAGAAAGAAGAAAACACAGAAAAGTACTGGTTGGAGAGGCAATGAAAGGGAGCTGTTCCCAGGAACACTGGCAGATTGCACAGCAGATAGAAGGTGAGTATTCAGTGAGAAATGCACAAGAAAGAAGCCTGAGAATGTATCCCTTGTTCCGAAATCATGAACTCTCTTTTTGACCAATAAAGTGAACGGTCATGTGACATTGAAGCAAATAGTGCAAAATGAGAACAACTTGGCAATGTGTTTTATGTATTGTCATGCTATCATTATAAAGCTTATGCAATACTCCATTTTATTTATGACTTTAACCAGTTAGTTAACTTTATGGTGAAAATCAGCTAAGGTGGGAAATTAAAACCATTTATTATTGTAAGAAATAGCTCATATTTTGCCTTGTTTAATATACGTAGGAAAAAAGACTCATTTCCATTTCAACAGGCTATCACCTGCTTCTTATTTTATCAAATATGATTATTCTTTTATGGAATGGAAGTTATTGAATTTTGAAATTTTAATGCCTGAATGTTGAAGAAAGTAGGTGGAATCATGTAGGACCACACAGGCTTTTAAATATCCAGTGTATGCAAGGAATTGTTCAAATATGTAACTTATGAGTGGAATTTTCTTTGAAAGTCACACTAATGTGATCTGACTTTCTTCTCAGATCTGAGCAGTAGGTGAATATTCATAAATATCTTTGAATCTTTGAATCAGAAAACAAGACCATTTGAAAAAAAATGGTTCTATCTCAAAAGCTAAATGCATTTTCTTCTTATACTTGAGTATTGCTTGCCATTAGTTTCAGTTAAAGTGGTTAATTTTTATAAACCAAATTATAGGCTAGTATTTCCTGTTGTCGGACAATTTTCAGTACTCTGTCAATTATATTTTAAATAAATACTAATTGTCCAGTAAGCAGGCAGGAAGTATAGGACAACCAGACAGGAAGTAGAGGCAGGTCAATGAGAACAGGAGAACTCTGGAAAGAGGATGCAGTCCTGATCCAGTCACAAAGCAGCAGAATGCGACTGCCTTGCTAAATAAGGTACTGAGCCAAGTAGCTAACACAGTCCAGAATAATGGGCTAATATAAGATATAAGAGTTAATAAGAAGCCTGAGTTAGTGGGCCAATCAGTTTATTGTTAATGTAGACCTCTGTGTGATTTCTTTGGGACCTAATGACTGCAGGAACGGGGCAGGACAGAAAACCTCAGTAAACAATTTCCTACTCTTACTCTTCTTCAAAGAGGTTCACTTTATCCCTTCTCACCATTATCTTTCATTTTGACTTTAATTCTAAATTCTCTCAGGTAGTAGAAGGGACGAAGGGGAGATATAAATGCTTTCATAAACTCAAGACTTCAGATGCTACAGCAGATCTCTAGATACTCGCATTTAAGCTGTACTCTCTGAATGCAAGATCTCTTGAAATCCTGGAAGATACTAATCAGACTTTCATTTCTCTAATTGTGAGCATTTACTTAACAATTATTTCTCTTAAGTTCCTCAAGTGTTATTATCCTGTGTTCACCTTCAAGAAGATGCATTAAATATATATATATATTTAATATATATATATATTTAATATATATATTTAATATATATATATATATATTGGTTTTTCGAGACAGGGTTTCTCTGTGGCTTTGGAGCCTGCACTGGAACTAGCTCTTGTAGACCAGGCTGGTCTCGAACTTACAAAGATCCTCCTGCCTCTGCCTCCCAAGTGCTGGGATTAAAGGCGTGCGCCGCCACTGCCCGGCTCATTAAATATTTTTAAAAGAAGAATCTTGCCTCACCATGAATGCAAAACTCTCCATTATGTAACATCATTCAGAACTCTTCTCTTTTGTAGAACCACCACAAACAGAACTCCATCATGTATGCATCAAATCCTTACTTAAGACTGCATTTGCAACTCTCTAGATCAATGTGAAGCACATAGAAACTTTTCAATAAATATGTAGAGATTTCATGAGAGGAGAGGGTGAAGAAAGGGAGGGAGGAATAAGAAAAATATAGAGAAAAGAGAACAGCGGTTCTTACTATACTTTTTTTTTTTAAAAAAAAGTTACTTTAGAGAGTACATGTTTTTCCATATTCTGTCTACTCAGTGTATTCTGGATATATAAATTTTTGTCAACCTGGAGAACTTACACCATAACTTAAATGTATAATAAGGTATATGATATAGTAATTGTAACAACAAAACTGATGTTTGGTTGGCCAAAGTGTCCATTCCATGGAATGTACCTCCATTCTCTAAGAGTAAGCTAAGAGTTGCATACATATTATCACTAACTAAATGTTACATTGTTATGATTCCTATTTCAAATTAATAGTAAATTTTATTTATTTGTTCAACAAAGAATAAAATTCTCACTGAGGAATATTTTCCTGATTTAATCACAGAAAGAACTCAGATCTCCAGCCTTGTCTGCAATGGTTCTGAGAGCACAGTTACTATTTTGGTAAAGTGGACCTTTACAAAGCCCATGAGTAGCTGGCCCTTCCACACGGCTGCATCAGGAGTGCCTGTGATGCTCCAGGAGACTTGTCTGTCACGTCATTCTTGTGACTATTTAAAAGCGCTGTATTGAGGTCAAGGAAACTTGTGATGATTTGTTTGTTCTCTAATGGGTACCTCCATCCTCAAAAATATATTCCATCTAAAAATGATGTCATCAGAAAATATCTTTTCATCATGATAGAGAGGATGAAATATATGATAACACACTTAGTAATTTCATTTTTCTAAAGACAATAATTATTATTTTGGCATTAATTTTGTCCAATTGATTTTTTTTTCTTTTTATTGCTGCCCTTGCCAGTAGACCTTAAATCCAGGCTTCGATTTCTTTTGCATTAACTCTCCTCAAATATAATGATTACCATTTAACTTGGTGGTTACATAATCCTAGTGAAATTTTAATGTGGACATTTTGCATTAACTTTCTTCCCTTTAACAACAACAAAAAAAGGGAAAAGGTGGCCCCCAAATAAATGAAACTCAATTTCACGGCACATTATCTCTTTCAATTCTTTCCTCGCAGCTTTCATTTTCATTAAAATCACAGACAACCATAAATTAATAATTACTTCAGGTTGACTAAATGCAGGCCGCACTATTTAGTTCTTGCTTTCCTACAGTGTCTCTTCTTGTTCATGCTGGAAAAATGTTAATTTAGATAATGTGGTTTGCCCTTTGTCTTATCGCTCTCTTTTGCAGTTTCGCTGATCTATAATGGTCTGTTCTTATTAGATAGTATTAACTTTATCCTTTGTTCAATCAAGCTTTACACTTTGCTTGGAAGATAACTATTGCTAACTCTCAATTGAAACGAGCCATTATCTATATATCTTTTATATTTCAATTCTTCCAAAACTCTTTCTGTGTTTACTAACTTACTTGTGATTCCATGCATACATAATTGCTCTGTCCCTCAACTTAACGTGTGTGGAGAGGCCCTTAAAAGGCAGATCAAAATAGGTGCACAAAGTCTAACCATGTATAATTGTGAAAGTTACAGATTAACTGTTACTTTACACTTTAAGAGTCTAGCACCAATTGACTCACAGAAAGGAGCAGTAACTAAAAATTCAGGCCGACTCTTCCTCTTATTTCTCTAATATTTGAGAATTCCATTTAGCTTTAAGACAAGTTATTGTGTTGTTTCCTTAAGGCCTACTTCCTTCGACAGCTTTTTAAGATAGGCATCTATTTTTATAGAAGTTCCAGAGGGAAGGCAGTTACACAATCAGACATTAGTACACTGAGAACAATAAAGTCAGATTCTGCTGGCCAAAACACAAGTTAACAGTTTAGTCTCTGGAAACACTACTAATTGACAATGCTTTCACTTTCCTAAGTTTAGAGAAAACTAGTGGCTGTTTTGAACTAAGTAGAATTCTCTCAACCCATTAGAATGCATACTACAGCGATAATTTCACACAAATAAATTTAACTTGGACTACAGAAAGAAATACCTCGATTAAAACTATCCTATATTTATCATTTTATTTCAATTCTTTGGAAAACGTCCATCATTTAATTAAGGATGTGACCGAGGGATCTTACTTTTACCACAAAGTATGTGACTTACACCAGAACAATAGTGAGTTTTGTGGAATCCTTAAGTAACTATTTCCACTTTCTGCTTTGTGAGATAAAATTTCCTGATTATAACAACTCTCATTTTTCCTTAATATTATGACAAATCATGTAATTTCTCTCAAACGAAATGTACACACCAGGCATGTTATGATTAGAAAATTCTATATTCATTTCTTCTCAATTAATAAAAAAATAGATTAGTATGAGGAAGGTGAGTCAGTCAGTCAGTATATTTTGACTCTCTAATGCACATTATGACAAATTTAAAATATGGTGGTTTTAATTATTCATATGTGGAATTGTTTATTTGTGTAATTGTTTATATGTGTAATTGCCTCAAATTCTGCACTTTGTACTGATATTTTTAAATTTTATTAAAATATAATTTCACTATTTGATTTTTCCAATGGAATTTCCTTAACTTGGATGAATCACATAGGACATATTTACTAATGACTACACCTTAAAATTTTCCATGTGTACTAAAAACATAGCTGCCCTGAACTCCATAATCTGAAAAATCCCAAAGGAAGCATTTGAAATGAACTCAAACAACACAATAGTTTGGAATTGATCTGGGAATCTCATTTCCCTCTTTGTACCAAAGCTCAACTCTGCTTGCTATAAATATTATGAAACAATTTTGCACGTATTAGCATCTTTCAGTGCTCCAGCTAAATTACTGGCTTAATGTCACAAATTTATTTCACAGACATTTTTTTAACCCTTACATTCTGAATATTTTATTTGGTTCAAAGGGATATTCAAACATATTATACTCATGCTTTAAAATTTTTATGCTTTTTTAAAATTTAAAGGAAATAAATAAGTACTGTACAATTTCATTACTAATGGCAACTCTATCAAAAATAATGGTACATTAGAACAATAGCACATTTTTCATTTTCATTTTAGTTTTAGACTAAACATTAAACCCTTTAAATAGACCTCTTCTACAATATACAAAGATTATTCTTAGTAATGTCTATTTTGTGGGAAAATATACTTTCAGTTATAATGTAGAACATTCACTTAAACATCAAAAGAGAAATATGAAATGTATTTTGCTTAGCAAATACTTTATTAATTTTTTTATGTAAATGTGTTGTGATATGTCATAGTGCCCTTTTTGGTTTGCAAAGCACATTTCAAAGTAGAATTTGCTTTTTACTTCTATTAACAAGTAAGAAAACAGAAAGAATATTCCTATATCATCCTATAAAGTCTAATTGTTTAGAAAACAGCTTATAATTTTTAGAAAAGATGCCACAAGAAGGTATGCTACTGATAATAGAATCTTTGTTTTTCTGTTACACTGTGGCTAATGTTACTGGCATTCAAACTGTTGTCTTAACTTTTATCCAAAAGCAGTGATCAAAACAGAAACATTTGGGAATGTGTAGGATTTCATTTGTTCTGTGCATAGGAAGGAACTCTGGCCACTCAGGCAAGAGCCACCACTTTGCTGAGGATCTTAATCCACTCTGATGCCCTAACAGAGCAGGAAGGAGTAATGAAGATGGTTCTTGGAATAAAATGAACTTCATTTCAAGTCACATGCTTGTAGTAGATTTTAGAAAATGGACAGATCATAAAGGATTTTTTTCCTCAGGGAATTCACAATAATCTATTGACATGGTTTAAAGAGTGGAAAATCTTTCTCCAAGCTTCCAAATGATTGAAAAAACAAAATAAATGTCTTTTTCCTTCCTTCATTCCTTCCTTACTTCCTTCAATCCTTTTATCCTTCCTTTTATTTTTTCCTTCCTTCCTTCCTTCCTTTCTTTCTTCTTTCCTTTCTTGTTTTATTGAAAATAGGTTTTTCTCTCATGCAATACATCCTGACTCCAGTTTCCCTTCCCTATACTCCTTTGAGCCCATCAACTTCCCCTCTCCCCCAGATCCACTTCACCTTGTTTCCTCTTAGGAAAAGAGCATGACTCCAAGAGATGACATTCAAATAAAACAACAACAACAACAAAACAAGCTACAATAAGACAAAGCAAAAGCCCTCTTATGGAGATTGGACAAGATAAACCGATAGTAGGAAAGAATTTCCAAGAGCAGGCAAAAATGTCAGAGACAATATCCATTCCCACTGGAAGGAGTCCCACTGAAACACCAACGTAACAGCACAATATACATGCAGTGGAGATTCATGTAGGCACGGTGCTTGTTGCTTCAGCCTCTGTGACCTTATTTGAGCTCTGCTTAGTTGATTTGGTGGACCAGGTTCTCCTGGTGTTCTCCCTCCCCTCTAACTCCTACAATATTTCCTGCCCGTCTTCAGTTGAGTTCTTGATCTCCTTGAAGAGGAACCTGATGGAGACCTCCAAGTTTGACTCTCTCTCTCTCTACATAAACCTGGCAGAGGATCTTTACACTGGCTCCAGTCAGCTGCCGGAAGAAGCCTCTCTGAAGACGACTGCTAAGCATAGCTGAATATCATTGGGAACCATTTCATTGACTTGTTTTTCCTTGCCAGTTGTGTTTGCTTCTACTCTATATCTCTGGAATATCTGGACTCCCGTTACTCTCTTTCCAGGCAGTGTAGAGCATAGACTTCCTCTCAGACTGTGGGCCTCAGGTTAAACCAATCATTGGTTTACCACTCCATCAAGTTCTGTGGTACAAATGCCCCAGCACATATTTCAGTCAGAACAGATTGTAAGTGGAGGGATTTGTGACTGGGTTGGTGTCTTGATTTCTCCTTTGGTAGACTGGAGAGTACCTTCTCCTACTAAAAAGATCTGAACATAGTGTTGAGGTCCCTTACAGGCACCATTCTGACCTCTCTACATTCATTAAGATGTCTGGGAGTTATCCTCAGCTATGGAGCCCTGCTATCAGTTAATAGAAAGTGACCTGTGTCCTAGCATTATCCTGGGTTGTTTGAGGATGTCCTTGCTTCACCCTCCACCTTCTGAACCCTGGCCAACAGCTCAATTATATTCAACCCAGTTCCATCACTCGAAGTCCTGCCTGGCTACAAAAGATAAGTAGTTCAGACTCTGTATCCTCCATTACTAGGAGTCCTAACTAGGGTCACCCTCAAAGATTCCAGGAAGTACCCTTCCCTAGGTTTGCACATTATCCCATAAATTCTCCACACCCAAAACCAGCTGTCTTTCCCTGCATTCTTCCCCTCCTCTCCATACATAATCCGTCCCTCTCTTATCCCTATTTTCCCCCAGTATACTCACAAAATTATTCCAAAGAAAATGTATCTTAAAGAATTATGAATGCAGAGTGATTCTAAAGAGCACTTAGTATATTACCAGTAGGCAATAAATATTGTAAGTTTAGGAGATTAAAAAATCATATGGGTATAGTTGAGGATTTAGCTCATAATTAAATGCATGCCTAGCAAATGAAAGGCCCTGGGTTCTGGGTTTAATTCCTAGCTCTTAAAGAAAGCAACAACAACAACTAACATGGGCACACTAAATGGAGAAGAAAAGTAGAAATGCACTGACAGAAATCTTTTTCCAGAGATAATATATGATATCACTGGCCTTTGCAGAGAGAGGTGATAAGAAATACTTAGAAAACTCAGACTCAGTGGCTATATTCCTCAGAATGTCATAAATTCTGATATACTAAAGATCATAATAGCCATGTATCTCGGACATTGATAGAAAAACGATGAAATCTGACACTATATAACCAATAATTTTCAGAATGAATAACATATATGCTGACAGTCAATACTACTGTCAAAAGATTCCTAAATAGCAAGAATATTGATTGAAAATCACAAAAATTAATGCACAGCAATAACTTGTATAATAATGATTTTTGTTTAATTTCTATGTACTACCTGGTTTTATTCATATGCTGACTAGCAGATATGAAAATTTTCGCCTATTTTTATCAGATTAGGGAATACATGCTTGACATTATAAAATAACTCTTACTTAATATAGTTCTGAAAATGAAAGAACTCTCATTTTCAACAAGCTGACATGAAATGAACTGTTTTAACACTGCATTTGATGATATGTTTGAATTCTAGATCTTTTCAGAAATATTCCAAAAGAATAAGAAGGAAGGCATACAAGTCACATTATTCTAAAATCTCTTAATAAGTTTTCAAAGACAATGAAAGTTGGAGAAGATGTATTCAAAGACATGCCAGAAGTAATCTATTGAGATGTGAAAATTTTATGATCAAGTTGAAAGACACATTCAGTGTGGTTGACGGCCAATAGGAAAGTCTCACAATAAGACAAATCATGACATTGCATCAACATAAGGAAAAACATCCTAAAATCTCTCAAAGAGAAAGAGCTGGGGTTAGTCTTCCTTTTTTTGATTCCAGAAGACACCCAATTCCTGAAAAATTACACCCTTAAAACTAAGTTTTACTTATTACTATGCCATAATGCACAAGTAAATGCAATACCAAAATCATTTCAGACAGTACCTTAATAATGCTGTATTTAAAGCAAGAGTCATAATTTTCCCTAAATCAAGTTAATTTAAAAAGATTTTGAAATAGGATATGGATGACAATTTGAGGGTGATATCTTGTCTTAATTAAAAGAGAGAGATATAAATAAAATGAGTAGAATGTTCAAAAGTAACTGTGTATGTTCTGTATGTTTAATGAGTTGAGATGATAAGAAAGTTCTGAACAAGAATAAATAACACAAAATATCTTTTAGAAATTTAAGTAGAAGAAATAGGTATAAATGTAAAATACTCGAATATACAAAGAAATAACAGGGGAGCATGGTCAACACAAGGGCTGGGTTCCTCGCCTGCCTTTGCTCCATTTTGCGCAGCTTTAGTAGAACACCCCCAACTGAGTAATCTATGAAGAGTATGAATTTAATTTTCAGTTTTATGGACAAAGAAGTTCAAAGTCAAAGCCCCAAAACCTGGTGGGGAATTCCTCTCAACACCGTTTTGTGAGGCAGTTCAACTTATCCTTGTACGTTACTGATGGCCTGCGCCAGGTGGCAAGTATAAACTGTCTGACTTCACCATCTGAACATAAAATGTGTACTGTTGTACTTTCATATAATAGAAGCAGAAAGCAAGTTTCTTTAGATTTGTCGCTCTTACACAAGAGTTCCATATCCCTGTCCTTCAGTTCACCAAAAACAAACTTTCTGAGGAGATCACTACAAAGTTAAGGGTAAATACCGATCTTCCATCATACCTGTTGCTGTGTCATTTTGTCTCTAACTCTTATGATGAGCATACAAAAATCCTGCCAGGACCCAGAGTACTTTCCAGATTGAAACGGAATGAATACTAAATCCATTTTGAAATTTTACTATACTTTAAAATATGTATCTTCATTTATACTGTATGGAAAATATTTGGACACAGAAAAATAACTCGCAGGAAAAGGGACCCAAGCATCTGGTGGATTTTTGATGAACATTAGTTTTCTCACATTATTACGTGAGTTAAAGAATCCTCCTTTTTTATATTCAAGTACAGATTTCATCTTTGTTGAGCACTGTCATTCTAATTTGATATTCCTATATACCTCTGATCTTTGTATTTCTTTTGTTTAGTAATTGGAGATCGTTATTGTTAGAATTGGAGATGATATTTTTAAACTTATTTATTTCCCACAAGAACTTCATGAAACTTAATTCTGTCTCTGATTTTGACCAATATTAATGACCTGAGAGCATAGGAATGCTTGACCTGAAAACTTGAAGGTTAATCTTGTACATGAGAACTACCATTCATGGAAAAATGCATGATTTTTCTTGAAAACAATTCTAGGAAATATATTGCTGTATAGATTGGGTTATATCAATCTTGCATAGTATTGAATGTCTGCTATATCCATTGCATTGTCCAAATTTAGACTATGAGTAATAGAGTCATGCAAAGTTTACTAACAGGAAGCAGTAATTGTTTAGACAGTGTTCCTCCTCATTGTGTCCAAATATTTCACACATAGTTACAAAACGTATTGGAATAAAGAATGGCTTGTTTTGAAAACATCCGTAAAATGCTAAAATATGAAAAATTGGTTTTGCAGTGGGATTTTATTGTTTTAGAATTGTTATGTGGAGTAATTAGCAGAATTACAATATTAAATTTTCATCTATTTTATGATGTTACACAACTTTATGCTATGTATGATAATGATATTTTAAGAAAAATTAGGAGTTCATATTAGTATGTAATTGTGTTCATAAATTATTAGCAGGTTTTTAAGGAGCGGTGAATACAGATCTTCAATCAGGTTGTCATAGAATTTAAAGTGAATTGGAAATGGAAGCAACATCCCAGAATACCATTAAACTTTTTATCTACCCCTAAGCATGCCACTTGCCTTAAAAAACAAAGATGAAAATATATAATTATTCCTAAAAGTTGCTAACAGAAAATAATTTTGCAATATGTTGAAAGCACACAAGATGTAAGTAAAATGACTGATGTAAAATGAGTTTAGAAATTCAGATAAATTCCAAGAGAAAAGTCATTTCAAATGTCACCCCCCCAAAAATAATTGCGATATTAACATTATCAAGCAAAGTGAAGCAGTTTCCTGTCATGCTCCATCGTGCTCCTTACATGAACAAAAGCTAGATATTTAAAACTGGATGCAAAGGGAAGGATTCAACAGAAAAATAGAAGTTATTCCATAAAATCAGGTGCCAGTTGGAAATCTGAGAAATGAAAATGCAACATCCGAAATAAAAGATCACCTAGGTACGAGAGCAGACACAAAACCAAAAGCTGTGAAATTTAGGGAAAAATAGCAGACCGTTTTCAACTTTGAGAATAAGAGAAGAATAAGGAAATAATCAGAGTGCCCCAGAGACAGGTTACCAACAGGCCAGACAGGACAAGTTCTAGAAGAAGAAACCCGAGTGGAAGAGAGTAGTTGAAGCATTTAGTCCAAAAAATATTTGGCAAAGTTTTAATGGTTCTCCTCTCTTTACTTAAGCATATATTTCAAGATATTTATCTTCTCCTTAGTACTGAAAATGTTACTGGCCCAAAGAGAGGATGCTTTCTCAGGCTGGCTTGCACAAGTGGTAGCTTGGAGTCTGGTAGAGATTCTAATGACTTGGGCCACCTCCTTGTTATGCCCTTGACAGTCCATGTGAGATTTCCCTTCTGTTTTCATACCCTCCCACTGAAATGAGAAGCTTTAACATCATACTGTAACTTCCATGAGAAGATTTTTAAGTTTTTCTCTTTTTTCCTAAATTTTTTATTTTGTTGGTAGAGGGGGGATGGTGGAATAAATGGGATCAAGATACATAATCTAAAAGACACATAGAATAAATAAAAAATAATTTTTCCTTCTTTTTGAACATTAAAAATTCTGAATCATTTTATAATATTTAAATTTCAATTAAAAGAGTGCTTTAAACTTGCTTTACTTTTTCTACTACTGATGAATTTGCTCTGTTTAAGATGGGAAATATATGTCAGTTTACTTTATAGTTATTATTAAATAACTGTTAACTCTACATTAACTTTGTAGCCAACTACTTATAAAAGAGCCAGACAAGATTCCTGTACACACACACACATATATATATATATATATATATATATGTGTGTGTGTGTGTGTGTGTGTGTGTGTGTACATTCCTATAACCCTAGTGTGTGTATCTGACTGGTGAGACATACATGTTCAAGGCAGGTTTTAAGAGCTGTGCAAGAATGAGCAAAGTAAATAAAATGTAAAGTACAGTGTTTTATTGTACGAAGAAGAGTACAAGATGTGAATTTAGCTAAAACAATTTTATACCTAATTGAAGAAATCTCTATTTAGAAGCATGAATGAATCAAAGTGTCAGCAATTATATCTTATCATATCTTAATACAAACCCAACTCCTTGAAATGTGAAGAAATGAAGAAGTACTAGCCATCAAGAAGGAAAAGAAGATGAATAGAAATCAGCAGTCAATGTTGCATCACGGAATGAGAAAGAAATTGCAAGGACCCACTGATGGTTGAGGAGATACAAGCCGGCTATGGCCACTGAGAGAGTATGAATCCATTTTCATCTGGACAGAGTCTGTGGTAATTTGCCCATATCCAGTGATCAGTCTTGCACCCGTCTGCATAAAGATAAGTCAAACTTGACTCATACTAAGTAGAAGATATAGATAGGTAGATAGATAGATAGATAGATAGATAGATAGATAGATAGATAGATAGGTAGATGGATAGATGGATAGATAGATCTCAGCAAAATTTGAGTTTAAGAAGGGACTTATGGAAAGATACAGGAAAAAATTGAAAGGGTGAATGAGGGGTGCATGTGCAAATAGTCAAAAATGCATTGCAAATAAGGAGAAAATAGATTGTATTAATATATGAAATTCTCAAAATGAAAGGTAAGAAAAGAGAAAAAACTCCTTAATAATGTCAAGAAATATAAATCTACAGTGAAATTTTTGACAGAAATTGTCAAAGAGAAATAGAAACTATATAAAACAAACATTGCAAAAGGGCATGGGGACCTTGGAAGAAGGTTGAAGGGGAGGGTAGAGGCAGGGAGGGGAACAGGGAAAAATGTAGAGCTCAATAAAAATCAAGAAAAAAAAGAAAAAAGAGAAAAAACAAAACAAAAACAAAAAGCAAAACTATGTTTCAGAATAAGACAATTTAGTGCCTGATGCTGTGGGATATTTCTCTTGTATACTGTAAAGATTTGTCACTCATCTTAGTCTAATAAAATGCTGATTGGCCAGTAGCTAGGCAGGAAGTATAGGCAGGGCAATCAGACTAGGAGAATTCTGGGAAGAGGAAAGGCAGAGATTCAGTCACCAGTGAGACACAGAGGAAGCAAAAAAAATATTCCTTACTGAAAAAGGTACCAAGCCACATGGCTAAACATTGATAGGAATTATGGGTTATTTTAAGTAGTAAGAGCCAGTTAATAATAACCCTGAGCTAACAGACCAAACAGTTTATAATTGATATAAGTGTATTTATGTTTCTTTAGGACTGAATGACTATTAGACAAGGAGGGACAGAAACTTCTGTTTATAGCCTAAGTTTTAACTTAATAATGGTATTGATAATAGTCTAGGAAAAATTCCAAAAATTGACTCATCTTTGAGAACAGTCAAGAAATTTGCTTCTTCCTATATTACTGCTGGGTAGCAAACAAATTTAGCCAATGTAATCTAGATAGATGGCATGGTTTTTTTTTATCAGTTAACTATTTTTTCTTTGTTTTTACTATTGTTACATCTACATTATCAGTCTAAAAAATGTAAAATACCATAATTTATGTTTAAAAGTGGTTTATAAATAGAATGAATGTAAGAAAAAATATTACTTTATGCATGTGATATCGCTGATTAGAGATAGTATCAAATTGAAATTTTGATATAAGCAAAGGAGTTGTGTAAAAAAAGAATTAAATTATGTTTCAAAATTTACTAAACTATCTGATTTATTAGTAAATACTGTTTTCCTGGCATTTGATTTAAACTATCTTTTGTTTTATAATGACTTCTTACTGTGGAACTTTGGTGAAGTTTCTCATAGTTATTTGCTTTAATATCCATGAATCCAAAGAAGGCAAAAATTGCATAATAACATACCAGTTAACATACCAGTTAAATTATTCCCCAAATAATTAATAAAATCTCATTATCTCCATGGTCCTTTATATATTGTCTATTATCTGCTACCTGATAAAGAAGAATATAAAACTAACCTTCCTCTACATAAATGCTGCAGGGAGAGGTAAAATACATAATAATAGCCGAAGAAATAAAAGCATCCACCTAAATTCAGAAGTGCAAAGACCGGTGCTACTGACATTTCTTTTTTTTTTTTTTATGTTACAGTTTCTGTCATTTTCGGGGGAAAAGAAAAGCAATCACTAAGACAAGGGGTGAATTCAACATTTACTTCATAAACATACACCTGTATATACATAAAAGGAGCTCCAAATATGGTAGAACAATACTTACACAACTACTTTTTGCATTTTATCATTTATATCAGTCGTTCTCAACTTGTGCATTGTGACTCCTTTGGCGATTGACTGACCTTGAGTTTTCTGATGATCATAGGTGACCATCGGAAAATGTACATATTTACATTATGACTCATAACAGTAGCAAAAATATACTAGGAAGTAACTACAAAAATAATGTGGGGGACACATACAACATGATAAACTGTATTAAAAATTTGCCACATTTGGAAGTTAAGAAGCACAACAGTCCCAATAGTAATCTATTTTATTTACTAGTCATTTAGTCAGTTTCAGTGTATTAATGGGCATTTTTCATATTTTTCCATAAAATAATTTTCTGACTTTGGGGATTATAGATACATATTAATTTTTCCATGTAGAAAAACACTACTAAGTTACTTTTCTGCTTATATAAAGCATAGATGTTTTATAGTATATGTATAATGAATTTAATTACATATTTTGACTACTGGAAACTAATACATTTGGTAAAAACTAAAATATGGACCTGGAGAGATGACTCAAAGCTTAAAAGCATGGTTTGCTCTTCCAGAGATCCAGAGTTTCATTTCTGTGTAGCACCCACATCGTGTCTCACAACTGTTTATAACTCTAGTCCCAAGGGACCTAATATTCTCTTTTGGTCTCCATATGATATACACACACAAATGCACGAAAAACATCCAAGTACATAAAATAAGATGAAAGTCAAATAGAAAATAAATTAAAAATTATAATGATGAACACATTTCATTAACAACACACTTATGGACACTGAAGTATCCATAAATTACTTAATCTATAAAAACAAACATTTATTTCATTCTAAGGTTTCTAATTTAGTGTATAGTAGACATGATTCACTAAAAGAAATATCTAAAATATATCCTCAAACTTTCCAAAAATTAGTACAAATGAAATTATAGTGATAATAAAATTTTCTGCACATGGTATTGATTCCTGTGAAAATCATTATGGCATCTTAGAGTCTATATCCTTCCCTGAGACAAAAGTACTCAGGTTCTGCCATAGAAGATAAGTTAGGATGTGTAGTCATCCTAACAGCATCTTTCCATGTGGATGAACTTGGTCCATAGAGTCACTCTTTTAAAAGCTTCATCCAACTGGGATGGTGAAGACTCTGATGCCATTATCCTCCAAACAGAGCTAATTTCTACAGCAGCAGATGAGAGGGTGCCTGAAATGACTTTTCCCCATAGTTACATTGATGAATGTCTTGATCATCACCATAGAAATTTCGAATGATGGATGGAGATAGAGCCAGAGACCCACATTCACATCAGAGGAAGGGACTGAGTTACCAAGGTCCAGTGGAAGAGCAGAAGGAAGGAGACGAAGAGCAAGGAAGTCAGGACCTTGAGGGACTGGCCCACCAACTGAGACAGTGTGCTTGATCTATTGGGAGCTCATGAAATCCAGCTGGACCAAGACTGAATGAGCATATGACCTAACTGGACTCTATGAATGTGACTGCCAGTGGGGACTGACTGAGAAGCCAATGATAATGGCACAGGGTCCTATCTCTTCTGCATGTATTGGCCTTTTGGGAACCTATTCTATATGGATGAACCCTTCTTAGGCCGAGATGGAAGGGGGAAGGCCTTGGGCTTTCCACAGGGCAGGGTATCCTGCCCCATATTAGGGAAGTAGGGGGAGGGCGGTGGGGTAGTGGGGGAGCGGGAGGGCCCGGGACAAGGGGAGTAAATGTAAATTTTTCTTTTTACAATAAAAAAATGCACATGTGCACATGAGTACATATGAATATCAATGTCAAAAACTGATGTTGGATACTTTCTTTAATTGCTATCCACCCTAGTGTTTGATACAGTATTTATCACTAAATATGGAGATCACATATTTCTCTAAACTGGCTGGCAACCAAGCCCCAGGAATCCTGTTGTCCCTTCTCCACTACATTGAAATTGCAGGCATTTTTTTTACATCTTGGGTTGTAGGGCTTGTTTACCCATGATGTTACCAGCAAAGCCATCTTAATTCCAAATCCAATTTCTGAAATTGGTATCAACTCAGTCCTATGACCCTTATGAAACTCAGTCTTCCTGATTTGAATGGCATTATCTTTATTCTAAACATCTGTAAATGTTCTTCATGTACTACACAATGCTGCCTTAATCATGAGTTTGGGTTAACAATTGCATGGCCTTCTATTAATCTTTAAATCCATATCTTTATAATACCACCAGTACTTGATGTACTGATAATGAACAAAGAAAATCTCTGTAACATATTTTATTGCTTAACATAATTTCTTGATATAATAGTGTCTTTTATGATATTAAGAAGGCTTTTTTTAGTAACAATATATCAATAACTCTAATAAAATGGGCATATTTAGGGCAATGGAGACAGTTCAGATGGTAGGGGCTTGCCTTGCAAGCATGAATACTGGAGTTCAAATTTAGTAACCCACATATAAAAACTGGGCATGGTTAAAAAAAAAAACATTTTTAATGCCACAATGTAGGGAAAGGAGAGGCAAGGGGACATCTGCAACTTGCTGGCTACACAATTTAGTTTATTTAGTGACCTTCCAAGCAATGAGAGATGCTGTTTCAAAAAAATGTGTTGGGAGATACCTGAAGAATGATACCCATGGTAGTTCTCTGTCTTACATGCACAGATGTACACATTTTCCCTTCTCCTCAAAGACAATGTCTAGCTAAATCACATTTACTATCTTTGTCACAAGCCACATTTATTATATTTGGCTCAAAGCATAGAATTTAAAATAGTCGTTTCTAAGTTCCAAACTTCTGTCAATAGATTTTTCTAGCTTTTGCAATTTTCCTGTCTATAATATTCTGATAAGCAGATATTTTAGAAATATACACCATCCCTTCTCCCCCACAGACCTTTCTGAGCATACTACACCTGCTATGTTCTCTGTGCACTGTTTAATTAATCCACAATAAGAAAGTGGTATTCCTAGTTTTCCTATGTACTGGTAGTCTTAATTGTGGCTATATAACTGCTTTTAAATTTAAAAAGATTTGTTGAGAAGACAAACATTTCCTAAATTCAAATATTTTGATTTTGGGATGCAGTCTACATGCACACCAGATTTGACAGGCCATAAAAGTCTTCATATGGCTACCTTTTGTTTAATAATCTTCACTTTTTTATAACAGAAAAATATTTATTTGTTTTATGCATATGTGTATTTCATCTGTGTATATGTCGGTGAACCACATGTTCAGCCAGTCTCTGGTGCTGGGAGAGGCTAGTACCAGGAGTTGGAATGTTGGAACTGGAGTTACAGACAGTTGTGTGCCTCCATGTGGGTGTTGGAAATTGAACCCAGGTCTCCTGAAACAGCAGTCAATTCTATTAATTACTGAAATATCTCTTCAACCCAACCCTGTCATTAATCTTTTGAGGAAAAATGTTTTTTTCCTTTGTTATTCATTTTTTTTCTGATTAAAGAACATTACACCACTTTCAACCCCTCAACCTCCAAAGCCATTCATGTACCTCTACTCTCTTTCAATTTTATTTCCTATTTTTAAATCGTATGATTTCTACACACAGAAATAAATATACAAGTACAACCGAGTGTACTCATTTAGCGGTAATTGTATCTATATTATGTCAGGGCTGACCAGTTGGTATTGGATAGCCAATTAAGGCACATATTCCTGTGGAAAATTAATTCTCCCTCTTTCGGTAGTCACTAATTACCTATAGTTCTTCATATAGGGTTCCAACCCATGTCTTCTCTTTTTATTTGAGTTGCTGTAGAAGTCATTGTAGAATTAAGAAAAATAATAATAGATGATGCACTGTAATTATTTACAGTGAAAATTATTGATAGGGTAATAGGCAATATATTTCAAATAGTATTTAACAAATAATCTATGCAAAAAGCTACTGTAGAATATAGGACATCAACATATAAATTAAGATTAACTATATTATTTTATAGCAATATTATGTTTAAACTACATTACAGAGACTGGACAAATAGCTCTTCATCAAAGAGCACTTACAGCAGTGGTGGTGCAAGCCTTTAATCCAGCACTCAGGAGGTACAAGTAGGCAGATATCTGCAATTCAAGGCCATCCTGGTTTATAAAGCAAGTTCCAGAGTTCCAGGCAGCCAGAGCTACAGTGAGCAACTTGTTTTGAAAACAAACAAACAAAAAACAAAACTGATAAGCAATACTTACAGAGGACCTGGGTTTACATCTGAGCACCCACATGACAGCTTATTATCACCTATAACTCTAGTTCCAGGGTTCTAAAACCCTTTCCTCAACATGCATTTGCATGCATGTAGTACATATACAAGTGCTCAAGTACAGCAGAAACATACACATAAAAAAACTTTAAACTTCATTGTCCTTGAGTAGATTTTTAAAGTTAAGAAAATACTTTCAATAAGATTTTGAAATAAAGTCTCAACAAGAAACTAGGAGGCCTGCTCTTTATTGAAGGGAAATAGAGGGGGAGTAATTCTGGGGGAGATGGTAGTTTGGGGAGTGTGAAGAGTGAAGAGAGGAGAACCTGTAGTCAGGATGTATTATAAGAGAGAAGAATCAATTTTCAACACAAAAAAGAATTGTATATATAGTTGTGTTTTATGCTTATATCACTTTATGTCGCATATTTATTATTAAAATCAACCCATCATTTGATACGGTTTGTCAAGAGTTGCCTATAAATATTCATTTGTTCCTCTCTCTCTAAGGGCCATTTAAAAGAATAATAATAAAACTTCAGTCTTTCTTCTCATATCCTGTCCTTAATACAAACACTTTATCTTTCTTCTAGTCCAGTGTACATTAACACATCAAGAGGATAGTTTGGTTTATTTTCCATATTAATATGATTAATGGAACTCTGTTTATATATTTTTCTATTGCTGTTTCTAACTCTTCTGCTTGCCAATTTTGCTGTTTGAAGTCAGCAGATCCTCCATCTGCCCTTATGTTTAGCATTCATGTCCCAGCTGTACTATTCTATTAATTGCATACTTTTAGTGAACTTCATTACTTGAAGTTATTCTATGTTTTAAAAAGCATAAAATACTTATAAGAAATCATCCTAGTTTCAACATTTTTAGAGTTCATCTCAAAATAGAAAATTTGCACTTTTAGTCCTCTTTGAATTATAGTACTTAAATGAATCCAACAAAGCATTTTATTCAATCAGTATCTTAGCAATTGGATTATTTTTTAAAAGACTCACCCCGTTTAGAAATAGTACATTAATGACAAGTTTGAACTGGAATTTATAGATTTTGGCAAAAGCATGGAGCAGAATGTTAGGTAAGTATTTCAGTTCACAACCTGCCTCTTATTCTCTCTAATGGCATTTCATATGTAAGTGAATTTCCTGACTTTCAGTTTTCTACTATAGATGTGTGTGTGTGTGTGTGTGTGTGTGTGTGTGCGCGCGCGCGCGCGCTGGGATAATTTGAATGTAATAGACCCCCAAAATCTCATAGAAATTGGCACTGTTAGATGGTGTGGCTTTGTTAGAGTAGATATGGCCTTTTTAGAGAAAGTGTGTGTGTGTGTGTGTCAGTGTGGGGGTTGCATTGAAGTTTCCTCTGTCCAGGATGCTGTCCAGTGTCTCAGTTCATTCTCTGTTGCCTGCAAAATGTAGAAGTCATAGGTATCCCTTCAGCACTGGGTCTGTCTGTGCAGCACACACTCTCCCCATGGCACTAATGTACTGGGCCTCTGAACTGTAAGCAAACCATCACAATTAAATGTTTCCCTTTATAAGCCTTGTTGTGGTCATGGTCATGTGGTCATATGGCAATTCATTTACACCAATCAAAAATCTACCAAAGGCAGAAGTCTATATCAGGGAATTGAGTATTGTTGTGATAGGCTGGACCATATTTTTCTTTGGAGTGATATGAACTTTGGCACTTTGGGTTAGGAAAGCAGTGGACCACTTTAAGACCTGTTTAATGGGCCATACTAGTAGGAGCATGGATGACAGTGGTTGTGACTGTGATGTGTTGAATGGTGTGGGGATGCCTCAAAAGGTTTCGGGAAGAAGAATTTTAGTGTGTTGCCTAGAGATACTTCTTGGGATATTTTGATGAAAAATGTGGCTGCATTGCTCCTTGTCTGAAGAGTCTGCCTGAGGCAAAAGTGAAGAGCTTTCGATCAATTTGACTGATAGAGGAAATCTCAAAACAGCCTAGTGTAAACTCTGCAGAATGGGTATTAGTGGTCAATCAAATTAAGATTCATAATAAAAAGGAGCACAAAAACGTGGAATGGAACCAAGTCCTTGGTTCAGGGAGATAAACAAATTAGGAAATGGCAATAAATGAAGTGGTGACCTCAGAACAAAATCCCACCCAGGTAACTTATGAAGAGGAACTAAAGGAAAGCTTAGAGTTGAGTATGTGGTGCACTGGAGGACAGGGGATACCTGAGTTTGAGGACAACATGGCCCAGGGATTCAGATTCAGGCCAGCCAAGCATAGGCAGAAAGCTTGTGAATATGACATTTAACTAGGGGGCCATGTTCCAGCCCCAACTAACAATAGAACTTGACAGCTTCAGCCATGTAGTTCTGGATTTCAAGTGAAAGGTAGAAGAAATGAGCTATGGAATTTCTCCCCATGTCTAAGAAAAAACCCTGAGATCAGGTATGTGTCAGGGCTATTCATGAATGGAGGACCAGAGATGACATTTTATGACTTTTTTGTTTATTTTATAGGTATAACAACTAAAACATTCCCTTGAGTCCCAATAAAGACTTTCAACTGTTGACATTATTGGGAGGTCAAGGCTTTAGGCACTTTAGAGATAGAGTCAATTCATTTTCATTATGAGATGAACAAAAGACAAAAGAAATAAGGATTATATATTATGATTTAAAGTATAGATGTTATATAAGTTAGAAAGAACAGACTGTACCACTTAATATTGACTACAAATTTGAGTAAATTTGGAGCCACTTAAGTGGCATACCCCTGGAGATATCTGTGAGAAAAAGAGCTCCTGGGAATATGAGAAGCACCATACCTGGATCTAGGCCCAAGGATGAATAAAAAGGAGAGAAAGGAGAAAGCAAGGTGAACAGTAGAATTCTTCTCTCTCTGTGCGTATTGATGGCAGGTGTAATGCACCCTTATTCTTCGACCTCTATGTCTTTCCCACCATAAAGGACTGTTTAAACTATTAGTCAAAATAAGTATTTCTTTCCTTAAGTAGCCTTTATTACATAGTTTGTCAGGGAAATGAACACAATAACTATAAAATTAACAAGCATTTTTTAAAATCATGATCAGCAAAAAAACTGATAGACTCTACATTGTAAGACAGTTAAGTAAGAAGTTATTTAGACAATGAAGGAGAGATACACAAACCAGCTGCATAACTGCATGCTGTATTGTTTACTCCCTTCTGAAGTATGCAATAGATGTTCTTACCAAAGCACAGCTCCTGTTGACAGCAAAGAATTGCATGTCACATTAAACTGCCTGCTCATAGCTCCCCACTAGAAATGAAAATAATACTGGATTATTATCTTCTCATGCTGGTGACAATTAAGAGTTTGCCCCAAACAATAGCCCAATTTCTGGTGCTTGATGTTAATTCTTCATATGAGAATTAGAAGATACCAGAATTCTCTTGTTCCCTGCCTGTGCTCTGTCAATGAATGGATAGACAAATCATTAAATTGTGGCCAGTGGAAGATCACAGAATGTGCTTTAATAGTTTCTTTCTTAGTCAAAGCAATGTTCGAGGTGGAAGACTACTTTTCCAACATTCTGTTTTGATATTACAATTTGAAACTGTGCTAGTCAGCTTTTCTCAGGCTCTTAAGACACGTAAAAAGAACAAGAAGTTAATTCTAGGGAAATTATCACAGACCTATGGTGGCCTTTAAAACCTGTCTGTAATGGTTGTTATAAGAGGAAACCTTTGAAAGCCATTTTAGACTCAGTCTTTGTTAGTTAGCATCCTGACTGATAAATAATTTGCAAATGGGAAGTTGGCTGGTGTAATTAAAAGATCCTAAAATAAGGAACTGGCGGAGTAGGGGACATAAAATTGAGAAACTTAACTAATCCAGGCTGCAGAAGTTGAGGGGCTTAATGAAGCAACAACCTTTTGATTACTTTCCTGATATATCTTAGGATACTAAATAGCCCTTGAATTTGAAGCATTATAGAAAATAGGAGAAAAACAGAGAATATTGGTATTTTCTGTCTGCTTCTTTCTGATTCCTGTTGGGTTCTACAAAAGGGTGAACACTCATCTAAGGCAGCTGGTCTAAGGAAGCAAAGAGGAAAGTAATTTTTGAAGGGAAGCACTTCCTACCTCTTACCATTACTTTTGGTATTCTAGTAGAGTAGTCTGAGTCTACTCAAAGGACCATAAAATAACTGAGTCAGCCTCAATGTGGTTATGGTTCACCCCTTATTTGGGGGCTCAAAACAGTGATTTTTTTCAAAACAATCATATTTTCCCAATCCTTGTTCATACTAGAAAAATTAAACTTGACAACCTTCTAGGGATCTTCAAATTCTTTTTTTTTTTTTTGAGGTAAAATGATACCAAATTTTTCAGTGTCAAAATGAATTTTTGTGGAGTTCATTTACCCTTAGACATTAAGCTGCGCCAATCAATCTAAAGATCAGAAACAGTTTCTTGAGTTCTTTGTATATCCTGGAGATCAGGCCTTTGTCTGATATAGGGTTAGTGAAGATCTTCTCCCATTCAGTAGGATGCCTTTTTGTCTTACTGACTGTGTCCTTTGCTTTACAGAAACTTCTCAGTTT
>JAQHUG010000036.1:1378764-1393609 GCA_028555095.1 Dicrostonyx torquatus
CTATTGGGAGCTCATCAAATCCAGCTGGACCAAGACTGAATGAGCATATGACCTAACTGGACCCTATGAATGTGACTGCCAGTGGAGTTGTTACATTCTTGAGACAAGCACACACCAGGGAATACCAAAGCATCAGTCATATTAAGCACCTATAACTGCAAAACAAAGCATCCTAAACATACATCAAGAAAAACCACTATATTCATCAAGCTGGATATGCAGATGTTCAACTGACCAAGTTCTGATTTCCTCATATGACAGTATTTATTCAGTTGTTAGTCATCTGGGATCTCGGCCCTGGTTTGTGGGGGCTGGACTTCTTTCTCCATGAACAACTGAGGAGAAGACTTTGCTTGAATTGCTCAACACAGTACTCTCAAAAAGCACTTTTAAAAGTAAGGTTTATTTCACTTTTGCAGACGTTCACTGGCCAAAGGAAGAGATGTAATCCATCCCAAAGTTAATGTAGGATGAGACTAAAAATGGGAGATAGGATATGGAAGGGATATTAGGATAGTTATCTCTGATTTATGGAAGAGCAAACTGAGACATGAATGAACAGCCTGTAACAGGACCAGGAAGAAGACGTGGCAGACCTTTATCCTGATGATTGACCTATAAGACCATGCACTCATCCATACTGCAGCAGCCTCCTGAATCTGAACATATTTTTTGGGGGGAAAAGCAGAAGAGAGCCCAAGATAGGTGATAGTAAAAGCACATGCAGGATGCTGAAAGGAATTTTAAAGGTCAGTTAACACTTTGATTTGTAGGAGATGATTTGAGGCCCTATATAAATGAACTAGTTTTCTCAAAACCATTTGATAATTAAAATAATAAAACTCTTTGGACTGTGTATCCTGGAATTTGCACCAATGACAAATTACTATTAAGAGGTTTGAATACTCACATAAGACTGCATGATTTCTGCCTGCAAATTATGAAGTGTAAAGATGGATTGCTTTCATCAAATTTGAGCTCTCCAGCACTAGAGGATGCCCATTGCAACATAAAAGATAAAAGGAGTTCATGGCTTGTGTTTTACAGCTTTACCCAGTTTTTAGTAAACACATGCAAGTCATTACCCCAGAATGTTAGAAAGTCTGAAAAACATAAATAGGTTCAGGAAAGGATTAGATAAATTCATGAATGAAGTTTATAATGGGTGACTGAAGGGAAGTTTGGGATCACAGACTCCCTGAGGCTTGGGTGTGGAGGGCAAGTAGCACACTTTCCTGAAAAACATCAAAGAAAAGACCCTGGATCTTCTGACTTGATGTGCTTCAGTGTGACAGTTATATTCTCATATTCTTTACATAAGAGCCCAAGGAGCATGCGATCTATTCTTCGGAAGGTCTAGTTAGACTTCATTCATTTATCTTAGAAACCTTTTTTAAAGCCCTGCCTTTTGTCCACTATCAGCAATCCAATAACAGAGTTTCTTTCAAGAACTTTACAATGTAGTTGAACTTTATTTTTTCTTCTGATTTCCTCTCCACTAATTTACTTTTGTATCAGACTTGCTTGCTTCTTATCTAATTCTGCGCTATTAAGATTTCCCAACCTTCCTTTTATCTTTATGATTCCCTTCCTTCCAACTTCCTTTCATCCCATTTGAATCTCTTATTTTCAACCTTTCCCAAAACTTCCTTTAATCTTTATATTATGATACAGGAGATATATGTCAGTAATTTGTTTTGGCTTACTCTCATCTTTTCTTATTGTAAAATAAGACTACGATCCAGTCAAATCTCAAAGTGGATCAAATGACTTCAAAAAATGTATAAATATTACCATAAATAAATACAGGAGAACAAAAGCAAGACTCATGCCAATCCACAATTAATATACAGCTTGCACAGAGATAATCTAAGATATGCTCTAAAAACAACAGATCTGAAGTGAGAGTTATATTAAGCGATGTTTATAGCAAAAGCTTAAAGAAATGTTGGTTTTGTTTATGTAGAAAGATTCACATGATGAAACCGATACAATTCTTCCTACCACATACAAGCACTTCAAATAGAAGGACTATGCTAAATCTGAAAATTGCTACTCTAAGGATACTTTATCCAGTTGGCAAAATACATTAGTAATGTAAAGAGTGGGTTAGATTAAGGTCATTATAACTTTAAAAAGAAAATAATTTCTGGTTTATTGTTGTCTGAACAGTATACTCAGAATACTGTTTTCTATACAGATGATAGTGTACATCTTCTATGAGTGTAATATTTCTTAAAAACTCTTACATGGAAGTGAAAACAGACACTGGAAAATGTACTGATAATAACATAGTTTAAATCCTTTATTATTATTTTTGAATAATATTCAAAAAAATGAGTCCTCCTTTCCCATTTATTCCCTACCACCATTATAATTGTTATATGTGCCGTTATTTGTAAATCATTTTAAAATCCCAACTTAAATATTGAAATGCTCACTTATGATTTACTTTTATATCCAATTATTTTCATTATACATATGCTATGTTTAATAAGAGCTCCTTTATTAGTCTATGAAATAGTATCTGCTGCCTCTCATATTCTGCTTATCTTAAATGTGAGAATCACATAAGCAATTGAGTATTAAATTTCAATAATATAATTGTGTGTTGCAATATTCAATTAAGATTGCTCTTTTGATTTTCAATAAATCAGCTTTAACCTACCATAAAGGACATAAAATTATTTTTTAGCCCTGTTCTATATGTTACCAAATTCTTTTCAAAACACTTTCACACTGTCTACTGACTATGTGACCAAACTCAGCTAAGAGGAATTCCAGCGAGTCATGCTTCAACGTAACAAGCCATTTTGGCAGAGACTCATTCAAGTCTGATTTCCTGACCCATGTAAATATTCTAAAACCATAATGATAATTTTCTAAAGAATACCTATCTAATCTAGTAAACCAAAACTCACTGTTTTACGCTTTCCAGGTAAGAAATTAATTTAACAAACCAAATAATAGTTTAAGTCATGAGACTAATATTAGTGTTTTCTGAATATTCTTTATCTTCCAAGACTCATTTGTCAGTCATCTCTCTTAGCAATCAGACTCCTGAGTGATTTTTTTCACTCCTATTGTGCAAAATTGAAACAATGTACATATTCATGTGTTTATCTTTTGCACTCCACTGTATGGATAAAGGAACATGACTGAAGAGAACACACAATTCAACCATTAGTATTTATATGAGCTGTTGTTGTTCTCTTTTAAGATAAAGACAGCCAAGTTTTATTCCTGAGTGAACAATCAACTGCTACAGATGTAAGTAGGCAGATATAGTATATGTTATATTAGTAAATAGCATTAGGTTAGCTTTAGGGCATTCATCCCTATCCCTGCCCTGTGGACTAGAGAATGAAATATACAGTGTCAGCATTCTATGATGTTATATTCTGAATGTGAATGAAATTCTGCCAAGTAGTAAAGACATTTAGTAAAAGTTTTTAGAGTGGAGAATAGAGAACACTTAGGGAGAAGTAACTAAAAGACTATGACAGAGACTTTCTAATTAAGGCACCATCTCACAGAGGAAACAATGAAACAATATCATCCTGAGCTATTTATGGAATCCATATTTCTAGACTGTACTAAATTATATGTGTTTAAACTGGGGAAAGTTGTTACTTTTATTTTTTAAAAATCAGCTCTGACTAGAATAGAATGATCATAGTTATACTAACTTCAATCTATGCTCAAACTGTGTGTTAGGCTTCTACTGGCACTTCTACTTTGTACAATATATGTTCAAATTCTACTGGCGCTGTCTTAAGCCTGCAAAAAGATGTTAATTCCAGTTGATGATCTTTATCTCTCATGCATCCATTTGAGCTACACGAAGCTCACTCTTCATAACTTAACCATTATCAATTATCCATTTACTTATTGTGTTCTTACTTGTTCATATGAAATTTCCTTTTAAACAAATTGTCCTACATATGAGGAAAATACAGCATAAAAGTAACTGACGTTTTGATTAGTTTTCACAGTATGACTATTTATGCTTTTTTACAGAAATTTCTAGTGAAACCATAGCAAACTCATCAATAAAAATATATAAACATGGAGCTGGGAGAGAAACCTGTAATGGAACAGTTATAAAAAGAGAGAAGGAGACATCACACACACACACACACACACACACACACACATAGAGAGAAAGAGAGAAGAATTGAAAGTTCAATATTAAGAAAACTGAAAAAAGATAAGTGATCTACAAGTCTACCATAAATGAAGCAATAACCTAACATAAAATCAGATATGTTCGTAAGATTCAATGTCTTAAAAACAGACACCAAACATTTGAGAAAGTAAAGATTGTGGATGAAGTTAAAGTCAGGAGTATAAGTCACAAATGTGTGAACTATTTTCCACCTGCTGTCCCATCCTACCTATAGTGAGATAAGCCCTTAATAAATTAAACTAGAGACACCTAGAAGATAAGGAAGACAAATACAGATAGATACACAAGAGTGATGCAGTACTAAAAATCAAAACAATAAAAGAATTGTACATAACAAACTGTGAGAGTCCAGCCTCTTTTTTTCAGTTTTCAGAAAATCAGAAGTCATAACTTACAGACAAAAGATTAAGGATTTTATAAGAAAAATGGCCAAGTCTACCAGAAAAAAAAAAACAGATATGTCATTAGAAACTCATTAGTGAGGTAGTTTGCCTCTTCCTTCTGTGGTAAAAAGTCTAAGAATGTTCAGGCCTCACATATACATAGTCTGATAAACACCTCTCAATTATGTGCTCTTGAGTTGGTGGCCCAAACCAACTAGATGTTTGGAAAAATGTTTGGAACAATTCATTAGGTAAGACTGAAATACAAAACAAAACAAAACAAAACAAAACAAAAAAAACAGAAAAAGTTGGGAAAAAATCAGATTAACTGTCAGTAAGCAAAAACAGTAAAAGATATTACAAATATATAGTAAAGGACCATGCTATGGAAATAATACTAAATACTCTTCCATGGTTTCCAGGTATACTTGGCAATTACAGTATATTAGTAATACATTAAGTAAATCAAAAGATCTTTTAATGAAAAATTGTAGGGGTTTCCTAGAAACTATTTGAAAATATTAAAATAACATAAAATCAGAATGAAATAATAGAAAAAAAGATAATTCATAATTTCCACAATCTTACTAAATGAACACAAGAAACAATGGAATACTTGATTGAGGGAATATTGACAAAAAATGCAATTTATTTTTCTAGAAGACAGAACTCATAAAATGACAAAATCTACAGAGGAGTCTGGAAAAAAGTTAGTGAGAACGAGCTCTATTAAGTCATCACACAGGAAAACCTGGAAGAAAAAACAAAGAGTTTAAAAAGCTTCTAAAAGATGGCCTGGGTGGGACAGAAGCAAAACCAATAAAACCTCTCAGTAATCAATTTGGCACTAAACTCATTACACTGGCAGCCAGAAGACAATGAAAAATGCCTCTGAAATACCGAGAGAGAATTATCTCCAACAATGCAAAATTTATCATTCAATTAGAGGGCTTACATTTTCCTAAAGTTGGATATAAGAGAACATCCCAACCATCCCAGAAGTAGGGAGGCTGAGGCAAGACGATTGTGAAACCTTTGATCATTCTGTGCTGCAAGGTAGATGCCAGCTCACACACAGTGCGAGATGGCAGATTAATTTTTAACAATGTTAGCTTTTAAATCATGGTCTCTGTATTCTGGTGTACCTCTGTGTGCTTCCTTAAAGATTCTTTAAAGAAGGCTCGACCTTTCCTCAAGTCGCAGGGATCTATAGGGAAGAGGAAGCAGAAAGATTTTAAGAAAAGAGCCACAGGTGGCGACCAACTGTACAGATATAGCATTTTCCAGAGAGAACTGGGCTAATGCGCATATCAACGCAGAGACTTTGACAGCGTTTCTAAGATCTGCCCAAGCTTAAACAAGGGAAGTGGACAACATGTTCTCCACATAGATAGGAATATATCTGCAATGGAAAGCTGCCGGAAAGGGGACGCTCAATCATTTTCAGTGGAGTAATACTCCAGGAAAGGACTCAACACAAATCAGTCTCTATCTTTGTTTTGTGTGTGCTTGCTGGTGATCAGTGTACTTCTGCTTTGTTTGTTTTATAAAGAGAAAATAATATAAAATTTTTGGCTAGAGCATGGGTTTCAATTGCAAGATGCTGGGGGTAGCAGAAAGAATACAATAATATTAAAAAGTAATAAATAAAACAAAATAAGCATGTTTTTGAAACATGTTTCTCTAAAAAGAGAGACAAAGAGAGGAGAAAATTAACAAAGAAAAAGAGTTCTAAAGAACATACTGAAGAGAGAGACAAAGTGATTTGCTAAGGAAATGTGTTCATTGTAAAAATAAAACCCATTGGTTCTGGTGAAAAAGGGTAGTTGCAAGAAAAATATTATACACACACAACACACACACACACACACATATATTATATATATATATAGAGAGAGAGAGAGACAGAGACAGAGAGAGACAGAGAGAGAGACAGAGAGACAGAGAGACATAGAGAGAGAAACAAGGAAATAAAAGGATATGTTGTACAGCTAAGCCATAATTGAGCATGTGCTCATACATCACACACACACACACACACACACACACACACACACACACACACGGCAGGAACACACACAAAGACTCCATATCCAACCACTACTTTCATGCTTACTGCTGTTCTATTCACAATAGCAAGGAAATGGAAACAGTTCAATGACCACTGACAGAGGAGTGGAAAATGAAAGTATGGCATGTAGTATATACAAAGGATTTTTTTCAGATGTAAAGAAAACTGGCTTACAGGATGAAGGATGTAGAAAACATTTAAACAGTATCTTACGGCAGGTGAACTACACTCAGAAATACTAAAGTTGCACAGTCTCTCATATGCAGGTTCTACTCTGTTGATTAAACATATTTATGCATATAAACAGTTCTAAATAAATATAACCCCCTTAAAAATGATAAGGAGCCCATCCAGAAGAGACTAAAAATCAGTTATGAGAAAGGGTGAGAAGGGTATTTATATTACCTAAATATAAGACTAATACATATACATAAGACATATGTGATATAAAATCTCAAATAAATATTACTTTCAGGTATGATAAGGAACATATGAAGAAGAGAATCAATTAAAACAAATTTAGTTTGAAAAATGCCATGATGACGCTAATGTTTTGTTTCTTAATTGAAAAAATGCCAAATAATCATAAGCAGAACTTTTATAGTTTTATACAATGACAGGGTCAATTATTAATATTTAAAATATGTACTATCGATATGTTATACTACTATAACACTATCAAAGTATGAAATGAAACATTTAATTCTAGAATATCAAAAGTTGATATATAGAAATTCACTTCTTCATTCATTGATTTATTTGTTTATGTATGTATTGTAACATTTAGGCAGTCCTGAAAAGAATAATATATCTGTACTCAAGAACAAAAGCAGTGACTATTGCTTTAATTAAAACATATATGCAGACCGGGCTATGGTGGCACACGCCTTTAATCCCAGCACTCGGGAGGCAGAGGCAGGCGGATCTTTGTGAGTTCGAAACCAGCCTGGTCTACAAGAGCTAGTTCCAGCGCAGGCTCCAAAGCCACAGAGAAACCCTGTCTCGAGAAACCAATATATATATTGTATATATATTATACACATACATACAATGGGGGCTAGTGTTTTCTATATTGAAACCCACACATAATCTATTGAACATCCAGTAAAATGTAAGACTACTTCATGACAATATGGAGCAAATACTGCAGAAATACATGGATATGTTGAAAGTGATTTACTCACAAAATAAGACATGGGGAGTTCCAGAAATTTAAATTGTTGACTTTACTACAGGTCATTCAGTTTTGTTGAAAATGTACCCATGTAATTTTACTTAAGTATGACCTAAATATATGACTAATATGTATACATTTATACAAAAAGTATATATATGTAATGAGAGAGATTTATTTTTTATTGGAAAATAATTTTCATATATCATGTCTGATCACGGTTCCCCTCCCCTAACTCTTTCAAAATTTCCCTCCTTCCCCACTCACCCACGTCCAGGACTTTCCTTTGTCCTGTCTTTCTCTTTCAGAAACAGGCAAACAGAAAAGAAGAAGAAAAAGAAGAGGAGGAGGAAGAACAAGAAGGAGAAACATACACAACAAACCCATAAAAATACAAAATTGAAAACCAAAATATATTAGCAAATGACCAGTGGGACAAACAAATAAAAAAGCTCAGACAAAGCAATATGAGGCAAAAATATACAAAAATACACACTGAGTTCATTTTTTGTTGGCCATCTACTGCTGGACGTGGAGCCTATGTTTTTAAAAAAATTCTTTATTGATTCTTTGGGAATTTCACATCATACTCCCCCATCTACTCACCTCCCTATACCTCCATATATTCCCCCCTCACCTCTGCAGCATCCCTGCCAATAGAACACCACCAAAGAAAATCAATGAAAAATAAACACAAGGAAACTTACCACACCCCTCCATCTATCTCTTCAATACCACTTCATTCATCTTCATGGCACTGGGAACTGCAGTGTGTTTCGCGGTATGCCCTTTTGTCCAATCAGACCCATCCACAAAAGAACCAGTCCCTTTGTGAACCTATTTGGATGGGATAATCCAAGGTCCAGGATGGGGGTTTTGGTGTTACCTGGGCTGATCAATCTGGACCCCTGATGCCTATTCTTTAATGTGGTAGTTTGTTTGTGGAAAGAAAAACCTATTTTTTCTTTCTTTGTAAGCAAAAGTCAGTTGAAGACAGCTTCTTGATTGAAGATAGGAGCTCATGCCCACTTTTCTCTCTCAGCAATGGGACACTGGCTTGACCCTGAGCCAGCCCTGGGCATGCTACAGTCTTTGTGAGTTCATGTGTATCTGCCTGTCTTGTGTACCTGGATGACACTGTTTCTTTGGTGTCATCATTCCCTCTGGCACTGAAAGTCCCTCTACCTCCTCTTCCTTGTGGGTTTCTGAGCCCTAAGAAAAAAGGTTTGTTGAAGACCCTCCATTTAGAACCGGTGTTCCAAAACTTATACTCTGTTCATTTCCCAGTTGTGGGTCTCTGTGTTGCTTCTCATGTACTCCAAGAGGAGTTTTCTTTCATGACATCTGACCAAGGCACAAATCTGGTCACAGCCTGTTATGACCCCTGCTAGGGAAATCTTGTCATTTCATTTTACTCAAAGAGATATTTGGAGTTCGAAAGCATGGCTACAAATTGCTTAAAATAGAATTTGTTTCCTTTAGGTTTCTTAAGTCATGCCGTGTACTAGCTACTGTATTTCAAAGTTCCGCCTAATTTCTGATATTCTTGTCCATTTACATTTGGACACTGAGCTGAGCACACAGTTCTGGTGATTTTCTGAAGCGCATGTCCTCGGGTCACTCATTCCTGCATTTTGCCCTGATGTTTCATCCAGGATAGAAAGACAAGGGAGTTGGTAAAGAGGAAATGTTTTATTTACATTGCTTTGAAATCTTAATAATTCTTAAATGCTCTAGATTTTGAGTAACTAGAGAATGTGATTAATCCTGCTCTAAATGTTTATACAATAGCCATAATGATGCCAAAACAAACACTGTGTTTCTTGTTTTAATAAAAGCTGGAGTGGCATCATATTTTAATTTGCCCTCTATTTCTTCAGAAGACTCTCACTGCAAATCTACTGGAGCCTAATGGTTTAGATTCAAACACATAAAAAATTAAAATAGAAACATATAATCAAATAGAATAATTTAAGATTTTAGTGTTAAATTCATTCTCTACATCCGATATAAAGAGCTTATGCAATTTAGACATCTGTTTTTAAGCAAGCTTTTTCATAATACATTTTCTATGTTCAATGATTTCCACACATGATTATTCCAGAGCAATTATTTTGAAAATATGGATATATGTGTCTATGTGCATTGAAAACTGACAAAAAACACAGAAGTATGTATCTCAATGCTATTGCTTCTTAATTAAAACACATGAAAACATTTATACTTTAAAATTTATACAAATTTACATCTGTTTTGTTGCTGTTGTTGTTTTTTGTTTTCTGTTTTTTGTTGTTGTCATTTAAACTTTCCAAGCAAGTAAAGTTTTCCTGATTTCTAAAGCTGTGTCATTGTCTCTGGTTCCTCTTTCAATGTAAAAGCCCAAAGAACTCATCCTTTATTCACTTGCATAAGTCTTTTCTCTGGCTCTTGACATCCTTTTAACACATTTTCTCAGGGACCACAAGAATGACATTCCTCTTCTACTCTTCCTCATTGTCGTCAGCATTGCAGCTTTCGCCATAGTCTTTTGTGGAGAGACGATTCCATATCCCACAGCTACATTCCTTCAGTTCTGCCCATTATCACTTGGAGGCAGCCTCCATTCCCCAGTATATTCATTTATCTTTGGTTCAAATCAATAGATCATTTTAAATCAGTGCACTAGACACTGAAAGACCACCTTTTATTACAGGCTGGTAGTTCAGATGTAGAGAATGAATGATTTCTTGGAGTTTGTGGTCCATAATTATATTAACCTTGGTCCCACACTAAGCTATTTGAAACTTCTCACACCTCATTACCAGTCAATGGGTCCTTTTCTATGTAAGAATTGCATTGTTTGACTTTGAAAGACATGTTGTTAAAATCCCTTTACAGGTTAGTGATGTTTCTTAAGAAGAATGGAACAAATTTCATGGTCAAAGTCAAACTTTTGACACCCTTTTTTATAACAAGGATATCTAACCCTTTAAATGCCAGAAGAGATAGTTTGCTTACAAATGATTTAGTAGAAAAAGGAGAGACAAATTGTTTATTATTATCATAGTGATAATATGCTTTCTTCTTTAGCAAGTAACTTTATTATCTATTTATCCTTGGGGTTTTAATATAATAGCTTAAAGTACAGGAGAAACCTAGCACTGAAAATTATTGATTTATACTTTCGAATGTCTCTGCTACCACTGACTTTAATCCTGAATTGGATTTTTAAAAATGAAAGTAATTTTAAGACTGGAAAGACTTTTACTAAATCAAAGCTAAATAAGTATCTCTTGTCTATTTCCTGTACATGCGAATGGCTATAAGTTGAGAAGGTTTTACAACTCAGGCTAACTAAAGCCTTGTGAAACAACCAACAAAGCGCAAATATACCTTATTAAATCCTAGTGTGGAAATAAGATTCTCTGTAGTTAAAAAATAATACAGACAATAGATTGTAAAGTTGAACTGAACATTATGCATTATAAAACTTTGTCCTCCAGAAGGAATTCTAGTCTAGAAGACCTAAGTGATCGCTTCAGTTTGGCCCTTTCCCTAGAGAAGACCGCACAGTGACTACAAGGGCAGAAGGATTACGGAGGGGAGTGTACTTAATTATTAGCTTAAAACTGAATTGGTCCAGATCACAAAACAAAAACATACAAGCTGCTCTTCTACTTATTCTTTGAAGATAAATAGCAAATGAAATTTATGGTAGGAGTAGAATTAGAATTCACGTAACTTAAATATTTTTAGTTCATGACAATCTTATGTTTAAGTTATTACACTAATGGTAACAACATAAGATTAAAAACTTGTCAGGCAGTTTTAACAACAGGGACACTAACACTTAACCTTCCCCCTAAGCTGGCAATGTCTTTGATCCTGTGCAGAAAAAGAGAGAGCTCTGACTTTTTCTGGTACCTCCACTTCTTCTAAATAAGCACCCTACCTTCAAGCTATAAAAGAGGGCATGACCAAACCTCCCTTAAAGACTCCAGTTCATAGGAGCTGGAGAGATGGCTCAGTGGTTAAGAGCATTGCCTGCTCTTCCAAAGGTCCTGAGTTCAATTTCCAGCAACCACATGGTGGCTCACAACCATCTGTAATGAAGTCTGGTGCCCTCTTCTGGCCTGCAGGCATATATGTAGGCAGAACATTGTATATATAATAAGTAAATATTTTTAAAAAACGACTCCAGTTCATCTTCATCTGGTGAACACCTTTGGAATTGTATCTCTGCATTTTCACAGTCAGGTGTGTTTTATCTGCTCCCCAATTTCATCCCACTTCTGAAATGATTTTCGAGTCTCAAATCTTGAAGGGTGAATATTAAGTAGCTAGACAAGGATCAGCCTTGCAGACCATTGAGGATAAACCCTTACTTCACAGTCAGTTTTGGAGCTCAGTTGACTTTTCCCTGGTAACAAAACAAAAAACAAAACAGAAACTGCCCTTTCTTAGGTTTTCAGGTGAGAAGAATGGAATACTTCTTACTCTTGGTGGAGACATGAAATTCTGATCTATCCCAAAAATTAGAATTCTCTCTTAAGAGTGAATCCATCTTGGTATGTCAATTACTTAGCCAGTAGTCCATACACTCTCAGAAAAACTGTTTCACCTCAAAATATTCTAAGGTTTTTAGTGGAATAATTACTATCTTAACAAGATGATGTACGTATATGTAAGTGCATACAGATATTCTCTGTGAGTAGGAACACACAATAACTAAGCTTCTTGCTAATTTAAAATTATTGTTATTTTTAATATCATCATCATCATGTGTATATGTATGTGTGTTATGTGTGTGATAGCGGCAGCATGAATGGTACACATATGGGGGTCAGTGACTTGATTGTCTCCTATTATTACATATTTCCAGAGTTTTCAGGCCTGTAGGTACTTTTGCTTTAAGTTTTGGTTTTATTTTTATTCTTGTATGTGTGTGTGTGTGTGTGTGCACGTGGGTGAATGTATGTATGTGTGTCAATGTATGCCATGTGGAAGAGACTAGATAATGGTGTTTATTTCCCTGTGTCAGCAGTTACAGGCAATTGTGAACAACCTAGGATAGGTACTGCGAATCAAACTTCAAGAAGAGGAAGTCCAGTTAACCACTCATTCATCTCATTAATCTCAAATATTTTGAATTTTGTATACTTATGTTAAGAACACTTTTGTACTTCAAGCATCTAATTGGTATGATGTAACTCATATCTCATTAAGAAACAGCCTTTGACATCTGCCTTTCTATTCTCCAAATGGAATATACTTCTGAGCTATGCACTTTCCTTCTCATTCTTACAATATTCCTTCTTTTCATCTTCCTCTTCTCCCTTTATTTAAATATATAATTGTTTACACATACACAATGCATGTATACTCCACAACCTACCCTACTGTCCTTATATCCTAACCCTATAGGATGTAGAGATGATATTCTTCTCCTTCAGCTAACACTGGGCCTGTGCTCTAAGCATCATATCAGTTTCTGCAATTGCTCCCCCCTGCACATAAATCCAAGTTAAACCAAGATAAACCATCATCATGAACCACATGCTATAAAATAAGCAAAAACAACTATAAATGAAAAAAATTACAAACTAGAGGATACATGCCTTCCAATAAAAAAAGAGTAAAGAGGAAGAGACAGAGCAATCTTTTACAACAACCCCACAAGCTGAAAACTATCAATATTGTAAAATAAAAATAATGAGACAGTATAAATGTCAGAAAATACTTCAAAATTCTAATTTTAAAGAGTAGTAACCAAGTAGAGAATTCAAATACACAAATACAAAATTTATTTGAGGATCTAGACAAGAAGGTCACCAAACCACTTCAAGATTTCAACAAGAAAGTTGTCTAAGTTGATGAGAGAATCAATAAGTCAAAAGAAAAATAGAATACTGGAAGAGACAAACAAGCGAATATGACAATAAAAGTTTCTATTAGTTAATTTTGAGAAGCATCACAACAAGAGCAAAATGGTATGGAAAGAGAGCTTCCCAGTGGTTAGAGATGTACTGATCTTCAAAGTATCCAAGTCTGATTTCCAGTAACCATGTCTGCCAGTTTACAACTATGGGTAACTCCATCTTCAGGATAACTAACGCCCTCTTCTGGACTACGTGGCACTACATTCAAGTGATCCCATCCTCATTCTCTCTCCGTCTCGCTATCTCTCTCTCTCTCTCTCTCTCTCTCTCTCTCTCTCTCTCTCTCTCAAAATTAAATTTCAAGTAAACTCTCTAAAAAAAAAGAAGGTATCAACATCAGACAAAACGAAACAGATAAATGAAATTCTTCGATGTAAGGTGAATACAACAACAAATACAAATATGTGTGAAGGGAAAACAGAAAGTGATAATAATTTAAAACAGGTCTGAAATATAGTGAGGGGAACAAATCTGAGAATATGCAAAATTTAAAAGGAGCTAAAATAAAGACAAATGCATGAGCTAACATAGGAAATGAAACTATGGCTGGGAATTTTGTAAGTCCATAGAAAGAAATAGATATTCAAATATCAATAAACTTAGAATCTCAAAGAAATACAATAAGAAAAGATAATCCCTACAAATATGTCAATATATCAAAAATATACAGATAATAATAAAATAAAATAAAAATAAGTTAAAAGGGAAAAATTCCTCCTTATATACAGAGACAGAAATCTCAAAAATAACATCGAATCTGTCATCAGCAAACCTAACAGCTGGGAAAGCATGGATTTTCAGTTCCAAGCCCAAGAATGAAATAATTGTTCATGAAGATTAGAAAGAGAAGAAAATAGCATATTAAAAATTGATAAACATATATGAATATTTCAAGAGATGCACAACCTAAGGCTTTTCTTGACACAAAGCCAACACTGCAGAAAATTCTTCCCTATGCAGAGAAAAAAAGAAAGCAAGATTACTTATAAGAACATAGGAAGACACTTTTTTTTCTTGATCATAAATTGATTTTTATTTTCAGGAAGGTGAGAAGGAGGGAAGTTGTTTTATTTTCCATTCAAACAACAATGAAGACAACAATGAGCCTTC